>OY294069.1:96436583-97019083 GCA_958510875.1 Endomychus coccineus | reverse complement strand
AAGGTCGTGTTATTTTACTGTTGAAACCGAACTTACTTGAACCTGACCGGATAATACAATTTTTGAGTGATCACATTTCAACTGTATTTTGTAAGTTATGACAACTTATTCATCCAATAACAATCGTCAAAATAATAATAACATGTTTCGGACATTTTTTTACCGAAAATAAGGAATATTTTGTTGTTAATTTTATAAAATATGTTTCCAAAAATTTTTAGGTATCTATGTATTACAAGATTCTGCTTTTTTTTTAAATAAGGGTTGATAATTCAAATCACAACTGGTCCAAAATGGTACCCATTCGGTCCATGAATCTTTAAATTTTGCCACTTGAATTCTTAAATACGCGCCTAGGTGCTTATGAGAATTTTCGAGGGCTCCCATCGTTTCATGATGGTAAGCTGTTGAATTTAGCTGTTTTATTCCTAACACATTACAAGATTGCTTGAACACTTCCGTAAAAAATTCGGTACCCTGGTCGTGGGCTATTTCCCTGGGAATCCCATACCTTAGTACAAAATTAGTGACGAATGCTTTTGCAACTGTGCTAGCTTCTTTATTAGGTATTGGATAAGCTTCGACAAATTTACTTAATTCACATTGAAGAGTAAGTATATATCGATCGTCACCGATTTCGTTGCCTATCGGACCTACTAAATCAAGAAACACCGTCTCAAAAGACGCTGATGCTGTGGTAGTCACTGTTAGTGGTTCTTTGGTAGGTCTAGAGTGTTTATATCGCTGACAATCGTCACAGCGTTTTACAAACTTCTCTATATCTGACTTTAGACCTGACCAAGTATATTTTGATTTTATGTTATTGAACATGCGGTTTATACCTGCGTGTCCTCCTGTTTTTAATGTATGAAAATCATTTAAGATTAATTGTCTACATTCTTTTTCATTAATTGTTAATACGTCTGGTATAACATTTATTTTTAATCCTATTACAAAACCGGCGGATTTTATTTTTATGATTTCTCTATTCAGCGCGCTTATTAATTCCTTATGTTTGGAATTTTTCATGATGCATATGTCAGCAATATTGAAATCCTACATACATTTTCTACACTTCTCAACAATGCCCTTAGGTACAATGCCGATCGAAATTGTAGTTTTATGTAAACCAATTTTCTTTCTTCATCATAATATAATGAATTGTTAAAATTTTTGTCTAGACATTTTTCCTTGTTTAATTCATCAAATTCTTCCTCAGATAACACTTCTAGTAACACACAATCGGTAGGACGTTTTATAAGTTCAACTACTCCCGGATGGCCAATCCTATTAGTGTCGTGATCGTTCTTATTAATTTGTCCTTCCTGTTCTGCTTTTACCTTTTGTGCTCTTGTGATTGCAAATATTTTCTCCGATGTTTTATTACACATCGTCTTAAGTTCTGATGATTCAATACGAATCCTTGATAAAGCATCGGCTGTAACATTATCCGTGCCTTTTATATAATTTATAGTAAAATCATACTCTTCTAGAGTCAGTCTAAATTTTGTCAATCTACTAGATGGGTTTGTCATGCCAAAAAAATATACCAGCGGTCTGTGATCAGTGTATATATCAAAGGTTCGACCATACAGATAGGGTCTGAAATGCTTTACGGCCCAAACTATTGCCAAAAGTTCTTTTTCGATTGTGCAATAATTTTGTTCTGCCTTGTTTAATGTTCTGCTGGCATATGCGACAGGTCGGTCATCACTGTTGGATAACACCGTTCCTATCGAATATCCCGATGCGTCACATTTCAAAATGAATCTATTTTCCTTTTCAAAATTTGGGTATTGCAGGATTGGTGTGCTCATGAGAGCTAGTTTCAGAGTTTCGAAAGATTTTTGACACTTATCGTCCCAATTGAAAGATGCATTTTTTCTTGCTAATTGATTTAAAGGATTTGCGATTTTTGCGAAATTTGGAATAAATTTCCGATAGTAATTTGCGAAAGCTACAAAACGCTTTGCATCTCCGGCGTCCTTTGGAACCGGATATTGCTTAATAACTTCAATCTTTTCCGGATCGGGTGATATCCCGTCCGCGGAAATTAAATGACCTAAATATAAAATTTCTTTCTTTAAAAATTCGCATTTGCTTGGATTTAATTTCAAATTTACATCTTTTAATCGTTGTAAAATTTTTACGAGATTTACGTTGTGTGTCGTCAAATCTTTGCCAAAAACTATAAGATCGTCCAAATATATGAAACACGATTCATAATTTAATCCTGTCATAGCCATTGTCATGACTCTGGAAAATACACTTGGGCTTATCTTTAATCCCATTGGTAGCCTTGTTAGCTGATATTGACCTCTGTCCGTAGTGAAAGCGGTGCATTTCCTGCTTTCCGTATCTAATTCCACCTGGTAATATCCTTGTGACAAATCCAAATGTGAAAAATATACTACTCCTGATAATGAATCTAGAATTTCTGATATGGAGGGAAGTGGAAACCTATCATCTTCTATCTGTTTATTGAGTAAACGATAGTCTATTACTACTCTCCACTTTTTTACTCCATTTTTGTCTACTTGCTTCTTTGGTACAATTAGAAGCGGGGAAGACCATTCAGATATGGTTTCCTCAATTATGCCATCTTGCAGCATCTTATCTATGTACTTATGAATTTCATCTTTCTGTGTGTTTGGCAACCTATACGGTCTCACAAATACTGGACTAGAGTCCTTATTCAGATGAATTCCTTGTTTTGTGATATTTGTTACCGTGAGAGGGTCGTTTTCTAAATGAAAAACACCGGCATATTTTGCACAGATTTTTTCAATAGTCGTTTTTTCCTCTCCGTGTAACGTGTTCAAATTTACCTTTTCTAAAAGTTTCTCTACTCGCTCAACTGTCATGTAATCTTTTTTGAATTAACATATATTATAATTTGATAATTTATCAGTGGTAGGGATAAAATTCCTAATTTTCACTTCTCTTTCATTCGAATTTAAAATACGTACAGGAACTTGACCTTGTACTGGTTTTACTATTGTGCGCCTGCAATAAAAACACCATTGCATATTTCCTCATTGAAAACAATGCATTCTTCGTTCTCTCTTACATCGAAGTATCGTACAATTTCACACCTTGCAGGAATTGTTGTATAACATTCATACCTTGAATGAATTGACATTGAAATTTTTTCATTATTCAGCATGAAGGAAAACGTAAACGTTTCATAATTTATTATTGCTTTATGTTTTAAAAAGAAATTTGACCCCAGTATTCCTTGAATTCCGTTAGTAAATTGATTTAAAACTATAAATTCTTGTTCAAACGCTATGTTGTTTACTTTTAAATTTATGTTGATGGAGCCTTGTGACATTACGGAACTAGCGATTCCTTGTATGTTTACTTTTTTGTTTTCGTTTATCCTCTCTGAATTTTGAATAACTTCCTTGAAAATGACACTGACTGAAGATCCTGTGTCGATAAGAAAATTTAATTCATTCATTCCATATCTCATTTTCACACAATTCATTCCATTCGTACTTAGATTTTCATTCACTCTATTCGGAACGAAAAAACTGATTCTTAAGTGAACTTTTCACCTCTTCTTCTGAAGTGCTACTACTATTTTGATTACCTGCCATTTGAGCTGTAAAGCAACCTTGATTTTTGGGTTTGAACCCATTATTATTTTGAAAATTATTTCCAAAAGATTTGTGTTTGCGTTCAATACTCTGTCTTGTTTGATTTTGTTGAAAATTGCTATTGTTCCCTCTGAAGGGCTTGTATTGTTTTCTATAATTTTGATGCCTTGCGCCAAAATTGTTACCTTGCTTGACTCTATAGTCTCGCATGTGGAATGTTTCCACTTTGGTTTTCTCTGTATGTAGAGATCCATTTTCTTCCACTGCTCCACAAATAGCGTCGGCCAAATTGTCGTAATTTCTAGCCTTTACTATTGTGCGTAGGTCGTTATTGTTTAGACCATTAGCGAAAATATTTACAGCTAATCTTTCGTTAACCGACCTCAAGATATTTGCTGTTTCTTCGTTTCCTTTCGCTTGTACTATTGTCAGATCTACCAATAAACCTTCAACAGTTCCTCCAAAGCTATCAATGCTTTTGATTCTTTGCTTTGCGCTATGGAATTCATTTGCGAGGGCAGCCTCCGATTTTCTCGTAAGCAGTTTACCTTTTATGTCCTGAACCAATGCCTCAACTGAGTCGTATGCTGTTTTGACTCTCAGTTTTGCATTTTGGCTCAGCCTAGTTTTTAAAACGAAAATTATTAAAAATACTCTTCCAGAATTATCTAGCATGTCGCTGTATAATTCGATAGCATCGATTAACTGTTTCGTGACGTCATTATTTCCATTCATTACTGGAAGTAAAGAGGTCGCGGTGCGTAAATCAAACTTTTCAGACATATTTGACGCTTGAACAACTGAACCAATTAATTTTAATCTTTCGGTTAAACTAGTTTTTATACTTTCAATTAAATTCTCTATTGAACCTGTGTATTTCCTTGCCTCTGAAATTAAGTTTTGTTCATGTTGTTCTCTGTTAAATATGTCCTTCTCAAGCTTAAAATTTTCTGTTATTACATTCAACTTATCTAATTTCCTCCTAGTAGCGGTTAAGTCTGATTTTCTAACACTATTGTCTTTGTTCAGATTCCTATTAAAAACTCTTAATTCTTCTAAAATGTACTTAAAATTTTCTAAAATGCTCATTACTCACATGATGTTCGAAGCACTACACCAATGTTGGTTGACTTCTTCTGATCTCCTCTCTGATTCTCCTAACCATCATTTTCCTAACCATCCTGTGAACTAGGTACACTATGATGATTATTACCAGCATGAGGGTTATTATTCCAAGAATCTCTGTTGTAGAGAGAGAAATCCCTGTTTTGTCCCTGGCGCCCATTTTCACCCATCGCTGTTTGCAGCCTGGACGTTGATCATCTCTTCTGATGATTTTGCGTTTCCCATTTTGAATCTTGACTTCCAAAATTGTTAATATCAATTTAGCGTCTTCCTGTTAAAACCATGTGGGAGCGGTTCGTTTCTGTTTTTTCCATAAGAAAAAAAGACTGGTAGAGATCGCCATGTGGGGATCAGATCTTAAGTTGGGCGGTTAGCCCTAAGCTGACCCGTGGTCCTGGTGAGGGTATAGGGAATAGAAACACATCACTTTACAAAAGGGTTACACTTTACTTAAACTTAGAGTTTGACGCCATTATAGCTCAATGTCTTACTCTATACTCATTACAATAATTACAAGTATGGATCATTCACAATACCATCCATCCGCATCAATGATGTATGAATATACTATTCTTATTCTTAATGCTCTACCTAATTATATATTATGTCATTACTGTTTATTGCTGTTGTTCTACTAAACTAGCCTAGAATGTCAAGGTATCTGTGCCAACCAAAATGTTTAATATATTGACGTAATGCTTGGTGGCCAAGATCCGAGATCTAAACATATACTTACATAACATTCAATATAAATAAGGTCATCTTCTATAATTCCGGGATTCTAGGTAAACTCGTATAGGGATGGAAGATTCCTATACTACACTCCGTTCTCATCGGAGTTCTCCTCTAATACAACAATTGGCGTGCCCGAACGTGGGGCTCTTACTCTCATCGTGCAGATAGAGGACCCATGCAGACAAGATCACAAAGAAGGAACAAGCTACGCAACAAATGGATGAACTCAGGAGGATCAAAACCCCTCTGGAGGGGGACGAAGATCTTCAGTGCGCCGACCACAACAGAACCAGCATACAACGTTTTTGAACGCCGAGATGATGGACATCCTCAGGTGTATCAGCCAGGGAATAGCTGCGAAGCCTGCCGCTTCAGCTCATTTCAACACGGACATGCTGCCCACGTATTCAGGACTCCCACATCAGGATCCAAATACATTCTTGGACCAACTTCGAGATTGGTTTCAAGACAACGACGTGCCTGCCAGGACCCAGACGCGCACAGCTGCAGCCAAACTGCAGGGTGAAGCCACCGCCTGGTATCAGCCACTTCAGGAGTTGGAGTACTCATTTGGTGAGTTCTCCAAACGACTTCTTCCCAGGTTCGACAGACCAAGGGAAGGAGTCAGGTTGCTGAATCTACTCTTCAACACCACCTAGGCCCAGGACGAATCCATCGAGTACTTCGTAGGACGCCAACGCCGCCTCTACAAGCGACCTCTGCCCGATCAACCAGAGGAAGCTATAGTGGAACTGATTTCCATGAAGTGTTCTCCGCAGCGTCAACAGGCTCTAGATGCGACGCTCCTCATGATCATCGACGAGTTCCTAGACGCAAGTCGACGCGTTGAGGATGGAATTGCACTCCGACAAGGATCAGGTAACTCTATCCCACAGGTCACCAAGCAGCCTACATCAGCGGAACGAGTGATGCGAACATCACCTCGACATCCACTAATACCGTGCAAGTATTGCCAGGGACCTCATTGGAACATCGACTGTCCAAGGAACCACGGAAACTTGCAGCGGGCCGGAGCGACTACCGGCCCACACCCACACAACCAATCGAGACAACACCAGAGCTCATCTAACCACAACCTGAACAGGACATCTCAACACCAGAACCTGAACAGGACAAACCAGCCACGCCACTAGGAAACAACAACGTTTCGGCGACCTGGAGCAACATCAGACTGTCGAACTCCAGGGTAAGTCAACTAACCTTTGTTTCAGCTATGTTCGCAGATACACATTCACAATGCACTCGTGGACACAGGTGCATCTCACAACTTCGCATCATCGCGGATTGTGACTAACTTCATTCCACACACGGACATCGAAGTACAGCTCGCAGCACACAGCAGTCCAATCAGCTCATTGGGTCTCGCGACGTTGCAGTTCGACATCGGAAGCCTCGAATACATAGGCGACTTCATCATTCTCGCAGACTTGGCCGAAGACATCGTCCTTGGACAACCATGGCTCCTTCAACAGGAAGTCACAATTGACTACGGAAGCGGATGCCTCCACCATGGCAAGGAACTTCGCGCCACACTGCATTAGACATCGCCACATGCACCACAGTCTCTAGAATATGTCACAGTCCCGGATAACGAACTCTCCGTCATTC
This sequence comes from Endomychus coccineus, assembly GCA_958510875.1. NCBI lineage: Eukaryota > Metazoa > Arthropoda > Insecta > Coleoptera > Endomychidae > Endomychus > Endomychus coccineus. Next base: position 97,011,992 of record OY294069.1, on the reverse strand, counting down.
AAGCCCCGAAGCTTAATGAAGTGACCAAGACAGCCCAGCTCCGACATGCTGACAAGTCGTCCAGCATCGGGAATTGGCACCACAACATCCTAGGACAAGGACCACAGCTCCCACACCCGGATGCAGAACCACACCGTCCCAGGATATCAGCTCCAGAGCCTGAGCCACATCAGCCAGCAGAGCCTCCTGACGATCAACCCGGACGCTCAGCCCACTGCTCTACAAGCTACAAGCTGCCTGCGCGGGCGTAAGCCAGGGGAGTCTAGTTATTTAGTGCCAGTGTTCGCGAGTGTCCCCAAAAACATGTTGGAGACATGCACATGCATATTATTGTTATACTGTATTACTGTCATATTTCATATTATGTTCATGTCAACTATTCGGTTTGAGTTTTCTGCAGTTTCCTTAGACAAGTAGATACAGTCCGCTACCTTTGGGACAGGAAGTGTGACGTCACTTCCGGTCTGTGCTCCGATGTTTGTAATTATCAGATCTCCACTTCCGGTATGTGCTGGCGATTGGCATCCAGTGTGTGTAATTAGTGTTATCGGGTAGATAACGTTATCAGTGATTGTGAGTCACCCGGTCTGGCGATGAGCATTCAGTGTGTGTAATTAGTGTTATCGGGTGGATAGCGTTATTGGGTAGATAGCGTTATCAGTGATTGTGAGTCACCCGGTTTGGCGATCGGCATCCAGTGTGTGTAATTAGTGTTATCGGGTAGATAGCGTTATCAGTGATTGTGAGTCACCCGGTCTGGCGATGAGCATTCAGTGTGTGTAATTAGTGTTATCGGGTGGATAGCGTTATCGGGTAGATAGCGTTATCAGTGATTGTGAGTCACCCGGTTTGGCAATCGGCATCCAGTGTGTGTAATTAGTGTTATCGGGTAGATAGCGTTATCAGGTAGATAGCGTTATGAGTGATTGCGAGTTTGGTAGTTTGTAAAGAGTGTGTTATGTTGTATATACAGGTTGTTTGTAAGAGAGGTCCTAGACACGTGGTGTCATGACAGCTATCACGTGATCCTTCGGTGTCATGGCGTCTGTCACGTGGTGTTGTGTCATGGCGGCTATCAACGAGGTGTCATGGCGACTATCAACGAGGTGTCAAGGCGTCTGTCACGTGATCCTTGAACGAGGCGGTCAACGAGGTATCATGGCGTGTTACATCACCGAGGTGGCTATCACAAGCTCCTTCAACGAGGTGTCTGTCACGCAGGTCTCAAACGAGGTGTCATGACGTCTGTCACGTCCGAGGTGGCTATCATGTGTTCCTTAAACGATGTGTCTGTCACGCAGGTCTTAAACGAGGTGTCATGGCGTCTGTCACGTGTTACATCGACGAGGTGTCTTTCACATAGGTCTTCAACGTGGTGTCTGTCACGAGGTATCATGGCAGCTGTGAATCGATCATAACGTCTACGACGTGTACATCAAATGAAAAAAAAATGGTATTCTTTGGTGAGAAAGATTCAGAGGGATCCGAACCCGCGTCACTTTCATCTGAAAATGTTCATGATTTTATTATTTTACATGAATACTTACCAGTTCGATCGACCTCTTATCTCTCACCCGCAAGAATACCATTTAGTTTCGATTGTATATTTTAGGTTGAAAAAGTCAATAGCTTGACATGCGCACAGTAGAGGGAGTGTGTTGTTGTGTGTGACTGCTCCAACTAAATCGAACTCAGTTCGTGATAATGTCTCCTCGATTATACAACAGTTTTATTCATAGTGTGCTTACCACCGTGTACGATGCGAAGAAATTCGTAATAAGCGTATGTCCGCCGAGTTTGATGAAAATCCTCGAAGAATTACAATTATCATCCAAAAATTGGATAATCGCTGGAGAATTCGTAACTTTCCTTGTGGGGGCCTCGACCGATTGGGCGTATGCTGATATTTTCTATTTCGGAGGAGATTTTGATCCTCTCCCTCCAGAAGATTGGAAGATAATCGATATGAATATAGAAGGTCAGTTCAAATATAAACATAGAAGAATGAGAAAAATCATATTGCATCAAATTTCGGGTATGGTTCCGAAACCAGGATCATATATACTTGATTGTTTTAGATTGCTACATGATATTGATGTTGATTTTTATCGGATCGCACTTCTACCGTACCGATGTGAGATAATGGACATGCGCAGCATCCGAAGAGATACTTCCAATTCTTACACCTTCGAAATTTTTCAAATGTGATAAAACAGATGGTGCTGCTGATAAGGAAAAATTAAAGGTTCTTCCTGCATATCTATCAATAAATAAACTAGAAACGCACTTTAATTTGTTGTTGATTGAGGATAAATATTATCGCCATGTAGAATCTTCAGATACATCGAATTTTGTTAATCCAATAGTTAAATTCCATTATTGCTTGAATAAAAATTTAGATCAACTTATTAATTCGCAAATTACTACTAGAAATAAAACTTATTTATGTGAACGTTGTTTGCATAATTTCTGGAGTGAGATCAAGTATAATAATCATGTCGAGGATTGTGGTAAGATGAATACATGTAAAATAAAATTCCCTAAAGAAGATCATTTAGTTTTCAAGAATTATTCAAATAAAATTCTAATGCCATTTGTGATTTATTTCGATTTTGAGGCTCTATTGCTACCAATCCAAAACTGTTCTCCATCAAATTCAGCTTCATACACCAACCGAAAACAAACTGTAGTGAAGATGGTCCTGCCGTGTGCTAGCTCATCTTGTGAGAAAAAAGTAATAAGTCGTTATGACGATTATTTAACATGTTCAGTCAAAAAAGAACATTTATACCACAATGATTGTGTAAAAATGAATATACAACAACTTGAAGAAATGAAGAAAAACAATGAATCAAAAAATTGGGTCTGCATAAAATGCATAGCCTCCTAAAACTGTACTGATAAAGGAAGAACATTATCCACTAGTTCGTTACCTACTGATGCTGCTATTCAAGAAATGGTTTTGCAGCAATCTATCAAAGGGAATGTGATACTAAAAGACATAAGCGAATTGATCTCGAAAGCAATACTATTTCAAAAATGGTAGTACCTCTAATTAATGATTTAAAAACTGAAATTACTCTCCTTAGAAATGAGAATGCTAGTCTAAAAAAATGCTGTAGCTATATCAAGAATCCATTTGAAACTGATAGAAGAAACTACGCCAAAGCTACTAAAGAAGCACCTAAAACCAGTTCGGTAACGCAATCGCCAAGGGGGCCTTCTAACCCTAATACAAAGGTGACTGAAAAACCTACTGCGGCAATTAAAAATAATGTAACTGAGAACATGGCTAATAATCCTGAAGACGCGGCTGATGATTTCATTCCTGTCGTGAATAAAAGAAAATACAAAAAAAGGCCTGAATCTATCAAAGGTATCGGTAGTAATGAGAAAATTAACATCAGAGCGGTTAAGCCTCGTTTTTACTTACATGTGTGTAAATTAGATCCAGATCTCACTGAACAAGAACTCTCTGAACACTTGGAAAATTTTAACATCACTGATATTAAATGCGAAAAATTAATCTCTAACAGGCCTGACGAATACTCTTCGTTAAAAATTTCTGTCTCTCAAAGTGAAGCAGATGCAATTAAGAATCCGGAAATATGGCCAGTGGGAACTCGTTTGAATTCTTTATTGTTCCATCTTTTCAGAAAACAAAACCAAAACTAACACAAGATAATTTTACATTTATGCATCAAAATGTGCAATCAATTGGAAACTCGTTAACTAGGTTAGAACATTTTGTAAACAATCAAAACTGTCAAATAATTGCAATCTCCGAGCATTGGCAAACAAGTGATAAGCTGGTTGCATACACTATGCCTGGTTATAAACTAGCATCGAATTTCTGCAGAGGCGTAGGTAGTCAAGGTGGAGGCAGTGCGGTTTACGTATCTTCTGATATTACCTGTACAGAACGAGTAGATCTAACATCACTCAGTGTTGAAAGTCATTTTGAATGCGCCGCTGTAGAAGTTATCTTGCAGTCAACCTCTGTATTAGCTATTGCGATTTATCGACCGCCTAAAGGCAATCTGGATGTGTTTTTCGAAAAACTTGAATCATTATTAAAGGTTATCTCAAATTCAAACTTTAAATTTATAATAGGGGTGAGTTCAATATTAATTTGTTTAAAGATAATAAAGACATAAAAATGTTTCTATCGCTATTAGAAAGCTTTAACGCAACAGTTACTATCAAAGAAGCGACACGCATTACTGCAAATACTGAGTCATGCATAGATAACATTTTTACAAATATTACAAAGTATGAGTCATTTATTATTGAGCCACATATCTCAGATCATACATCTCAGTTATTAAAATTCACACTGGAAAGGGAAAATAGACAGAAGAACACATCCAGAAGGTCAAGAAACTTTAGCGAGAATAACAAAAAAAAGTTTTTGGAGGATTTACAAATTTGTACTTGGGAAAATATTTTATCACTTTCTCAAACCGAGGTTAATAAAAAATGGGATCTTCTTATAGATCACTATAAAAAATTATTTGAACAAAATTTTCCATTAAAAAAATACAAAATTTGCAGTAAGAGCAAAAAAATTAAAGTAAAAAATCAGGAGTTAGACTCTTTAAAAAATTCCCTAGATATATTAAATATAATCTCAAAATTTGATCCAAATTATAATGTACTATATAAAAAGCTAAAACAAAATTATGACTCATTAATAATAACTCAAAGACAAAAACTCTTAAAAAAGCAAATACTAAACTCAAGTAATAAATCAAAAACCACCTGGAATATTGTAAATAATGTATGTAATAAAAATAAGAAAAATAATGATATAAAAATTACGGGCGATTTAAATAAAGTTGTAAACGATTTCAATGATTTATTTATAAATTCTGGAAAAACGTTATACAATGATAAAAATAATCAAGAACCTTATGTTTGTCCCATTGAACCTCTGTCGAATAGTCTTTATCTTTATCCAGTCACAGAAGATGAGATAATAAAGGGTTGTAATCAGCTGCAAAATAAGTTTAGTTTTGGTGTTGACGGCATTCCCCTAACTATTCTTAAATTCTCATTAACAAAAATACAAAAAATATTGTGTCATATTATAAATTGTATATTTGAAAATGGTATATTTCCCGACGCTTTAAAGGTAGCAATAGTAAAGCCTTTGTATAAAAAAGGAGACTGCCAGGACTTGGGTAGCTATCGGCCTATTAGCCTACTTTCTTCGTTTGCCAAACTGGTAGAAAAAATTTTGAGTCACAGATTAGTAGGTTTTTTTACAAAATTCAAAATTTTTAACAAAAGTCAACATGGCTTTCTTAGGGGCCGAAGTACAATGACAGCTGTTTTCGAATTTACTAGATTTGTGTTGAAGGATTTGGATATCAAGAGATACCTTGTGGAATTTTCTTAGACTTATCCAAAGCCTTTGACTGTATAGATCACACAATTTTAATTTTAATCAAAAAATTGAAAAATTACGGTATACGAGGGAAACAGTTGTCAATTATAGTCTGCTACTTAATAGATAGAAACCAAGTTGTAGAAATGAACTCAGACCAGAACCAATACATATAAAAAAATATATTGAAATGGGAGTGCCACAGGGCTCTATATTGGGGCCTCTTCTCTTTCTAATATTTATCAATGATTTGCCTATAATAATATCGGAAAGTGGTCATACCTCGATAAACTATGCGGACGACGAGAATGTTGCCATTAAAAGTAACAATATTGAGAATTTGAATCAGGAGTGGATCCTAGTGCTGACAGAGATTGAAAATTGGTGTCAAGTCAATGAACTTGTAATTAACAAGTCAAAAACAAAGTGTGTGATTTTTCAAACTAATAAGTCGAATATTGAAATTCCAAAAACTCCAACTACTTTCTGGGGCAACAGCTCTCAATCTAAACAGATTTTGATTCTACAAAAAATGGCAATACGCATAATTTATGGCCTGAGGCATCGGAACTCTTGTAAAGGTACTTTTCGCAAATTCAATATTTTACCTGTTCCGGCACTTTATATCTCGGAAAGTCTTATGTTCAACTTCAGAAACAAACACTAATCGGCAGAGTATGAAAACGGACAAATATATGAAACTCGTAAGATTTTATATCTTTACCCAGAGGTTGACTTAACATTATATCAAAAAAATATGGAATACATGAGCCTTAAGCTTTTTAACAAAGTTCCAAATGAGATTAAAGAGATTAAGGAATTAAAAAAATTCAAAGCAGCTGTTTCTAAATTGCTAATAACTTTAGAACTTTATACAGTTGCAGATTTTTTAGAACAATAAGTCTGTATATTATGTGCTAACATTTTACGGTGATAGTGTTTCTATATTATTTATTATTTGTTTATATATGTAGTGAAGTGTATATACATATATGTACTACGACGTTTTTTAATATTGTATTGTTCATGTTTATAAATATATATAAAGATTATTATTATTATTATTATTATTATTACTAATTACATGAAGCTTACAGTGTAGTCTATTATCTGAAATGTTATTTCGATGATTCCATTTCGAAATATGATAGTTATAGAGGTTCAGAACCAGCCAAATGGTTAACCGAACAATTAGACAAAATTAGTATATTCATAGAGAAAAAATTGAAGTGTAACATACCTATGAGTTTGAGTGCGGTTGATTTATCATCCATAATGGGGGAAACTAAATGTCATATTTGTGAAAAATGTTTTACCGATGGGGATATACGTGTAAGACCACTGTCATTTCACTGGGGTTTTTCGCGGCTTAGCACACCAACATTGTAATTTGCAATATAAACATAAATTTGTAGTGCCTGTTTTAGCTCATAATCTATCTGGGTATTATATGTTCCTATTGATACGAGATTTAGCTAAAGCGAACAAACAGAACATTCAAGTACTACCAATCAATAAAGAAAAATATATGAGTTTTACTAGAGGTTCCTTCTTTTCCCAAGTTAAATTCCGTTTTATTGATTCATGTAGATTTTTAAATACATCACTAGATGAGTTGGTGTCCTTTTTGGATGTTGATCAATTGAAAATTTTGAAGCGTGAATATAATCATTTGACAAACGATCAGTTCAAATTATTAACCCGTAAGGGGGTTTCTCCATATGAATATTTAGATAGTTGGAATAAATTGAGCGAACCAAATTTACCACCAATCGAAAATTTTTATAATAAATTGAAAGATGAATCAATAAGTGAAGGAGACTATGAACATGCTCAAAACGTTTGGCAAAAATTTAATTGTAGTAGTTTAGGTGAGTATTCCGATTTATACTTGAAAACAGATGTTTTGCTGTTGGCAGATGTTTTTGAAAATTTCAGAGCCAAATGTTTAGAGATATATAAACTTGATCCTAAGTATAATTTCACTTTACCTGGCTTCTCATGGGAGTGTATGTTGAAATATACAAATATTTCTCTTCAGTTTCTAAAAGATATAGATGATTATGTTTATAGAAAGGGGGATACGAGGAGCTGTTAGTCAATGTAGCAATAGATTCGCGGCTGCTAATAATAAGTATATGAAAGATTATAATTCACAAGAGGAAAGTAGCTATCTCATGTATTTTGATGTTTGTAATTTATATGTGTGGGCTATGGCGCAATATTTACCTTATGATAACTTTGTATGGTATGATGATCTTAACATCGATGTAACAGACATTTCGTATGAAAGTCCTGTTGGATATATTCTAGAAGTAGATCTAGAATTTTTGATGAAAATTTGATAGCAATCGAGCAAAACAAACTCGAAATATTATTTAATAAACCAATTTATATAGGAATGGCTATTTTAGATATTTCAAAAACTTGATTTCGATTTTCATTATAACTTTATGCTGAAAATGTATAAAGATCCTGAAGCGATAATGCTGTGTTATACAGATACTGATAGTTTGATCTATCATATAATAACAGACGATGATATTTGTGACACCAGTATGAAGAAAAACGTTCAAAAATTTGACACTAGCGATTATGCATTACATAATATTTTTGAAATTCCACCTATAAACAAGAAAGTGGTCGGATTAATGAAGGATGAGAAAAAAAGGACATATAATGACGAAATTCATCGGTTTACGCTCTAAAATGTACAGTTATAAGGTGGAAGGGGAAGAACCCGTTAAAAAAGCTAAAGGTATTAGAGATTCGGTTTCGAAATATTCTATGACTTTTGAGGATTATGTTAAATGTCTTGAAGAAGAAATCGAGATATATAGAGTCCAAAAATGTATCAGATCTTTTTAAAATAAAATTGCCCTCAGCCCTTTTGACAACAAGAGGTTCCTGATAAAGAATATAACAAACACCTTACCTTTTGGACACTATTCACTATTATCTTAATATTTGTTTCGCTATGTTAATTTTGATATTTGTATTGATACGTTAATTGTAATTGTATTTGTATTCATATGTTTTAATAAAAAAACTTTCTATGATGTACGTGTTAATTTTAATATTTGTATTGATATGCTAATTGTATTTGTATTCATATGTTACATACTTGTTTTAATAAAACTTTCTATGATGTATGTATATATGTTTTTTAATAAAAAACAAGAACTGTTGATCATATTTTATTGTTCTAAATCATACAAAACCTTATATTTATAGAAAAATAACATTTCTTTAAGTGTATTGGTCAATAAACATTTTGGCGATGAAATATTAATAAAACAATATAAGAGTTCTAATGCACTGGCATGATTCCTCATGCTTTTAATCACATCAATAACATAGTGATAGTATGAAGAAGAATCAAATTGTTCGAGAAAAGACACTCGATGTGATAACACTCCATCGTTGATATTAATTATTTCTCGAACATCTTCCTCACACAGTCAAAAATGAATACCATGCTTCGTAACTTGAAGTACTTTTTCATTATTGTCCCACACAAGTTGAACTATTTGGCAATATTCATCGGATGCTATGGGGGCAGGATCGAAATCTGTTTGTGAACTTGAGAAGAAATCTATGATTTTAGTTCGAAGAATTTCGATAATCATACCATTCCAGCAGTCCAAAGGTGAGTTTACAATTTTGCGAAGAATGGATAAGTGATATTGTTGGTGCGAAGATTCGCATAGGACTCAATCCACACTTAATTTCATAACCCCCCTCCAATGGGTATGTTGTATTCAACAATAGAAATTTTTCATCCCGAATTAACATTTCAAACTCTTCACACATTCGATCTAACTCGGAACTATCTTCGGATGTACGACTATCTTGGTATGACATTTTACTACAACTGAACTGATTGTTAGATTTTTCCTAACATACACCCTGAAGATCACACACGCACGCGCAGATCATATAATATCACTTCTAGCAATCCAACTTTTCTCCTTTATTCCCAACCATTTAACGTACATTTTATCATCTTTTTTCCGAAGCACTTTCTCAATCAAAAAGACATCAGGTAGTTTGGTCTTCTGCAATTCTTCCTCGTAGAAACAACCGCTGATTGGGGAGCTCTTCATATCCTCGAGTAGATACGTGACTGGGTTAGTGATTTTAACTTTTATAATTTTAAAGAGCTCCGCCGACCAATTAGGCGTATATGATTTTTCGAAAATATGTTTGGCTTTGCTTATTCGTACCACATCGCCCACGTTGAATTTATGTGGTAGAGCCAACTTGAGGTGTGAGTAGGATCGCTTCAATATCACGCTCTCATTTTGTTTTGTCACCTTGAATGGAGCAATATTTATAGTTCTATGTTTACGTTTATTATATATTTCCGTGATTTCTTGAAGTATATCAATCCATCTATATTTTCCTTTCAAACTAAATAGTTTGTAGAGCGCTCCTTTCAAGGTTCGAATAACACGTTCTTCACACTATACGTATTATAATGGTTGATTTTGTGTTTTTTCATCAGCTCGTCAAAATGCTTATTAAAGAATTCTTTACCTTGGTCGCTTTGCAGATTCCTAGGTTTACGTCCTCCTCCTCCCTCAGTCAATATAGAATTAACTGCTTTCCGAACCTCTTCGGTCGATTTCGTTTTTAATGGAGCATAATTACCCATTTCGGCTAGATCCATCTGCCACAAGTCCCTTCAAAATTGTTCGACGACGTTTGAAATTTTTTCGGCCTGGCTTATAAATCTCATCGACAACTTGTTGCATCGTTTTTCAATTATTGTCTAGTTAAAAATCAGTTTTATCGGTTTATTTTATAGGATTTGGAGTTACACGTTTCGGGTTGGTTGATGGAGGTGGTAGCATCATTTGGTCTTTTCTTCGAGGGTGTCGTCATACGTTGTTCCAACGCCAGCAGCCTACTCATAATATCCTCCTGATGTACATCCATTACGTTATAATCTATAGTGATCTTGTTCAATTTATCATTATGATCACGCAAAATAACGTGTTGACTCTTATGATATGTTTCGAAATTATCAGAGAATTTCTTGAAGATATCGAGTACATGAGCGGTATTCGCTCCAACGGTTTTGAGAACCTTATCATTTTTCTTCTTGTATTCATCCAATTCTTTATGTAAACTCGTAAAGCTAGCATCACTTTGATTTTTGTGCGATGTATGTTGATGGAGAAACTACTCATCCCTCCAATTAATTTCTGAATCTTATGTGAAAAGTCATCGTTGAAGATGCGCTCCAAGTTCTCCCCAATCTTCGCACTCGCATCATCGACATAAATCTTGCTTGCAACATCGTTCTTGAATGTGAGCGTTTTCACATTACAAATTTTCACGTTCTAGATATCTACATCACCATCTGGTGTACGAGCTAGAACGTGTGAAAACATCGATTGTCTAAGAGCGTTGATGCTGGTTGAACCACCAATCACAGATCTTCGTCCAAACTTATCAGTACTCATCGTGTAAATGATATGAAACAGTAATGAACACACACTAATATATGATATCAGCTTCTCGTAGCTCATTTATTATAGCGACTATCTCATTGTCGTGCGATGTATTCCGAGCTTGTTGAGATGCCATCAAAAGACTCAATCGTTCCACGAGTTCGTTTGGATCGTCCCAGTACACGTACTCCATTGGTTCGTTGTTATATGTCAATCGCATACCGCAACCGAGAGCTTCCTCATGAATTAGAGGTCGAATTATTTTAATGTACTTGTATCTTCGAGTACCTTTCAAGTTTCCAGCACTATTTCTGTGGGGATTTGTCAAGTTCAGAATCATCCTGTAATTCATCTTATCTTTCTTGGTGAAATTTCTAGGTTTGTCATAGAATATAAGTTCACACAGACCGACGGTACTTTTGAATTTTCTCCCTTGTGTCACGATAGTATCTATATTTTTGAAATCGATTAATTTACCTCCTAGTAACCATGACAACAAACTAGCATCGTAAACTGGGCCATAAACTCTATCGATTTTTCTACTCCCTGACCAATAATCACCGATATATTTTTGGAATAACTCTTAAGATTCTAATACGTCAGTCATCATCATCGTTGTCAGACTCTTCAATAACAGTTTTCATACTTGCATCGCTTACATCCAATACCGTTCCTCTTTCATCTTCCTCCTCCCCCTCATTCTCCTCCTCCTCCTATTCATCCGCATCATCCTTTTCGTGCTTAATTTCACGTTTAATCAATGGTGTATTATTGGATTTGATTATTTCCCGAAGTGGTTCCGATATGGGTTTAAATAATTTATTGATCGACTCGTCCTCTTCCGATTTACCCAGTTTCAATGTGAGATATTTCTGAGCGATTTTTCGCTTACGTGCTAACCGTTCAGCGTCCATTGTGTTTTTGCTATAGATTTCACGTTCACACTTTAATATATACATTGAAACCTCTGCGGTATCTTCCATTGTTCAAATCGAAATCTTTAACAATTATCAATGTTCCAAATTTCTTCATCCAAAACATAGAACACATCTTTTTGAATCGATCGAAAGTAACGTCTGGGGATACGTGCTCATCAAACACGTGTTTTAGATTCATTTCATCCTGTTTAAATAACACGATCAGGTTAGAATTATTGCGAATGAGTTGTTTAGGAATTTTAGAGTATGTCTGACATAGATATGATGCGTCAATGTTTCTTTGTCTACACATCGAATAATATTTTCGAATTTTCTGTTGTGTCTCACAGGATATGTCATCAAAACTGAAGATAGAATTTGGTTTTGCATCGTTCGGACTTATAATTTCTTCATTGTCTTTATATGGGAAATGACCAACTCCTTTTACTCGTTCCAAGATCTCCTGCAACAGTATGTATTTATCTTGATATAATGACTTCGAGTATACGTGAACGTTTTCAAACTTGACACCATTTGGATTGAATAACAACGATAACATAACGTTTGTTTTTCCGCATCCGCTCGGACAACAAATTAAAGCAAGAAAAGAGTTTGGTAACAGTTCACCATGTTTACCAACGCGATTATTTCTAACTTTTAAATCTAAATTCTCGATTGGAAGTGTCTGTTCTTGTTGAACGGTCTTCATCGTGTGAAACATTTCTACTTAATGATAACGTATAAAAAGAAAAATCCCCAGAGCGTAGTCTCATTAACAATGTTGATTCATCAAGGTGAAGGTTTATTTAATACACTCATAAACAAGCTCCCGTTTGAATTACACATTCCTTCATATCAATTCTGTGGTCCTGGAACTAAATTGGAAAAGCGTCTTGCACGCGGTGATAAAGGTATCAATCCTTTAGATTCCGCTTGTCGCGAACACGATATAGCTTATTCACAAAACAAATCTCTGGAGGAACGTCATAAGGCTGATAAAATATTAGAGGACGCTGCTTGGAAACGAGTTAAATCAAGCGACGCTAGCACAGGTGAAAGACTCTCTAGTTTATTGGTTACCGGTGGGATGAAGGTTAAACCAAAACTAGGTATGGGTATCAAGAAACGGAGGCGACAACAAGGATGTTGTTTCCGGAAGGATATCGTTGGAAGCATCGCAAAGTCAATGGAGCCATCTTCTTCATTGAGAAAGTCCGCTATGAACGCGTTGAAAGCTGCACGGATCGCGATTAACCGAGCTGGAGGTAAAAAGCGTATCAAAGTACCAAGAGTAATACCACTACCAAAATCTGGAGGATTCCTCCCACTATTACTACCCATCTTAGGAGCTCTAGGAGTCTTAGGATCGGTTGCAGGAGGTGCAAGTGCTATCCCAAATACGGTGGTTAACGCTAAAAATGCCAAAAAAAAGTTTTAAGAAGATCAACGTCACAACAAAGCTATGGAATCGCTGGGAAAAGGTTTATACTTGAAACGCAACGCTAAAGGAGGATATGGATTGTTTTTGAAGCAGCAGAAGCAAAAAAAAACTATTAATTGAGCTACCCGATGATGGACCAATGTACGATCGAGATTTGATACGTTTTGCTAGAATTCTGAAAATCCCAAATTTTCGAGGTGTCTTTATGCGAGATACGCTACCGCACAAACCTAGACGTCGTGAATGTATCATTCTAAATTTAGACTTGACTAAAAACAATGAAATGCATTGGGTAGCGCTCAGAAAAATCCATAACGATGTAGAATATTTTGGAAATTTGAAGCCACCAAAGGAACTCGTTCGATATTTGTGTGAGAACGTTAGGATTTTCTACAATAACGACACCTATCAGAACTATAATCAAGTGATATGTGGACAGCTGTGTTTGAAATTTCTCAGTCATACTCGATTATTCGAAGAGTAACAACCACACACCACCATGGATTTCACTTCTGCAGTAATACAATACATATGTGGAAATGAGAGTAGTAGTGGGAGTAGTTTGAGGAGAATCATCGATTTTATTTATGGAAATTTGATCGAGGTTATCAATAAACCTACGAGCGAACTTACACGTAAGAATTTAACGTTTCTACCGATTGAGTACATCCTAAAACATTTGGATGTGGTGTTTCTCAATCAGAATGAGGTTCCGGAACATATGTTTGATTACCTTTACCGTCATATGCAGTGTAAGGAACATGTCGATGAAGATTGCGATGGTCCACAACCCCCACGCAAACTATGTTCTCAATGTTTATCTGAGCAGATTTCTCACATCATGGAGAACGATGAAATAACTCATCACGAGAAGCAAGTGTTGATAGAAGAAGTTTGCAACGACGAGCCATACTTTATGAGATCATACTTATTCCATCTATTGATGTTAAAATATAAATAGAGATGTTTCAATAAATTTTTATTAGTATCATGTATCAGTTGTTCACGTTAACAAGCACCAACCATATATTCTCGTTTACACCGCAGAATTCGATTGTGCTGAAGCCAGACAAAAAATAATATTTAGCATTGTTGGGATTCAATTCATACAATTCCAAACCCAATATAGAGAACGAAAAATTCTACTATCACGTAGAAGGAGATAAAACAAAAGCGAAGACTAAGACTCTTGAAGCGATAACAATTCCGGCTGGAAACTATGAGATAAGCTATATCGAAGAATTTATCGGGAAAAAATTTAAGGTTAAAGAAGATATATTCTCGCTGAAACCGAATAACAATACGTTAAAGTGTGAAATATTCCATAAAAATCACGATATTTCGTTTGAAAAAAAACGATAGTCTTGCTAAAATTTTAGGATTTTCGCGGGGGGTATTGAAGAAGGGTGTGGTGCACGTGTCTGATTTATCTGGCAACATAATAAAAGTCACCAACATACGTTTCGAGTCGAACATTACAGTGGGAGCCTTCTATCGAAATAGACCCCGACTATAGGATTGTGGAGCGTCCGAAGAATCCTCTCTATCTACCAGTATCCGATATCGGAGAGACTAACCGTACTAGCTTTAGATCAGCATTTGAAACCAATAAACTTTCGTGGTGAAGAAAGTATTCCACATTTACATTTACAATAAGTATAGAAAATCATCAGTCTTCAACAAAACACCTAAAGTGCGTGACCTACTCACCAGAGCCAACATCGTAATTTTGAAATCATTGGGGTTTCGTCTTAAACAAGAATGTCATTATCCAAAATGAAGTATGCACGTAACAGTAGCGATGCCAGAGATGTTCATCATACAGCGATCATCTCACCTATTTTCGATATATACCAGGAACCGAAATTTGATGAATCGATTCGAAAAGTACAGATCGATTACACCATCCGTCAAGGCGTTCAATAACAGCGATATCATAGAGTTTGGAATAAATCAAGTAGACGCTTTTTTTGCTATGAAAGATATGTTTTTCAACATAAAAGTTGATTTCTCTCGAAAATGGTCAACTTTAGAGCTTATGACCGAGAGTACCTTTTTTATGTAGAAAACATTGGCGGTTCTAATGATTGCCTCAAAACCGTTTTTTTTCAGTGGCGTAGAAGTTGGGGAGAAAAACACCCACTACCCCTTCAAAATCTTCACCAATCATGAGTAAAAAAAATTTTTTTATTACACAAAATAGCTTACTATGAGTAAAAAATGCTTACGAAAGCTGTTTTCTGTACGATAAACGGTTCCGGAGATATTCGCAAAAAACGAAATTTTTTTTTCAATTTCGACTCTCGAAAATGAAGCCTTCTAAGACATATGTTTATTGAACTTTTCTTCTTAAAAACACTTGTTCTATCTCCTGTTGCAGTTTGGCTACAAAAAACTGACTCACCCTGTATAATAATTATTATTCATTCGAATGGTAAATAGCTTTCTTCACATTTTTAACAAACATTTTCAATAATAACACTGATAAAGGAGATAAAATAACATACAAAATTGCGAAAATTTTAGGGATTCCTTCTTCTATTGCAGATGATGTGAGTGTAGATGTCTTATGTACGAGATGTGGTAAACATGATGATTGTCGGATCATCTGTCATTCAGCCATATCCCCCTCACTTCGATCGAAGAATAAGAGTTTAAGTTTACGTTGTATGGTTGTACGATTGTCTTGTGGGATATTAAATGTGAATCCCTCCAATTGGTTATCGTTGATTTTTTGGAAATTCATCGGAATCCATTCGGTACGGTTACACTCCCCACCACCGCCGACAAATATAGATGCGTTCAACGTGTTGGGGAACGTTCGCGTGTAGTATATCATTCAGAATTGTGGTTACAATCACAAAATTTGTTTTTAACACCCCCACTCCCATCATCCTCACTTTTTACACTTAATTTGTTCAGCAGTCTTATAAATTTAATTTTATCTGCGTAAAAATTCGAGTCTCTTCTTAGTATTATGAACTTTTTCCACGAATTCGCAAAGTCTGCGTGTGTATTCTTCAAAAGATATATGCATAATGATATATTTGTAGATATCTATATTATTATTTTAAGAGCCACAGAACATCTTCCTTCGTAAGAAATTCGAATATCTTTCAACTATTCGCACTAGAACACATATGATTCACACTATTGGGGTGATGTAGACAGATAAATTCACAATTTCCTCGCTCTAATTTTGGACATTTACCTTTCAAATTCACCACTCCTACTCGATCTAACCCCAATTTTTGGAACGCCACCGTAGAAACTCAGCTTTTATCTTCCCACATACATAAACAGTAGCATCCGAATCGATATTTTCCTCAAAAATTTCATACAATTCATCATATTCCTGATAACCCGAGTTCCCGTGATATTTTTCACAATTTTCTTCATTTGTCATCGATTTTGGTGGTTTGAATAGAAAATATTTCTCCAACCTTTTCTCACAGTCCAACAGAGAGAGTTCCTTGATTTTATATACGTTTGCAGAAAAAATGGGAAACTTTGAATATCAACCACTATAGACGACATTTCAAACTAGAACTATCCAAATGTCTAGTTGCACATCATTGACATATTTCTTTGATGTTATCGAAATTCCGAAAGAGTACGTCGAAGCACAAAATTTGTAGTGATGGTGGACTTATTCTATAGTCGACCTCCCCTCCTATCTCAGAAAACAGTTGAAACATCTTAAAGGTGTAAGAATTTGAAGTATCTCCTCGGATGCTGCGCATGTCCATTATCGCACATCGGTATGGTAGTAGTGCGATTCGATAAAAATCGACACCCATATCTTTTAGCACTCTAAAACAATCAAGTATATACGATCCGGGTAGCTGCCATGACACCACGTGTCTAGGACCTCTCTTACAAACAACCTGTATATACAACATAACACACTTTACAAACAACCAAACTCGCAATCACTGATAACGCTATCTACCCGATAACACTAATTACACACACTGGATGCCCATCGCCAGACCGGGTGACTCACAATCCCTGATAACGCTATCTACCTGATGACGCTATCTACCCGATAACACTAATTACACACACTGGATGCCCATCGCCAGCACAGACCGGAAATAGAGACCTGATAATTACAAACATCGGAGCACAGACCGGAAGTTACGTCACACTTCCTGTCCCAAAGGTAGCGGACTGTATCTACTTAGACACTAGCCGGAATCGAGAATAGTTCTTTTTGTATTTCCAAGACGCACTGCAGGCGCACATTTCACAATAAATAACAGCCGATCTAGCAATGCGCAACAAAGTCTCCAAAGAGAGGGGCGACTGATATCCGTCCGTCGAATTAGCTTTGCCGTGCATCGCTAATTCGACTCACAGACTTCGTTGCTTTCCCCTGCTAAAACCACTTCTAGCCAATCAGAACACGCCATTCTGACTTCGATTTACCAGAAACCTATAAAAGCACACAGACATCGCTGCTTTTTAGGAGACCTTTCTGGACCTCCGGCTAGCCTAGATCTTTTACATCTTTGCTAGTCTTCTTCGCCGGACCTGCGGACAGCTCCCATTCCAGCGCTAGGATCCCAGACATCGTTAGACTTCACTTCACACACACGCAGACGTCACTTCGCCTGACTAGCGGACCGCGCCGACCTAGCGCAAGCATAACGACTTCATAGGACCAGCGGCCGGACTCCGACCAGTGCTAGTGATCACGCAGCACACTTCTACATTCACCACAACATCGGGCGTTGAGCTTTAGTGTCTTCCCAGACTTGGCCAACGCCCCCCCAACACGCATTCCATACTACGGCCCGTGGTGCTACTACGAGCGGATAACCGACTCCAGGTTACTCTGCCTCGCATCGCAGAAGTAAGACACTTCGTCCCGGCACGTTCTCCGTCCCCTCCGCGTAACGACGTCCTCTCAACGAGACTCGCACCGAGGTGTGTCAACGGAAACACCGGCTCACGTCGAGGCTCCTGCTCTCGAGGCCCACGCGCGTTGCTAGACTGGCATTGCTTTCAACACTTCAACTGCTCGTTTTATTTTACATCCTACCCAATTCCTATCCTAGTGAATTTAGCGAAGTAAGTGTAGGAAGTGCGACATCACCGCAGCAGCCTCCGATAGTTCAACACTCCACTTGGTAAGCTTGTCCTGTATTTTCCTCTTTACAGGACCTTCCTCTTCCACAGGCCAAACAACAATCTACGCTTCGAATACGAGATATTTCCTTCTTTACTGTGATCTTCGAATACGAGATTTTCCTTCTTTCATTCAACAATCTACGCGCTCTACCACAACTGACCTCGCCGGTGCAGTCGGGATTAAGCTCCGCCCTCATCGGAGTTCTCCTCTAATATATCACCGGTCACAGAGTCGTCTTGAAAACTGATACAACGGCCACAATTATTTGAATAAAAACCTTTTCAAATTTACTAGCTCACTTGTTTCAGATTTTTCCCTTATTATGGTCATAAACCCTCATTTCGAATTTTGTGCATCACTATCGTAACCCTCCTCTACGTAGTTTTAGAAAATTCGTTAATGTCTGAGTTTCTGTTAATTTTTTTAAATTTTGTTATTATTGAATCAAATTATCGCAATCCTCCTCTACTATTTTACGTAGTTTTAGAAAATTAGTTAATGTCTGAGTTTTTGTTAATTTTAAACTATTGCATATAGCTTTTATCGCGGGCTTTGAGCGCGGCGACCGAATCAAGAAATTCCGTAACGAAAAACCTAAGACCTAATCACCTCACATGTGTCAAATTAATTAATTAATTTGAAGTTTCTAAAAGTGAGAAATTTCTATATTTTATACGAATGTTATAACACTCTAGCGCTTTAGACTCCGGGATTTTCACGTGACCTATCGAAATTAGAAGGTTCGAATTGTATAAAAACACAATCGCATGAACGCCAGACGTCCTATGTAATCAGCTACGAACGAAATGATTTTGACATATGCCTCTAGGAGCTCGCTACGCGTCAGTTAGAGTGTATACGTTAGACGTACGTAGCTGAGACCTGAGAGTACCTGTTTCTATTTTAATTAAATTTTCCTATTTAATCGACATTTTGGGGCCCGGGACTATGCTCTTTAGTTGGCCCCGTTCATAAACTAACGAGATGGAGTGAAAACCGCATACGAAAATTCCTTGCAAAGACGTTATATGTTCCGAAGATTTGCACTTTTCTAACTCGCGAGCTACGCGCACCTCACGTGAACGTCATTCGATTCATCGAAAATTAACCAACCGACCCCGTTTGTGGCTATTGCGACCTTGTAAAAGGTTCAAAGTTAACATTTTGTTTTACATTCCACAATCACCCTTGACCAAGATAATTTTTTATTTGTAGTTCATTATTGTTTTACAACTGAAATAAATAGGTATGAAATTTGTAGGTTATTGATGATGTCAGTGCGACAGTGACATAATTAAGGCAAAAAGCAGCCGCTCTAGCAGTGCAAAATAGAGTAGGCAATCTCGCTGTTCCCATTGAATTACGAACAGCAAATATTTCATTAACATCGAATAGAAAATGTATAGCCAAACACAAACATTTTCCATTAACATCAGCTCTTGCTATAACTATACATAAGTCGCAAGGTGGGACTTTTGACGAAATAGTATATGAGTATAGTGAAGCACATTCTAAGGAACTCGTTTATGTTGCGCTCTCTCGGGTGACTAATATTGAAAAATTGTATATCACGACAAAAAACGATAATTCTACATTCAAGTTTTATCATAATCGAAGGCAAGATGCATCGACTACATCTTTGTTGCAAGAATTCAAAAGACTGTCGCTAAATAGTGTTCAGACGACAGTTCAAAGTGTCTTAGATTTCATTAGTAATAGAAATGGTATTTCAATAATGACTTTCAATTGCCAAAGTCTAAATAGTCACAAATACGATTTTACAAGATTCAGTTACGAGACAAACAAGTAGTGTAATAGGGGGGATACTGTGACACTTCGATGGCATGTCCATCCACATGTGTCCACCGACTGTAATTTCTTGTGGTATGTTTTCAATGACCAGAGGGTATGGAAAAGAGTACATATCAATGTCCAGAGGCTGTTGAAGAAGAGATTTATGGTAACCTGTACTTCAAGTGTCCACCGACTGTAATTTCTTGTGGTGTGTTGTCAATGACCAGAGGGTATGGAAAAAGAGTATATACCAATGTCCAGAGGCTGTTGAAGAAGAGGTTTAAGGTAAACTGTACTTAGAGTTTTATTACCTATAGTTTTTACATAGGTAGACAAGTCTCGACAAGAAATAAATTTGTTTATGCAAACTTTGCATATTTTTGTATAACTTGTTTTTATGAAGAGGTCAAGAGATCAAGATTTATGTTTATCGATAAGCTTGTTATGAGAAACTAAACAGGCCAGCGTAGATTAGATTTATTTTGAAAGTTTAACATAATCTTCACGTTATCATATCATGCTAATGTAATTAAACAGTCAGTTTGTTGTGAAATACCATTTATTTTTAAAATTTGTTATTCATAATAAATTCATATTTTGTTTTACGTCATCTTCACGTGTTTACGTCATGTTCCTACAATTATATACTTAGTTTGTTGAGATATATCATTTATTTTCCAAATTTTATTATTGTTTATAATGCATCCAATAAGATGGTGGAACGTGTTTATAATTTTTACTTTCAATATCCTGGAATAGCTACACGCAATACACAGTTGGTTTTCAATAGCAGTTCCACCTCTACATTTTGGACAGGTATACTCTACAGAGATGGGCATTATTTTTCACTGATCAATATATTTTGATTTACACTTTCAAATAGGCAACATCATGGATAATTTTATTTCACAACTAATAAAATATCTACCTACAACAAGTGAGTGTTGCGTGGCATCAATACTAACCAAAATATATGTACATTTAATTGAGGCTATTACCAAATCGGCAGATCAATTGACTCGAGAAAATCTGATGTTCCTACCGAAGGAATATGTGCTGAAACATTTGAATTATCGTGAACTGCGATCGGGTGAGGTACCTGAACACATGAAAGAATATTTATACAGTCATATGCCATGTTATGAACATCATAATCAACCATGGCAAACAACTCATGTTGATGGCCCCGCCCCACCCAAGAATCAATGCAGAGACTGTCTTCTAAATGAAATAATGTATATTATTGATGATGAAGAAATAAGTCGCCATGAAAAACATACCTTGGTCGTTAAAGTGTGTGAAGCCGATCCATATTTTATGGATTCATTCTTATACAAGAAATGTATGTTGCAATATTCACATATTTTATGAACTTATCTGTATCACCTTTAAAACTGTTAATCAGAATTAGAATTCATCTTTATCTTCACGTTTTCATATAGTGTTATTATAATTAAAGAGAAGTAGGTTAAGTAATAATCAGTTTTGTTAAGAAATATCATTTATTTTCAAGTTTTGAAGACTTAAAATTAAATCTAACCAAATAATATCATTTTTTAATAAAATAACTTTAGAGGTCCATTCCATGATTTGTCTCCTGTCTTCACTACAACCAGAAAATGTGGATGCGATTTCCTTTTCCAACTTCAACAATGTTGATAAACAATTCATTAGTTCTTCTTGGGGTGTAATCTTCTTCAGGATTTTTTCATTATCTGTTATGAAAGAAAAATTAGTTTGATTTCTTGAAAGAGAATAAGTTTCACCTTTTAGTTTTGTCATTATTTGCATACTTTCTAGATGATGTGAGAATCATTCCAGTATTCTTCCTCCTTTTAGTTTTTTGATTATTTGCATACTTTCTAGATGATATGGTAACCATTGCATTATTCTTTCATGAGAATTTTAATACACATTGGAGTTATGAACCGAGAAAAATTTTATAGTTTATTAACAATAATAATAATTAACAATTTTGATATCCCCAAGGGAAAGTGTCGGTACTGATATAATTAACAATTCTTTTATCGTCATAAGGACTGAGACAGACTTTTTTCTGGGCTACTGTAAATACTTTATGTTTTTCTGATCTTATTAAATTTTGTGTGGTTAACGTAATAACATTATTAAATAAGCATTGATAGTAATCATTAAAAGTTATTAACTTGAGTGATGAACTTTTAATACCTTTTGCTTTCTTTGTTACACCCAAATCCAATAGTATGTTATCTATATCATCATAATTATTATCAACTTTCATTGTAAATTGTTTAATTTTATCTATTTCATCATTAGTTTTCAATAGTTTTAGTGTGATTTTCATCCTTCATGATTCCTAGAACTTTCTTATTTTTTAATGGAATTTGATATGCATTATCAATGGGGTATTCAGATGTATCAAATTTATATGTTTATAAATATCTTCAACTTGGAAATGGTATATTAAAGAGTCAGTATCAGTATATAAAAGTTTTGCATTGTCCTTAAATTTTTCATAAGTGTAATTGTGGTGGAAATCATATAAACATAATTTTGAAATTTCTAAAATGCTGAAACCTGCCTAAAATGGTTTGTTAAACTTTATATTTGATCTTTCCAGTTCAATAATGACTACATCATTATCTAATATACTGTAACGAAGCTTAAATTTTGAAAGATTATTTAATTTAGATCAGGCAATAAATACGGATGTTACATGTAATTTCAGTTTGAACATTTCATTATTTCAATAGATATGAATGAATTCCGAATGTGTATTCCGTGATTGTCACTTTGCTAAATCTCCGTAATTTCAAATAAGTATAATTATTCAAATAGATGAATCTAATTCATGCCCGTTCAAAATTGCATTTCATTCCGATAAAATATGTTGCAAAAACAGGGGTCTGGCCAGTTAAGACACCAAACTTTGTGCAGCCTTATGTATAAAAAAGGCGAACAACCTAAAAACTCCGATAACACTTGTTTACTCCGCCGGGAAGAACTGGTGTGATATCATGAGCGCGAATTTTAGATCTAAAAAGTAGCGTCACTTTTAACCATTGTTCGGGGCATAAGTAAAAACAAATGGCACAAAATAAGGAATTGGTGGAGCGGACCTGTCCAGAACCTCGGAAAACATATAAAAGCCGTGACAGACAACAGATCGCTATCTTGTGTGTTTTTGATTTTGATCAGTAAAGTAGCTCTCTAGTGTTTTTTTGGAATTTATTCGAGTGTGAGTCAGATATTTAAAACTGTGAATTAATAATAGTTTTCCGTGCAAGTGATTTGTTTCGGAAGGTAAATGATAGCAAATAAGTTTATATTTTGAGCATTACGATATATTGATTTCCGTAATTTATGATTGTTATTGTAATTGGTGAACGTTTGTACGATACCTGAGTTCCGTAGTATTCAGTAATTTGAAGCTAGTTTATCATAGGTCGAATCGCGCACGATTTGAATTCGCGCTTGAATTGAAATATTCAAGTAATTGTGTAGTGTGTATAGAGTGTGTATGTTTGAACGACAGGGGCGTCTTTGGGTATATTTGTGCACGCCGTGCTGATACCGGAAGTATAAGTATATCATAGACGACCAAACCGCCAACAGTTTGTGCACGCCGTGCTGATACCGGAAGTATAAGCTGAGGGTGGTTGTGTGATTGTGTGACGATTGAGAATCGTAATAATTCCCTTGATACTATGAGAAGTCCTCGGCCGTGGATATAGGGGTTATTGCAGATAAGATAATTAGGGTTTGTGCACACTGTGTTGATACCGGAAGTATAAGCCCTAATTGTTTAGGTTCCGAATCTGTAAAGTGTATAAAATCTAACACTGTCACACAATTACCGGGTACTCCGTGAAAGTTAGTACAAGGGTAGGTGAGAGGACAGAATAAACTCAATCAGAGTAATTAACCGAAACATAGTAAAATCTGATATCGTACAATCGGAAAACTAGTGCAAACAATATTTTCCGAACCAACCGAATTAATAACCGAATATATCGTAGTGTGATTTGAACATTTCATTTATTAGTGCTGCTATCTAAAATTGACAGAATACCGCTCATTACGCTGAGACCTGTTTGATTCGTACTTTTCCGCAAATTGATCATTCTGAATCATTCATCAACCGATCCCGTACCGCTGAATGAAATTTAGTGACCGAACTTATCGTAGAGTTGATATCTTGAAAGAGTTTTCATTTACCGTTTGAGCTTCATTACATTTTCCGTCTGGGTGTAATTTTGTGATATAATACCGTTCAATTGCATTTAAATTGATTATTCTGAAAGTGTACTTGTTAAAATCATTATATATTTTAATATTTGGAATTCCCTGTTTTATTAAATTATTTCTGCTCCATCTTTAACGAGCTAAGTTATAACCAGGTATCAATTGTAATTAAAGCCTACAATTTTGATACTGTTTTCTGCCCATTGGACTCTGGTTATACTTCACTGTAGCTACCCTAGGGACAAGGCTATCTTTAGATAGCATAGTGACAAGCCTTGTTGAGAGGACCCTAGCAGAAGTCCTCAAAAGGAGTTAACCTTTGGGAAAAATCTGGCGCCCGAGGATTCGAAGCTTACCGCAGTAAGCAAGATACCGGAAAAGCGACAAGGTCACGTTATAATACTACAGCTATGAAAATTTTGTGTAGAAATATAATAATTTGCCCCAAAACGCCCTGACCATCTAGTAACTAATTTTACATCGCGATATTTTCGTACATTTTCAATAAGTTTTCCAAACACACAGTTGTTCATCAATTTGTGAAAGTTTTTCTCGAATTCATTTTTACTTAATTTACGTAAGTTTGTATTTAAATCTATATAGCTTTTCATCCAACAGGATTGTTTAAATTTCAGAATCCTATGAGTAATAATCCATTTTTCAAAGCTTGTTTTAAATTTCGATAATGAATAACATACTTCTGTTTATTGAAAAGTGTTGTCATCAATTTTTTGTTTGGGGATTTGGATCCTGGTGGTACTAAGTGTTCAGGGCAAAAAGGTGAATCTTTATGTTTCTTGTGAAGGTCACTAGGATAATGCAAATCAACATCCAAAATGTATCCAAATTCATTATCATCAGGGGTGTTGTTGATGTTTATTGAATAAGGATCAACCCATTCAAAACGTCCAGTGGGTAAGGGCATACTCATGGCAGCACCATATAAATTATTTACATCAAAATACATGAGATATGAAGATGGATCGTTAGGATTATATTCACCTCCCATGTATTTATAGTTTGCTTCACCATATCGGTTTGAGCATTGTGAAACACCACCTCTAACACCTTTCTCAATAAACATCAACATTTCCACATCCTGTAATAATTCTAATTCTACACCTGTCATTTTTAACATACTATCGAATGCAAGCCCTGGGGCTGTATAGTATGATAAAGGATCAAGGTCATATGTTGTCATGCATGCCTTTCTAAAATTTTCAAAAATATCACTTAGAAGAAAACATCAGTCTTTAAATATAATTCTGCATGTTGTTGCAAAGTTTTTATTTTAAACTTTTCCCAAACTTGACATGCATGATTATAATTTTTTAAGCTAACTCCTTCATTATTTAGTCTATTAAAAAATTTATCTTTTGTTGGTAAACAAACATCCTGTAGTTTCTCCCAAGAATCTAAGTAGTCATAAGGAAATACACCTTTACCTTGCATTAAATCAAACTCATCAGAATTTTGATAAAAACTCCTTGTAATAATTTTTTGATCTTTTGCTAAATAGGAAGAAAGTTTATCAAGGCTGGAGGCCATGAAGCGATAGGAATCTATAAACCTAAAATTGATTTTAGTATTCAAAATATATTTTGTAAATGAAATATTTTTCTCCTTATTAATTGGGAGTAAAGATATATTCCCCTTAATTTCAGTTGCTAATTTTTGTATTATGAAATGATTATCGTATGATGATAAGTTGTGAAAAACTACAGGAACCGCATGACTATCTTGATAATTTAAATTGCAGCTGTTGTGAGCGGCACCTCTATACTTACCAGTAAAATGACAATGATCTTGTACTTTTAGATCAGAGGTGTTAAAATTTTGTTTACATATATAACATAACTGAGAATGTTGAAAATTTTGTATTTGATCATAGGAAAGTTTTTCTATAGGAATTGGATTTGCAAAAATGTTATTTATTTCAAAAGCTAAATTTTGAAGTTCCATTATAAATTTCTTGATGCAATCTTCCCCTGTAAATAAATTGAATTTTGAAAGAGAATCATCATAGGAACATTTTAGATAATAAGCAACGTTGAATGGTATATGCTCTTGATACCTTTCCATGGTAATAGTTGATTTTAAATCTGAATGTTTTTTCAAAATACTTTCTATATCAGCATATATATAACAAAAGGTACTTTAATTTTATTCTTATAATTTTTGAACTTTAACATTTTCTCCTTATCTGTTGGTATTGTAATTTTTGATTTTTGATCGGGAAATTAATCCCATCGTATTTTAAAAATCGGTTAAAATGTGGATAAGAAGATGTTCGTGTTGGATTTTTATTTAATAGTGCTGGATGTAAAGCAGCTGTAATAGCCCAAAGAAAACAAAATTGATCATTACTTTTTATATTAAGAGTCGATTTGCTTTTCATAACAAATTTAGATAGAGCAACATAAGTTCCTATGCTTACAGGTGTATAATTATTAATATTTACTTTAAGTTTTAATATTTCATACAACGCCCACCCCGAATCGCGCTCTTGGAAACTTTCTAATTTAGTTTTTATTATTTTTTACATATTCAGAAAACCAATCTTTCAAATTTGTACTCCTATCAATTACTTGATTTTTTGTATTGAAATATTTTATATCTGTCTCACCTGTTTGTGGTTTAATGAAATTTGCAGAAAATATTACATTTACTTTTAATAAAGATTTGTTTAATTCTTTTTTAATTTTAATTGAAAAACTCCTAAATGCTTTATCGAAGAATAAACTTGGTTCTTTAATACACAAATTTATTATAACTCCAGTCCTTATTCTACATTTGAAGCATGATTCTAGATCTTGCCAAATTAACTTTTGATTATTATAAGACTTATTAAATTTGATTTTTGATTTATATTTGAAATGTTCTCTATGATATTTCAATAATGCTAGACCTGATTCTAATTTAGAATGATTTTCTACTGTTTTATTTTTTATGAGTCTTTTGATTCTAATGATATTTTTCTTTAAAAATTTATCCCACTTAATAAAATCTTTCTCGGTTTTTATTAACTTACCAACTGCATTAATTTTTTGTATCATCTGACTCACAATACAATCAACGGTTTCTTTGGTTTTCGTGTGAACGTTCTGGTAATCTATCGTACTCATCGTGCATTTATCTCTTAAACGAACAAAGGTATGAATGTAACTGTAACTGTTAACATGTGTTATGTATATGAACACTTATTACGTTTTCATAAATTGACTGCGCAATCTTATTAACTTGTTATTTCATGATAACAAAATTTTAATTGGCGAATAATAAATTTGTGTTGACCTTAATTTTTGAATCGTATTCAAAATCTGTTTACTATCCTTTAACTATGTTATCTATATGGATGAGATGTTTCAACAACAATGTTGCATCATATTAACTTGTTATTCGATATTAAAAATTTTAATGGGCTAATTATAAATTTATTATTCATCACATTAACCTTCTTAATTTTAAACCGTGCGCAAAAAGCCAAAGTTAAACGTGTCAATCTCTACTAAATATAGCAAGCTGGATTTAATAGAAGCATTCAAACATTAACAAGAAGTGTCAACAAGTATCATGGCAGCTACACCATCAACAATTATGATTGATGTACTCGATGAAAAGAGTCTACCAATGCCAATGGCAGTAGTTGTAATGAAACAGTTATTCAGGTAAGATTATTTTATAGAAATGTATTTGTTTAATTCTTTTTGATTGAAAAAACTCTTAAATGTTTTTCTCTATGAATCTGAATACTTGAGAGTTCTTTTTAATTTTAATTGAAAACTCCTAAAAGCTTACCTCTATAAATTGAGGTACTTTGAATATCAACCAACCCACAACTTCCACTTTTTTATTCTTTATATCTTTTTCCAGGTATGGTGTTAAAAAAATTGAGGCCAGAGGAACACACATAATGATTTATCTAACCTATTCACCGCAGCAGGTAACGCTTCAAAAAAAAATTGGAAATCTTCCAATTGCCTTCACCAGAACAACACTGGAATCACAGGGGGATCTCAACCTATATGAAAAAGCGTTGAGAAGGTTCAAATTGAACGTTGGAAGTGATGATGATGATGAACCAAAAGCATCCAAAATCATCATCAATTCTTCCGATGAGGATGGTGAGGATCAATTGACACAAATACCACCCCTAAAAAGGATCAAGCCAAGCTTTAGTGGTGATGATGGAATAAAGGAAGCCATAAGCATTAGAAATAAAATGAGGAAAAAGATGGAAGTTATCACTTCTTCTGATGAGGAGGATGGTAGGCAACAACCGACAAAAATGGAGGTTATAAATAAAAATGTTAAAATATTATCAAATGTAAGATTGGACAAAGAACAAGAAACCCAAAGATTATTTTAATAAAAATAATTAAACATAAAATTTATTATGTATTAAAACCCCCACCCAATTTTCTTTTCTCTAACAATGATATAAAATCAGAATAGAATGTTGAAACTTAAGTAAACGTAATTTAGATTTTCATTAGAAACAGCTAGAAAAATTTGAATAATGACTGAAGCTGATGAGTTTAAAAGTGAATTAGAAAAAATTAAAAATGAGTTGAAAACATTACAACATTACGAACGATTGCAAGCTATGATGGATGGTAACAAACTATTTTCTTATGAAGAGTGTAAGAAATTTGAAGCATTGTACAAGGATGGTTTAAAATTGTGTGATGAGTTATTGAACAGTGAAATTGAAGTTTATTATTTTGTTGAAAAAATGATAAATCTAGACCTACAATTTTTTTTAACTGGTATAAAACAGTACTTACCTGATAAGCTACAAGAACTGCTAAATCATACAGAAAAATATAACAATAATGATGATAGCTCCAATATAGAATTGATGTTTGATATTGATTTATAATAAGAATAAGAAAATAAATTATTTTTATCACCAACCACTTGTTTTATTCAGACCCTTCTTATATCAATAAATATAATATTCAAACAATTAAAGTAGTTAGTTTGATGTTTGAGGTTGTTAGATAAAGTATTTAAGAATGCTTAAGCCAAAATTAAAATCAGTTGGAAAAGCAACTTCTAAGGGTGCTGGTTTATTGAACAAAGTAATCGACAATTTACCTTTTGAGGTTCATTTACCTTCATATAGATTTTGTGGGCCAGGTACAAGATTAAAAAAAAGATTACAACGAGGAGATATTGGTATCAACGAATTAGATGAGGCATGTAAGGAACCCGATATAGCTTATTCTGAAAACAAAGATTTATTAGAACGTCATAAAGCAGATAAAATTTTGCAAAATAAAGCATTAAGCCGTGTATTTTCAAAGAATTCCTCGTTAGGTGAAAAAGCTGCATCCTTAGCTGTTGCCACTGCAATGAAAGCTAAAGTTAAAATGGGTATGGGTTGCCGTACAAGCATGCGTAAAGAAAAAATTAAACGTGGTGGTGCGATGAGTTTCAAACAAGTTACTCAGAAAGTACGTAGTGCAATAAAAAATAAAAACTTCGATGATGCATTAAAAATAGCAGCTAGAACTGTTGATGAAATCAAGAAAAAGAAAGGTAGAATTAGTTCAGCGAGAGTAATAAAACTACCTAAAATTGGAGGATTTCTACCATTAATTCCAATATTTGCGGGACTTAGTTCTTTAGGGGCTGTTGCTGGTGGTGCTTCAGGCATTGCGAAAGCTGTGAATGATAACAAAGTAGCAGCCAAACAACTAGAGGAGGCCAAATGGCACAACCTCAAAAAGGAATCTGTAGCTGTCGGTGGTAAAGGGCTCTTTCTGAAACCCTACAAAAATGGTATGGGCCTTTTTTTAAAGCCAGCAAAGTCTCAAAAAAAATTCCGATAAAGCTACCAAACAGACCTCTCAATAATATAGAGTTACTCAAGTATGCACGTAAATTGAAAATTCAAAATTTTCTAGGTATTTTCATGCGTGACAATCTTCCAGGAAAAATCTCGAAAAATATGGAAGCTGCAATTTTAAATCTGGATGATAATAAGGAGTGCGGAACACACTGGGTAGCATTTAAGAAGGAAGGAAAGTTGATTAACTACTTTGATAGCTTTGAAAATCTAAGACCTCCTGTAGAATTAATTAGATACTTTAATTCAAGCGGTCTTTGTACTATTAAATATAACCATGAAAAATTTCAAAATTATAATTCTTTTCGGTGTGGTCATTTTTGTTTACGTTTTTTATATACATAACTCAAAAGATGATTTCAAACCATTCCAAATTAGAATGTAGTGTAATAAAGATGTCATCATTCACATTCACATTAAGCGGTGATACATCAACTTTAAACGCCAACTTTTATCCTCCTATAACATTAAAAGATGACGTTGACTATGAGTTAGGTTTGATTAATTTTAAGAGTTACAATTCTATTCCAAACATTCAAAAAGGCATTAACAAGTTTTATTTTGGTGATGATGTCATCACAATACCAACCGGATCTTATGAAATTAGAGATCTTCGAACTATAATACGCAAATGCTTAAACAAAATTAGGAAGGATGCAAACGGAAGTAATACAGAGAAGAAAAACAGGGTAGTAATAATCGCAAATAATAATACCTTGAAATGTTATATTAAGGGAAGTGAACAAATTGATTTTTCAAAATCAGATTCAATAGGATCTTTATTATGTTTTTAAAAATCTATTCTCAAACCTGATAAGTCGCACGAATCTGATGTTCCTATTAATATAACAACTGTGAACGCAATATGTATTGACTGCAATTTAACAGCTGGTGCATACATCAATAACAATCCTGGTCATATTGTTTATGAATTTTTTCCGAACGTTCCACCAGGTTTCAAAATAATTGAATGTCCCACTAACGTAGTTTATCTACCAATCAACTCAAAGGAAATCACCAATATAACTCTTGAAATAACCGATCAAAGTGGTAGATTGATCAATTTCAGAGGTGAAACTGTGACGTTAAGACTTCATTTAAAAAGAGCTTAGTGAAAATGGTAATCAGATATAATTGCTCAAATTTAAAAAATATAAATACCACTCCTCAACGCAACAACAATAACAGTACACCGAAACCTTTGAAGCCACTCACATCTGATAATCATACATTTTTGAAAAGTATTGGATTAAAACTGAAATATTAGAGAGAAAAATAAATCTTCATTCTCCCAACGATTCAAACTAAATTTTACATTCAAATTTGGGAAATTTTTATTATTTTGTAAACTGAAGTGTATATGTAAAAATGAGTTTTGAAATTTTGAATGTAAATGAGAAGGCGTTATTCGACAACTCAATAGTGAATATCGAGAAGCATTCCCATCAACCTTTTGCATACTCAACTTTTCACAATAACGATGAAATAAGAATACCAATACAACAACAGGATGTGTACACCTTACCTTCCCAGAGTTATCTGTATATAGAAGGTAGAATGACTAAATCTGATGGGACTGTTACAAAAACGGCAAAATTCATCAATAATGGAATTGCATTCTTATTTGATGAAATTCGTTATGAAATGGGTGGTGTTGTAATTGATCGAGTAAGAAATCCAGGATCCAGGTATAACTTCAACCTTGAAAGGTTATGCATCATATAATAAACATGAAATTATGAGACTGAGCAACGGAGGTTGGACCGATTCATCCGATTCACACAATATAGTTGATGATAAGGGTTATTTCAACGTTTGTGTACCACTATGTAGTTTGTTGGGATTCGCTGAAGATTTCAAAAAAATTATTCTAAACTTACGTCAGGAGTTGGTGTTGATACGCAGCAGCATTGATACAAATGCAATTATTAACACGGTGGAAAATGAGAATGTAAAAGTTGAATTAACAAGATTATTATGGAAAATACCACACGTTTCGGTGGCTGATGTTGAAAGTCTTCGACTGATGAACTATGTGGAAAAAAGCATAGACTTTGACGTTCCTTTCCGCGGTTGGGAACTGCATGAAAATCCGCTTTTACAAGAGACTCAACGTTAAACGTGGGCGATAAAAACAGCTA
Source organism: Endomychus coccineus (assembly GCA_958510875.1). Taxonomy (NCBI): domain Eukaryota; kingdom Metazoa; phylum Arthropoda; class Insecta; order Coleoptera; family Endomychidae; genus Endomychus; species Endomychus coccineus. Next base: position 96,979,636 of record OY294069.1, on the reverse strand, counting down.
CACAATTGGAAAAACCACGTTTAATTTTGTTTGGATTTCAAACGGAACGCAAAAATAAAACTAGAACTGATATGAGTAAATTTGATCATTGCAATCTGAGCAACATAAAAGTTAATCTCAACTCTGAAATGTATCCGTATGATAATTTGAATTTGAATTTTGATCACAATCAGTGGGCGATACTTTATGAAATGTATGCACAGTTTCAACAGTCTTATTATGAAAAAGATAATGAACCTTTATTCAACCCTATAAATTTCAAAAACACCGCTCCAATTGCAGTTATTGATTGCTCTCGACAAAACGAAGTTCTAAAAGCTGGTCCTGTAGATATTCGTTTGGAATTTGAAACTACTAAGAACATCCCCGCAAATACATCTGGATATTGTCTTATTCTACACGATCGTTTAATTCGATAGAACGAAGCCTCGGTAGGTAACTGACGAGGTTTTGGTTTCATCTCAATATTTTCGTTCGTTTCTTCGAAATTGCCGATAAGTTGCTTCTACATTTTTGTTTGTCTTTGACAAAAACACGTTGAGGTATATTCGGGACGTCTTCTCTATTTTGTCTTTATTCAAACCAATTTTTTCTTTAATTTGTTCATAGAGAATTTTTGTTTTATCTCTGTGTTGCTGGTTGTAATTTGATACTATATGCTTTTCAATATCTATGTCAAAAGGGTTTGTATTTTCTAAATGACCATTGATAATTTCAAAGGGAGTAAATTTTGTTGTTGAATGCCTTGTGTTATTGTAAGCTAAAACTGCGTATCTTACTTTATTATTTATTAATTCATTTTTAAAGTCCTCTCTATTGTTGAGGATACGGATATGTTCGATAAGTGTGGAATGGAATCTTTCCACTATACCATTTGACTCAGGATGCTGTGAACTTATGAAGTGAATGTCGATCTTGTGTAGTTTTAATAATTCTTGTAGTAAGTCATTTTTGAATTCACATCCATTATCAGAAATTATTTGCATTGGTATACTGTGATGGCTAAAGTAAGTTACGAGATTATTTGAGATTTCAGTCCTTTGTAAAGAATTCAAGGGATAAGCTTGCGCGTACTTAGAAAACGAATCAACTATTGTTAAAAATTTTTGTTTTTCCAATGTCAGGGTATCTATGTGAACGATTTCGAATGGCTTCGATGCGGTAGGTGTTACGTTGAATGTTAATTTAAGAGGATGTCTATCATATTTAGCTAATCTACAAGGATCACATTCATTTATGAAATTTTGTATTGTTTGTTGCATTTTGGGCCAAAAATAACGTTCTTTCAGTCGGGTATACGTTTCCTCAATATCACGATGGTTTGTTTTACCAGTGTGATATGTATCAATAGTATTTATTTGATCATTCGAATTCTCAATATCCTCTAGTAGCTTTGTGCATCGAATTAATTTAATTTCAGAGTTTTTAAAATGTCTCTGTAATACGTTGCTGAACGTTTCATAGATTGGAGATTGGAAATGAATATAATAATTGACTTTAGGAACTAAATATTCTTTAATAAAATGAACTATATCGTTTTCGTAATTATTTTTTGAGATTTGTAAGATGAACCGTTGATATTGTTTATCGAATAGTGTCTTTATTAATGGTCTATCAGGAGAATAATTTACTTCGGTGATTATTATTTGATTTTTGAAATAATTCAAAGGTTTTTCCAGTATAGGTATCCCAATTAGTGGATTTTCTGCGTTAGAGTGAATAGTTTTGGCTGATTCACTATCGTAGTTATAATCGTGTTCAGTACCGGATTCAACAATCATAGATTGATTATCGTTATCATTCCCATCACTGTCGAGATCTTCGTTAAACTTTTCCATATACTGAAATATGGGCGGCACTTCGGTCTCGTTAACATGGCACTCGATCCTCGATAAGGGATCAGCCACTTTGTTCAAAATACCCTTCTTATACATTATGGTATAATCGAACTCTTCTAATTTTAGACGCCACCGGAGGAGTTTCGAATTTGGTTCTTTCAACGAAAACAACCACTGGAGGGGTTTGTGGTCTGTTATGATATTAAATTTGCGTCCAAATAGGTATGGGCGAAAATACTTAGTTGCCCATACGATGGCTAATAGCTCCTTCTCTATAGTTGAGTAATTTACTTCGTGATCGTTCAAGGTGCGACTGGCTTAGGCTATCGGTAAATCTTTCCCAATAGGTCCTTGCGATAATAATGCACCTAGGGCAAAATTCGAGGCGTCTGTAGTTAGATGGAATACTTTTTGAAATCGGGGTACTGAAGTATCGGCTCGTTTGTAAGCAAATTCTTACAACTTTCAAAACATTGTCGATATTCTGGTTTATTTATGTCAATTACAGCATTTTTTTTTTTACATGATGTCAAGGGTTTTGTAATTTTAGCAAAATTGGGTATAAATTTCCGATAATACCCCAATAATCCTAAAAATCCTTTGATTTGTTTTGTTGTAGCTGGTATTGGGTAGTTTAAAATAACTTTAATTTTTTCGGGGTTGGGCTTTACACCGTCGGGTGTAACTATATGACCCAGATAGCCGACTTCCTTCCGAAGAAATTCGGATTTATCTAGTTGTACTTCAAAGTTCGATTCTCGAAGTCTTTCGAATACAAGTTTCAAGTTTTCTATGTGTTCTTGAAGACTCGTACTGAATACGATTATGTCGTCTAAGTAAACTAGACAAATGACATTATTGAGTCCTCTGAGAATATCTTCCATAGCCCGTTGGAAAGTTGCAGGGGCATTTTTCAGCCCAAATGGCATTCGCAGATATTCAAAGTGACCGTTTTCGGTATTGAATGCCGTTTTTGGTACATCATCAGGATTCATTTCTATCTGGTGAAATCCTGATGCTAAATCCAGTGTGGTGAAATACTGGCAGCGCCCTAACTTATCTAAAAGATCTGTTATATTTGGAATCGGGTATTTATCGTCGATGGTTTTATCGTTTAATTTTCGATAATCCACGACGATACGCCATTTTTGTTTCCCAGACGCATCAGATTTTTTTGGAACGATCCAGATGGGGGACGACCAAGGCGAATAGGATGGCTGAATTATTTTTTGTTCCAGCATCTCATCAATTTGTTTTCTTACTTCCTGGCGGTGAATTTCAGGGTATCTGTAAGATTTAGTATATACTGGGGTTTCATCTTTTGTTCGAATATGATGTTTAATTCGATCAGTGAATGTTAGTTTTTGGTCGTTCTGTTTGAAAATGCTAGAATAATCTCTCAGGAGTTGCGTAAGAGCATTTTTTTCTTCATTATTCAAGTGTTCTGTGCGGAATTTTGAAAGGTTTATATAATTCGTCTCAATATGGCATAACTGAGGGGTGGTTTTACGATAATAAATTTCATAACTACAATTCGGAAGAATAAGTGAATTATCTTTAATGTTCACTATTGCTTTCAATTTTTTTAAACTGTCCATACCTAAAAGCCAATCAAAATGATCATGAAATTTGAAAAGATGAAATTTTAAGTTGACTTCTGATTTGAATAATTGCGGAAGTGAAATAGTTAATGAATATTTTTCAGCACTAGTGCCATGTATGGTTGATATTTTCCTAAAGGGTCTTTCTTTATGAAATTTTGATATAATTCACTGGCGAAACCAGGGTTTATAAATGACTTGGTACTAGCTGTATCAATTAGAATTTTTCTTTTTGTGTATGGATCTAAAATGTATGGTGACTCGGATGTGTTAGTTGTTAGATTCATGAGTTCTATTGGTTTTGTATTATTTCCGAGGCGCTTTGCTCTAAAAAAATCATTGTACGGAGTATAATCTTCTTCGTTATATTCTGTAGCGTTTAGTGGATTATTGTCATAATTTGTTTCGATGTGTGGGTCATTCGTATCCTCACAGTGTTCATCATTTACATTAAAAAGTTCTTCAGCATGAAATTTTTGTTGTGGGTACGATTGCCTAAAGTTGGTACGAAACGTGTTGTTAGTAGAAGTGATCATTGGTGTAATTCTATTATTTTGAGCTGAAGTAAAATTTGAACGATTATGTTGTTGATAGTTCGTTTTGGGTGTTTGATTATAATTTTGCGGTCCTCTGAAATTTTGAGGTTGTGAATTGGAATTGAAATTTTGTGGATTCGTTGGTTTAAAATTAAATCCTGGATTGAAATTAGGCACAAAATTTTGATGTGGTCTCATAAATTGTCTTGGCTTTTGCGAATTAAAATTCTGAAGCTTATTAACTTTTTGAGAGTTAATTTCTTTCTGATAAGTATTAGTAAGCAAATTTAACGCGGTTTCCAAATCAGCGGGATCTTTCGTTCTCATGAGAGAGCCTAGTGGATCTTTCAATCCGTTTAATAGTGTTTTTAGGGCAACTTTGCGGAAGTGATTATTAAGTCCATCATTAACACCATAACTTAAATTTGCAAATTCAATTTGTGAACATAACAGTTTTTGTATCTTTTTATAATAGTCGAACGGAGTATCGTTCCCTTGTTCAAGTTTAACAATATCTATGGCTAATGTAGCGTCATCTCTTTTATCAGCATATGCAGTTAAAAGAACGTAATTCATTCCAACTTCTTATGTTTTTATTTGCTAAATAAAGTGCAGCTTCACCGTGAATTTTAGATCTAATTCGTGAAGTAATATAGTCATTACGTGGATTCAATGGATTCTGAGCATCGTAAAAATAATTGATTACTTTTTCAGATTCTTGAATAAAATAAGGCAATAATTCTGATTCGCCTTTGAATATTGATACTATTTCTAAATATTCTTTCAATTCTGAGATTGATATCTGTTGTTCTACCATTTTGGGATTATTAACTTTATTTGTTAACAATAAACGTGCGGGTTTAATTGATATTTGAGAATTTGTACTAGTTGGGTCTATATTATCTTCACTAATATAGCCAAATTCCAAATTACTATTTTCAGAGTCTGAACTTTCGGAACCTCTATAAGACATAAATTGTACTTACAGTGAGACAAACAGCTTTCCCAGCATTCTACAGATGACGATAGGTTGGCTTCTGTAACGTGGCTTCCGATTTGATCCAGTAACCAATAGTTTGATTTATTTTTCTGATTCAGCACTGACGAACCGTTGAAACGGACCAGGACCTTTTCGCGGAACTGTTCAGCGCGATCCAATACCGACTGCGCCAATTATTTAATTCCCTTTGATGAATTTCTTTTTAAAAAATGTTTATTTCGTTTACACGATTTCACAATTATATTCAAATATCAAAGTACATTTATTTAATAACGAAAGATATAATTAATATTGCAGGTTGATTAAAGATATAATGAAACAGGTGCTGTTCGATACAGCTGAGAAAAAGAAGTAACTTAATAAAAATATGAATTATCGCAGTAGCGTGAATTATCATATGCTTGCAGAGTTATTATGAAGATGTTTCCGTAGTCAGCGGGAACATGACACTTGTTCATATTATATGTGATTGTAATAGAGGGCGATGACATAACTTACATGGACCACTTCCACCATCGAGTATTCGTGGAATTTTAGTTGGGCTGTCTAATTCAGGGAAGACAAATTTAATGATTGGACTATTGGAGCATCCAAACGGTTTAAAGTTTGAAAATATCTACATTTATTCGAAATCGTTGTTTCAACCAAAATATGAGTATTTGGAAAATTTGATTAAACCAATCAAGGGTATTGAATATAAAACATTTAAGGATTCCGAAACTATACAACCCCCCAATCAAGCTAAGGAAAATACCATATTTATTTTTGATGATGTAGCTTGCGATAAGCAGGATTCTATTAGAGAATATTTTAGCATGGGTCGACACAAAAAAGTAGATTGTTTCTATCTATGTCAGACATATTCTCGTATTCCAAAACAACTAATTCGCGATAATGCTAATATGATAATTTTATTCAAGCAAGATGATCTCAACCTTAAACATGTATATGATGATCACGTGAACACTGATATGAAATATGAAGTATTCAAGGAGATGCGTTCAAAATGTTGGTTAGATAATTATGGATTTCTCGTTATTTCTAAAGATAATGACATTGATAAAGGTCGATATAGGAAGGCATTTGATCAATACATACACTTATAATAAACAGACTGTTGAACGGGTCCGTTTAAAAGCTATTCAACTGATCAACGGGTCTGTTCAAAAGCTGTTCAATCTGATTAACAGGTCGGTTCAACAGCTGTTAGTTTTCGGATAAATACTTATGAAACAATCATAATATTTTAATTAGGGTTCTACTCTGCAAATAGGTGTATCGTTATGGAAGTTACTAGTGAGGATTTAACTAAAAAAATTATTGAAAAACGTAAAGTTATCAAGCGCAAACTTGATCAGTTGAAGCATGGGGAAATCATAGAGGAAAAAAAATATGAACCTATCACGAAGCGATTGCAAACTATTGCTACTTCTTTAGGTAATAATAAATTTAAAATAAAACAAGAGGGGGTTGAGGAATCAGTAAAACCAGAAAACATCAACGCTTCCATTAAAACATCACCACAAATTGCTTCATCTAGTAAAAAAAAACTTTTTGAATCGTATTCTGATATTGATAGTGGGGAAGAGGATGAGGAGAATGAAGATGTTAATCTTTCTACAGCTAAACCAGCTGGAGCAGACAAATTTTTTCGTGATTATTATGAAAAATTGGATCCCTTACCGAGAAAATATGTTAGAGGAATGTTTCAAGATGTTAAAGGGGAATTTGATAACAAGTATGGAGTAAACAATGTCGGTGAGGGAATATTGAAAATTGGAAATAAGGAAATCGATTTTAAGAAGTCTGATATTTATATAGATGGATCTAAATATGTAGGTATACCAGGACTTTACGAACTGATATTTAAAAATAAGCCAGATTCTAATGTTTACAAAAAAGCTGATTTGGATGCATATCACAGTATAGTTGATAAGACTAGTGCAGATAGAAGAAATTATGATCCGCAACAACAACGTACGGGAAGTAGATCATATAAATATTCATTAACAGCAGGAGTAAAACCAAAAAACACTCCAACTAAAAAGATTGGTAAGGGTATGTTAATGAATGTAACTAACAATCCGATTGAGTACACATATTGGGACGATTCAAATGAGTTAGTTGAACGTCTTAAACTATTAGTTGCATCTCAAACTGCTGGCCATACAGGTCATACCAACGAAACTAATTCTATAATTGAAGAACTACGTGAAGCGAACATTATTGAATAATAATCATGGCTATAGATAAATTTGGAAGATCTGCAGATAGTATTGTAACAATTTCAAGTGAACTCGATCTAAATGAAAATAAACTTATTAATGTAGGTGATCCTGAAGATGATGATGATGGTGTTAATAAAAAATATGTTGATAAGCTGATGAAAATAGAAAAATGGGGGTTTATGAATATTTGTTTTGAGGGTGATACGATATCAAATAATGGCATATTCCATTTAAAAATTGGTGATAACTCCACCTACTCATTTCCTCTTGAGTCTGCAATTGTGGTAGATGTTCGCATTTCTCATCCGCTTTTGCTAATCTTAATCAATAATAATGAGTACACAAAAAGGACTCTGATAGGATATAGATTACAACAAGATACGATTTCATTCAAGAGAATTTCACCATTAAAAGTTGATAGTTTTATTTGTCATATGTTAATTAAACATAAAATCTAGATATGTCTAAAGTTAAAAGGCAGATTGTTGAAGAATTGCATAAGCCTGCAAGAATTAATTTCAAAAGACGTAGAGTAATAATTAAAGGATTGTATGATCTTATTTCAAGCTGATTTAGTAGAAATGATCCCCTATTCTAAGGAAAATCGTGGCTTCCGTTATATTTTGGTTGTTATCGATTGTTTTTCAAAATATGTGTGGGCACTACCAGTTAAATCAAAATCAGCCTCAGATGTGACCACAGCTATGAGTAAAATACTTAAGCAACAGTCACCTACAAATTTGCAAACTGACATGGGTAAAGAATTTCTCAACTCTGAATTTAAGAAGTTAATGTTGAAACATAACATAAATCATTATCATGTATACAGCATCAAAAAAGCTTGTATAGTTGAACGGGTGAATAGAACTTTGAAAAATTTAATGTATAAAGAATTCAGCTTACAGGGATCATATAAATGGTTAAAACTATTGGATTCAATCGTTCAAACATACAACAACAAAAAAAATCGAACAATTAGAATGAAACCCTCTGAAAATAACATTAGCAATGAAAAACATCTATTGAATACAGTATACAGCAATATAAAATTAGCTGAAAAAAATACAAAGTTTAAAGTAGGTGATTAAGTTAGAATTAGCAAATTTCGAGGTGTATTTACGAAGGGTTACACCCCAAACTGGTCAAATGAGGTTTTTTCTGTTAAAGATGTTAAGCTCACCAACCCAACAACCTACATTTTACAAGATGAAAAAGGTGAAACAATCAGTGGAGGTTTTTATGGAATGGAAATGCAGAAAGTTAAATATCCTGAAGTTTATTTAGTTGAGAAAGTGTTAAGACACAAGGGTGATCAGATATTTGTAAAGTGGTTAGGTTTTGATAATAAACATAATAGTTGGATAAATAAAAACGATGTAAATTAAACTTTTAATAAAACACAATTAACTTTTTTTCTTATTCTTTTTATTTAAAACATATTTTAGAATAGGTAAACAGTCTATGTTTCATATTCAACACTTCCCCTAAAATACATTCAAGGTTGCTAATTCTCCTTTGAAACCGTGATCGAACTACAGCAGCCTGACACCAATCTGATTTTCGTGCAAGTCTGTATGCAAATTCCCAAACTATCATTTTATGAACTTTATTATAGTCTTCACGTATAGACACCTTCTTCATTTTTACACTTTAACTTAAAATTATAAAGAAATTATTTATCAGCTTTTAAAATGATAACACATCCCCGCCATTTCTACTTGATTTTTTTTTTTTATCAAAATTTATATAAACTTAAAATTCTAATTAATTTGTTATTTATTCGAAAACGATGTTGCTTTTTACATTGATTATTTCTCTCTCTCTCTCTTAACCAATATCTGATGCAAGAAGATGTATTTTTTCCTAATTACGTTCCATCAAATGGAAGCGCTATGATATCGTATGAATTATCTAGTAGAAATAGAACAGTTCATATAGCATATAATAATCTGTTAGAAAAATATCCAGATTTTAGTCTTTATGCACACCGTAATTCAAACAATCGCAAAGTTATAGAGACTAATAACCACAATCTGAATGTAGAACATAACCATCATCCAACTCAACAGTCTACAACATGTGATGTTGAACTATCACTATGCAAAAATGGAAAAAATCAGCTTCTAGATGACCTCCATAAAAGTGAATCATCGATATTGCTTTGTAAAAACGAGAAAAATCAGCTTGTAGGTGACCTTCATAGAAGTGAATCATTGGAAAATCAATTAAATAACGCTACAAAAGAATTAATAGGTGTGCGTTCTGATTTAAAAACGTGCATGACAATTATTACAGGTTTGAAGTATGAAGTTGAGGTATATGAAAATAAATGTACTTCTGGTGTTATATCAAAACCTGAATATTTACATAATACCAATGATTCAAGAGGTTTAGAGTGGCAAAATTGGCAACTGCATGGACTTCAACAGAAGAAAAATGTTACTCTAAAAAATAAATGATATATCTCAACAAACTAAGTATTTAATTGTAGGAACATGACGTGAACACGTGAAGATGACGCAAAACAAAATATGAATTTATTATGAATAACAAATTTTAAAAATAAATGGTATTTCACAACAAACTGACTGTTTAATTACATTAGCATGATATGATAACGTGAAGATTATGTTAAACTTTCAAAATAAATCTAATCTGCGCTGGCCTGTTTAGTTTCTCATAACAAGCTTATCGATAAACATAAATCTTGATCTCTTGACCTTTTCATAAAAACAAGTTATACAAAAATATGCAAAGTTTGCATAATCAAATTTATTTCTTGTCGAGACTTGTCTACCTATGTGAAAACTATAGGTAATAAAACTCTAAGTACAGGTTACCTTAAACCTCTTCATCAACAGTCTCTGGACATTGGTATATACTCTTTTTCCATACCCTCGGGTCATTGACAACACACCACAAGAAATTACAGTCGGTGGACACTTGAAGTACAGGTAACCATAAATCTCTTCTTCAACAGCCTCTGGACATTGATATGTACTCTTTTCCATACCCTCTGGTCATTGAAAACATACCACAAGAAATTACAGTCGGTGGACACATGTGGATGGACATGCCATCGAAGTGTCACAGTATCCCCCCTATTACACTACTCAAACAAGTGTGTTACTTCTTACCGAAACTTGCATGGCGCATGATAATCCGATTGAAATACCTAATTTCAATTGTATTGTTCAATTCAAACGAGATACTGATCCAAAAGGTGGGGTAGCTATTTACCAAAATAATAATAATGTAACTAATATTATGACTCCGAATATTGAAATAAATATTGCACACTTTAGCGATGTTAATGTTAGGCGCTCATTTGTTGGAGATATTTGTGCGTGCTTATGAAAACTTAGAAATGGCCTACACATAGTCATGGTAGCAATTTACATTTCTCCGAATCCAAAATTGGACGAGGTAGAGCATTTTATTCATCGCACTTTACTGGAGTACACTGAAGAAGGGTCGAAAATACTTGGTACAAATGGTAATAAATTTCCACTTATCTTGGCTGGCGATTTCAACATCAACTTCGCTGATAAAAAATCAGAGCGGTTGACAAGTTTCTCTCGGAAAAATTGAATTTGAAAATGAATAATGATCCACAAGAGTCCACAACAAAATATGGGACCACCATTGCGCGGTATTTTCCAGATATTTAGAGGATATCAAGTCTCAAACTTATGTCTCTTATTTCAGTTACCATAAACCTATAGTTTCAATGATAACGAATTCCTGAATAACCTACATGTATTGTAAGATAATTAAAATATTTAAACGATATTAACTTCTTATTTATTCAATAAAAGAAAAAAATTTGTTTTCTTATCGGTCACCACGCTCAAAAAGTGTAACTTGAATTAATATCAAAGAAAAATCTTGAATTAATATCAAAGAAAAAAAATACTGCATACATTAAAAATAAATAAATAATTATAATTGCATAAGTTGAGAAAAAATGCTATGCAATAGCTTTACCGCGGCAGTCCCCGAGTGCCACACGTCTCTTTTTATAATTTTTGTTATTATTCAATCAAATGCAACATTTTCAACATTTGTTATTTTTATTTCTATTCCCTATTGACCTAATTCAAATAATTCTGCGAAAAAAATATTTCTCATGAAAATGTTATACATTTGAATTTTCGAAGTTAAGTTTTGACATTCTACTTTCATATAATCATCAATCCCTTCATGTAGGGAATAATACTACTATATTTGATAAATTGAAAGTATTCACCAATTCAATTTTACCTCTTAAATCATATTCTAAAATATGTTTTAGCTTAGATAGAAAAGATACATTAAATAAATTCAAGTTTTGAATATAGTAATTCTATACACAGGCCTTAAAAGTGGGGTTACAAATTACGGAAAAAATTAATATCGGTTATACTTGAACCTGGAAAATTAAAATTTGGTACACGTGGTGAGTGTACCAAGAGCATTAATGAACAGTTCAATTGTGACATTTTACAAATTTGATGAGGGATGATGCACCATTAAATTGTCACTGAACGTTTTGATTAGTTGAAGGACTTCAACAATTATTACTTCATTCTACGGGGAACTTAATTCTGAAACTTTTCTTACACTTGATATCTTATGAAAACCTACTGTTTTCAACAAAAGTCGGAAGAAGTAAAACCACGTATTGTAGCTGTGTTATTTGAAATCATCGAAAATTAAGAAGTTGGCTATGAAATTAAACATCGTCATTCATTAGAAACAATCAGGAGTTACTGAATAGAGTAGACTTCAATTTTTGACGAAGAATAAACTCTTGCCTCAATTACTTATCAGTGCATATGGTATGTTATTTCTATTGCTTAAGTTGTTTGTTTTTCTATTAAATATAGCCATATTCCAACTTTTTTCCTGATCGTCTAGTTTGAGGTCTAATTTCATAGTCAACTTTTGAATTTTCGATAATTTTGAGTAACAAAGCTACACTACGTGTTTTTAGTAATTCGGTTTTTTGTTGAAGATGACGATTCGAAAAATAACAACAATAAGAAATGTTTTAGAATCAAATTACTCATAACATTTGATTTATCAAGGCCGTCAAAGGGTTAAATAATTATGTTACATTTTAGTGGTGCATCATCCCTTATTAACTCTTCAAAATGCTGCAATTTAACTCTACTTACTGTCGATTAATGCTCTTGATACACTTAGAACGTATATCAAATTTGGTTTTTCCAAGTTCAAGTATAATAGAAATATAATTTTTTTTTTAAATTTCAAATCTCACTTTCAAGGCCTATAACTTCTGAGGAATGCGACTAGTATAGAGGTAAGTTGCGTTAAATCACCATATTTTGGGTTCCCCTATATGCTCCTGCTCTGTATCGGTTCTTATACGGAACACATAAAATTTTGTCTGTTTGAAATCAAGGATCTTTGGATTTACACAACCGAATACCGATTGAATAAAGAGAGATGTCGTTTAAAATCTTATGAACCCTACCACTAATGAGTTACATAAAAATTTAATATGAAAATACAATTATATGTTTCAAATCATATACTGAACAACCTAACGCGTAAATGAAACCTTTTCTAGTTGGCTTTGATATTTAATTACATTCCTTGTATCAAATTTTAAACACATCCACCTCCTAAGTGTTGAAACTTTAGTTTTATGTATCAAATAATATAGTGATGATATGTAGAAGTAATATAATTCATTTGAATCTTTTATAAAAGGTGCGCATTTCAAATTATCCGCAACACATATCACACAACCGCTAAAATGGCCTCATATATCGATGCATGTACGAAACTACAGTTAAATCGTTTAAATCCTGCTCCGCCTTCTCCTCAAATGGCTTTCATTTCTTAACCCACTACCACTTTCACGGTCGGACTGTATTCCTTCCCAAGTATATACTGAAGGAGTGCGGTTCATGCAAGTCTCTCGGAGCCGGAGTGCAAGTCAGTAGCCTGGATTGCGTTTCATCCAGTATAGCACTTGTTCGGTCGGCATTCCTTCCATATATATATATCTTCTTCTTAGGTTCTCGCGGACGTAATGTGTAGAACTGGATTCTCGGGTATTGATCCGCGTTGTGTGGTTTCGGTCCTCAAAAGGACCAATTTCACGACGTTTCGGCAAAGTCGCATTTGCCATCTTCAGGTGATTCGACCGTAGAGTCTGGAAAATCTAGGCATAACGGGGGATATAAATACCTGTCCCTCCAAGTAAGCGTCAGTTCGCCTAGATTTTCCAGACTCTACGGTCGAATCACCTGAAGATGGCAAATGCGACTTTGCCGAAACGTAGTGAAATTGGTCCTTTTGAGGACCGAAACCACACAACGCGGATCAATACCCGAGAATCCAGTTCTACATATATATATATATATATATATATATATATATATATATATATATATATATATATTCGCTGTGGTTTTCTTTTGCTGGTTTATCTAAAGTAAGTTGTGGGTTCTCTTAGGTTTTTCAGCAATTTTAAATGAATTATCTCAATGAAACAATCTTTTCATTCGACGCGTTTCGGCTTTCGCCTTCTTCAGGAATTTATTCATTGTTTACATTATGAAGTGAGTTGATTTTACGGAAGCACACACTCATCATGGCTTTGAAATTCAGACTGTTTTATTTCTTCGATAATTTGTTGGTATGAAGAAGACTGGTGTTTGAGATGTGTTCCTTCCATTTTCACCTGGGAAGTTTCTATAAATTCGCTGTGGTTTTCTTTTGCTGGTTTATCTAAAGTAAGTTGTGGGTTCTCTTAGGTTTTTCAGCAATTTTAAATGAATTATCTCAATGAAACAATCTTTTCATTCGACGCGTTTCGGCTTTCGCCTTCTTCAGGAATTTATTCATTGTTTACATTATGAAGTGAGTTGATTTTACGGAAGCACACACTCATCATGGCTTTGAAATTCAGACTGAGTCTACGGAGGACCTATCACATCACGTGTTAAACGATGTACTTTAAAGACCTCTATCATCTGGCAAAATTTCACAGGGATGACTTATGTCGACTTTTTGGATATTTTGTATATTTTAGTTCCGAACGTTTACGTATCCTCTGGTGGCGACTCCGTGTGGCGTATACCTTATGACGTATACTCTGTTCTCATTTAGCAGTGGATCAGTAATCCATCGTATATTTGATAGCAAATTTCCAGTGGATAAGGCATTTGCGATATTGACAACACTGAATATAGGGAGTTATTACAGGATAATGTCTGTTTTATTATATAATCAGCCTATAAGCGAACATTTACAATCTACAGTACCGTCGATAATGAAGCAAACAATGGTCATTTTCAATATGTATATTACGTTTTATGTTATCAAAGACTTTTCATAGGCTGTGTATTATTTCTCCCAAATTATATCATTCTTGTTACAATAATTACATAATCTTTGTATCGATTCATCAAATCTTCTTTATATGCATATTTAAATAATAATAAAATTGATGTTTCTTATGTAAATGGTTGATCTTTCTGAAAGCATCCCATTGCTCAGGTGGAGATTCCTCACGGAAGAGTTTCTGTGGGCATGAATTCGATTATTTCCTAAGATATAAGGTGTTCAAGATGAACCTTGAAATTTAATTCCAATGAGAATTTCACTCCGACAATTTTCGACCAATGAAATACTTTTATTTTGACTTGTTGCCATGCCAACGAAAAAATTTCAGCGGATATTTATTCTTTTAGAGTAGAGAAGCAAAATTATAGTGGATATTTTCTGACGTTTGACAAATGAGTTTGGAAGTGATACAATACATAACAAAACAACCGTTCACAAATATAAATTAAATATTTAAATTCATTCTATTTATTATTAAAATCTATATTTTATTTAATTTCATAACAACATTTAAATGTTTTTGATATTCCTCTTGAAAATCCTCTCATCGTAATAGCGAATAGCAAAGGACACAAGACGCTAAATTCACCAAATGTTTGTGTTTTTAAGCAAATAAATGTAATAATTTGAAACCACTTTGTTCAATTTATTCTTGCCAATTTTGTTAAATTTTATAGATGTTCGCAACAGCTCTTCTTCGATTTTCTTGAATAAACCTTCACGATTTGCCACATTTAACATTTCTGGTGAACAATATTCAATTGACTCCAGTAAATATGTTAGTTTGGAATGGAACATTTTCACGTGACTTAATCCGTCGCAACATGAACAAGCCTAGTAATTTTCAAAACAGCTCATTGTTACAATATAATCTGAGAGGATTGATTTTGTACAAAATATAGAGAAAGTACAATAATGACATTTGTCATGGTATCTGTCATAGCCATGACAGCCTATTTCCATTAAGCAATATTACTATTTTATAATTATTTGACACGCTTAAAAACAGAAACTATCGTTTGTTAAAAACAAATATAATCCCTCCAATTTTAGTAGATCAAATTTAACCTAGAAACATAAAAGAGAATATATATTATCTATTTGAAATAATTTAAAACAACTAAAGTCGGTGGATCAAAAGATATTTGAATTTTATTGTAAATCAGTTGTCAAAAGAAAACCATTACTTAAAAACACATACATACCAATTTCTGTAAATAAAATGTAATTCAATAACATGTAATAAACCATATATCCACTTTCCACAATTGTGTACAACTAAAGTGGGTGGATCAAAAATTACTACTCATATTTGAATTTTATTATAAATTAGTTGCCGAAAGAGAACCATTATTTAAGAACACATACTTCCACCACTTTCAGTAAATAAAATGTAATTCAACAATATTTAATCTACGTTTAACAATTTTGAAGACCTAAAGTGGGTGGATCAAAAATTACTACTGATATTTAAATTTTATTGTAAATCAGTTGACGAAATAAAATTATTGGGTAGAAACACATACTTCCACCAATTTTGGTAAATGAAATCTAATTCAATAACATGTAATAAACTATATTTAATCCACTTGTTTCAAATTTTGTACAACTAAAGTGGGTGAATCAGAAATTAGAACTGAATTTTCAATTCCGTGGCGAAACATTATAAATTATAACCATACACAATTTAAGTATGAAGACACCACCAGTTTTTTTGACGTTTGGACTCGTACACATCAAACTCTCAAAATCCTATACAAAAATTATGGCATTCCTTCGTAATGTCTCATATTTTCATGACAAAATGTCAAATAACATCACATTGAAATTATTTCAAACTAATTTTTCTTCGGTGTGAAATTCTCTTACCGAATATTTCGAGTGCACAAATTAATTTTCGGAAATTTTGCACATGGTATATTATAAGTGAATATTTTCGACAAAAAATACACAAAATTTGTGAAATTTGATATACATACGGGTTTTTATGGTGTCGAGTGGAAATATGTTGTCAACATTTGATAAAAGTGATATACTGAGTGTTGGTTTCTTGTTAACATCGGATGAAAAGTATACGGCTTAATATAATTTTTTAAAGTATTTTTTCTCAAAAATGTTCATATGCAACACCCCAATAGAGATGCGAAAAAGCTCAGATTCCAGCAGCCCAATCAATATTATAGATTGCCATAATTATGACAATTATGAAATACTCAAGACCGAAAAAAGTAGCAAAAAAAAAGAATTCGTGCACCAATTTTTAATTCATAATTAAAATATTTTTCGATAAAAAGCTATTATAAAACCTTTCGTAATTGTTTTTTAATATTATCAAAAAGTTGCACAAATCATTGAAAATTTGTACTGGTATCCATTTAGCTATCGATATAAAAAATAGGTGGCGTTCAGTATTGAAATTTCTAATCTTAACAGCTTGATTCCTTCAAATAATTGATACGCGTTTTATTATTGCATAAGTGGAGGTAAATTCTGCTCTAAAAATTGATTCCTTTAATGACTGACCAACATTCCTGCGATTTTTGAAATAATTACTTGAAAGTTTTCATTTCAATTTATAATTGAAAAAACCCTAACACAGTGAAGATGTGGTATCTTGGGAAAAACGATCGCTCATATAGAAGATAGTTCAGGTCATCCCTGTAGCTCAGTTGGTAGAATCAGTCTAGTGAACGAAAAGTCTCGTGTTCAAATCAAATCGACCATTCTCTATTTCAACCTATTTGATTGCAAAATTCTAATTCCATAAACAAAGATGTTCAAATACTAGGAAGTTCAACTTATTGATTAGGTTTTGATATTTCGATTGTGATTGTACATTGTTTCAAACGACTTATACCACAATTCCCTGTAAATAGTATTATATTATATATGTAATTGGAATAATTCCATCAATAAAAATCAATGAACTATGTCGGTGTTCTCTATATACAGAAGCAAGTTCAGTATTTATAGATTAGAAAGGATTTTTTTTTAATGGCACCAGAAGAAAACATTAAAAATAAGTGAAACATACACGTCATAATTTCGAGATTTTGTTTATTATTGGTTATTATTATTACAAAGTACGTATAATTTATACAAACATAAAATACATTCCGACCGCGTATTTCGAAAAATGACCCCGACGATTTGCTCGTAACTTTCCACGTCAAGTAACTCTTTACCAACGTTCCCATTCCAGACCCACTTCCCATAGTTTCTCAACTGTTACCTGCAAAAACATTTCAATGAACTTACTACCGTTAATTGGTTTTGGTCTATCTTCCACATATCTTCTGTAGGATAGCACGTTTTACGAGCAGTCCTCGGGAGCTGCCATGGGTTCCCCACTTTCTCCGGTGATAGCTTATATCTTCATGGAAACTTTTGAGCAAGATGATATTGACTCATCTGTTCTCCAGCCGAAATGTTGGTTCAGATATGTCGACGAAACACTTGTGATTTGGCAACATGGTCGCGTAAATCATTTTCCCTTCCTCAATAATTCAAATTCATCACATTCCAGTATCCTTTTCACGATGGAAGTTGAACCAAAAGGTTAACTCCCGTTCTTAGATATATTAGCTAGTCGAAAGACTGACGGAACTTTAGGACATTCTGTCTATCGAAAACCCACTCACACCGATAGATACCTCAATGGTCTTTCCCACCACCACCCTGCCCAAAAGCAATCTGTCATAAACTCCTTGGTCCACAGTGCTGTCAACTTATCCAAACCCCAATCCTCAAAATGAGAATTAAAACATCTTTCATCTGTCTTATTATCGAATAATTTCTCCCATTACAACATTCAAAAACCCATGAAGAAATACACTGAGCCTAAAATTTCAAATCAACCTGATTCACAACCCCCCTCCCCTGCCTGATTCATCCACTGCCTATCTATTGGAATTATGACAGATCGAATTTCCAAAATCCTTAAAAAACATAATATTTGTACTCGGTTTTCCACACTTCCAAAACTATCTCAGTTTCACAAACGTGTCAAAGATCCCCTTCTTCCTCCTCACTTAGAGGGTGTTTATAGTACTCCCTGTTCTTGCGGTGAAGTCTATATTGGTGAAACAGGTCGTACGGTGTGAAAGAATATGAGCGCTGTACAAGGCTTCGTGACACCAGTAGATCTGCACTTGCGGAACACAAGTTTGACACGTATCATCAGATCCTTTTCGAACATACTAAAATCCTAGCCCGAGTCACACACTTCCATCAGCGAAAAACCGTTGAAACTATTGAAACCCTAAAACATCAAAATAATCTGAACCTTGACTCAGGATATTACCTTCCCAACATTTGGAAACCCATCTTCGAAAATTTCATTTCGCACATAATCACACAACGGCAGGATCAGGTACCAGAACGGAGTTTACCACCGAAATGAAGGCAGTGAACTGTGTAGCGTGAAGGATTTCCCATACAATAGATACGGCTACAGAAACCAGTAGAATCAGTTCCAGTTCAAGCCTCAAGCCTTCCGTGAAGATGCCATCTGCAATGGTTGACGAAACGTTGGCACCAAGTCGTGCTATTGTGACGCGAAATCCATCCGGAAGCCCAGATCTTTCAAGATAAGCTATCTGCGGGAGTCTACTATTCAAGAGGAAATCAATGTCACTTTCGATAGTTTCAGATTAAGATTTATAAAAAATACTTTCATCACAGTTACAGCAACACAAGTGGGTGTTGCGTTATAGGAATAAAATATAAATGATTTGTGGATTAATAATAATTTCGAAACTACTTGGAAAATATAGTCATTCCGTGAAAAATATAATTTTCTTACCCAATTTCAAACTACTGTTTACTACACACCTACATGCTTTTGACCACAATCACTGGAAACTGATTTGATTCGATTTGGAATACTCATAAATTAGACATTTTACAGCAGTAGAGTAAACACTTTACTTTTGCTCAAACGAAAAGAATTGTATTGTTCCAACAGTAATATGTAGTGTAGTGTTAACTGATATTGGAAAAATATATCAGACATTCAAAATTCATTGAAAGAATCGTCAATTTTGTGACCATTCGTGTTTCATATTTTGACGGTAGAATGTTTATTCAATTCCTGAACTCTGTACCTTAACGTATGAAAATATAACCTCAAATGAAGAATTATTTAAAACTATAGTAAAATATAATTACATTCAATACATAAAAGAAGTCTACACATAAGCTCATGAGTTTGTTGAATGTGTAGGTAGAAATGTTGGTTCAGATATGTCGACGAAACACTTGTGATTTGGCAACATGGTCGCGTAAATCATTTTCCCTTCCTCAATAATTCAAATTCATCACATTCCAGTATCCTTTTCACGATGGAAGTTGAACCAAAAGGTTAACTCCCGTTCTTAGATATATTAGCTAGTCGAAAGACTGACGGAACTTTAGGACATTCTGTCTATCGAAAACCCACTCACACCGATAGATACCTCAATGGTCTTTCCCACCACCACCCTGCCCAAAAGCAATCTGTCATAAACTCCTTGGTCCACAGTGCTGTCAACTTATCCAAACCCCAATCCTCAAAATGAGAATTAAAACATCTTTCATCTGTCTTATTATCGAATAATTTCTCCCATTACAACATTCAAAAACCCATGAAGAAATACACTGAGCCTAAAATTTCAAATCAACCTGATTCACAACCCCCCTCCCCTGCCTGATTCATCCACTGCCTATCTATTGGAATTATGACAGATCGAATTTCCAAAATCCTTAAAAAACATAATATTTGTACTCGGTTTTCCACACTTCCAAAACTATCTCAGTTTCACAAACGTGTCAAAGATCCCCTTCTTCCTCCTCACTTAGAAGGTGTTTATAGTACTCCCTGTTCTTGCGGTGAAGTCTATATTGGTGAAACAGGTCGTACGGTGTGAAAGAATATGAGCGCTGTACAAGGCTTCGTGACACCAGTAGATCTGCACTTGCGGAACACAAGTTTGACACGTATCATCAGATCCTTTTCGAACATACTAAAATCCTAGCCCGAGTCACACACTTCCATCAGCGAAAAACCGTTGAAACTATTGAAACCCTAAAACATCAAAATAATCTGAACCTTGACTCAGGATATTACCTTCCCAACATTTGGAAACCCATCTTCGAAAATTTCATTTCGCACATAATCACACAACGGCAGGATCAGGTACCAGAACGGAGTTTACCACCGAAATGAAGGCAGTGAACTGTGTAGCGTGAAGGATTTCCCATACAATAAATACGGCTACAGAAACCAGTAGAATCAGTTCCAGTTCAAGCCTCAAGCCTTCCGTGAAGATGCCATCTGCAATGGTTGACGAAACGTTGGCACCAAGTCGTGCTATTGTGACGCGAAATCCATCCGGAAGCCCAGATCTTTCAAGATAAGCTATCTGCGGGAGTCTACTATTCAAGAGGAAATCAATGTCACTTTCGATAGTTTCAGATTAAGATTTATAAAAAATACTTTCATCACAGTTACAGCAACACAAGTGGGTGTTGCGTTATAGGAATAAAATATAAATGATTTGTGGATTAATAATAATTTCGAAACTACTTGGAAAATATAGTCATTCCGTGAAACATATAATTTTCTTACCCAATTTCAAACTACTGTTTACTACACACCTACATGCTTTTGACCACAATCACAGGAAACTGATTTGATTCGATTTGGAATACTCATAAATTAGACATTTTACAGCAGTAGAGTAAACACTTTACTTTTGCTCAAACGAAAAGAATTGTATTGTTCCAACAGTAATATGTAGTGTAGTGTTAACTGATATTGGAAAAATATATCAGACATTCAAAATTCATTGAAAGAATCGTCAATTTTGTGACCATTCGTGTTTCATATTTTGACGGTAGAATGTTTATTCAATTCCTGAACTCTGTACCTTAACGTATGAAAATATAACCTCAAATGAAGAATTATTTAAAACTATAGTAAAATATAATTACATTCAATACATAAAAGAAGTCTACACATAAGCTCATGAGTTTGTTGAATGTGTAGGTAGTTTCAATACATATCTTATCTACACAAGATACCTTGTGAATCATCGACCACGACCATGTAAAACATAGATGCTCTTTGAATGAACGCCGTAAATACGCTAAATGTAACGAAACTGTTGGGCTACGGATATACTGTAACTCGTGTAATTCGTATATACAAGAGGACCTAAAGCTGCGATTTGCATGATGAAATATTCGTTCGGATGATTCAAGGATCGTGATTTAGTTGGAGTACCTAAAGATATGAACTAATCTGAAAATCAAAATTAAAAGTTTATTATTTTTGACCAGATTCGACATCTACATTGGAATGTAATCCAATATACACGAAGAAAACTTATATATTTTCACTACTTCCGGGAGATGACTTATTGCTGCACCATATGAAGGATGACCTATGTATAGTGGGATGTAAATATATATGTATATATTCTTTTGTTGATATTCTTGAACCATTTGTAATATTTGTATGTTTTCTTGGTATATTGGTTCGTATATATACTGATAATGAAATAAAAATTCTGTTTTGACGTTTCGACAATGTTTATTGCCTTTATCAAAATTGTTAATTGAATTAGTGTTTCCATGTAATTTAGAAAAGAATAGATGATTTCGATTAATGAAATGCGTCTGCAGTCGACTTGTGTTTTAAGATCCAATTAAAACTGCAGAAAACATTGGATCGGTTGTGTGTGAAAGAGTAATGTATGGCTAACTACAATTTGGAATAGATTGAATTTGATTAAATACAAGACATTCCAAGATTGTACAATTATAAATATCTATGAATTATTGTATGAATTAGTTATTCTATGATAAGCATTTCAGATCTATCATAACTATTCAAGTTTAAGATAATTCTATGGAATTTAACCTCAAAATTGTTACTCTATAGTGTCATAGTTAAATAATACTTCATCTTTTTTAGGTTGAATTTTAAATAGACAAATGGAAAGTGGCATTTCAAATTAATAAAATGTTGTTAAGTTTGAATTAGATTATTGTACAGTTTCGAAAGATTGGAATCTATTTTGTCATTTACACAATTGTTCTTTTTAATTTGAATAGATTCTAATATCAAACATTTGTTGTCGTTTGTTTCAATATTTAAAATTTTTGTATTGTTGTAGTCGAAAGTATGGTTAGTGTCTTTCACATGTTTATTGAGCGCAGTTGATGAATTTTTGGTATATTTGTGGCCATTTAATCTTTTTTCGAGGTATTGTGAAGATTGGCCAATATATACCTTTTCGCAATCTTTGCAAGGAATGGAATAAACAGTATGGGTTATTTTTTTGAAAGGTACGCTGCTTTTTAATTTTGTAAAGAGACTTTTCTGATTTAAATAACTCTTATGACATATATGTAGGTCATAAGGTTTCACTATATTACAAATTTTCTCTGAAAGTCCACCAATATATGGTAGTGATATGTAATGCCTATCATTAGTTTTCTCATTATTGGTATTGATTTCACCAAATGAGTTATAAAATTTATGAATTTTGTCTTTAGTTATTGAATTTACTAAATCAATGGGATAACCATTTCTTATTAAAGTTTCTTTTGTTTTTGTAATAGATATAGTTCTCAGTTCAGGAGAACTTAGTCGAATAGCTCTATCTATTAGATTTTTTATAATAACATTTTTCTTATATTTTTTAGGTATATTAGAATTGAAATTAGTATACCTTCCTGACCAAGTAGGTTTGGTATACCATTTTGTTAGAATTTTGTTATCATTTGATTTTCTTACTAAAGTTAAATCTAAAAAATTTCTTTCATTATGATTTTCTAATTCAATCGTGAATTGTAACTTATGGTGAAAGGAATTGAAAGAATTCAAAAATTCATTACATTTGTTTTCAGGGATTGCAGCAATACAATCATCAACATATCTTTTGAAGAAGGCTATATTATAATTTAGTTGAGATACTACTTTTTCTTCAAGGAATTCCATTACTATTTGGGCTATGATACTTGGTATTAAAATTCAACCTAAAAAAGATGAAGTATTATTTAACTATGACACTATAGAGTAACAATTTTGAGGTTAAATTCCATAGAATTATCTTAAACTTGAATAGTTATGATAGATCTGAAATGCTTATCATAGAATAACTAATTCATACAATAATTCATAGATATTTATAATTGTACAATCTTGGAATGTCTTGTATTTAATCAAATTCAATCTATTTCAAATTGTAGTTAGCCATACTTTACTCTTTCACACACAACCGATCCAATGTTTTCTGCAGTTTTAATTGGATCTTAAAACAAAAGTCGGCTGCAGACGCATTTCATTAATCGAAATCATCTATTCTTTTCTAAATTACATGGAAACACTAATTCAATTAACAATTTTGATAAAGGCAATAAACATTGTCGAAACGTCAAAACAGAATTTTTATTTCATTATCAGTATATATACGAACCAATATACCAAGAAAACATACAAATAACATACAAATAACAATATATATATTTACATCCCACTATATATAGGTCATCCTTCATATGGTGCAGCAATAAGTCATCTCCCGGAAGGAGTGGAAATATATAAGTTTTCTTCGCGTATATTGGATTACTTTCCAATGTAGATGTCGAATCTGGTCAAAAATGATAAACTTTTAATTTTGATTTTCAGATAAGTTCATATCTCTAGGTACTCCAACTAAATCACGATCCTTGAATCATCCGAACGAATATTTCATCATGCAAATCGCAGCTTTAGATCCTCTTGTATATACGAATTATACGAATTACAGTATATCCGTAGCCCAACAGTGTTGTTACATTTTACGTATTTACGGGGTTCATTCAAAGAGCATCTATGTTTTACATGGTCGTGGGTCGGTGATTCACGAGGTATCTTGTGTAGATAAGATATGTATTGAAACTACCTATATAACTTAACAAACTCAAGTATGTGTAGACTCCTTTTATGTATTGAATGTAATTATATTTTACTATAGTTCTAAATAATTCTCCATTTGAGGTTATATTTTCATTCGTTAAGGTACAGAGTTCAGGAATTGAATAAACATTCTACCGCCAAAATATGAAACACAAATGGTCACAAATTTGACGATTCTTTTAATGAATCTTGAATGTCTGATATATATTCTCAATATCAGTTAACACTACACTATATATTACTGTTGAAACAATACAATTTTTTTTGATTGAGCACAAGAAAAGTGTTAACTCTACTGCTGTAAAATGTCTAATTTACGAGTATTTCAAATCGAATCAAATTAGTTTCTAGTGATTGTGGTCAAAAGCATGTAGGTGTGTAGTAAACAGTAGCTTAAAATTGGGTAAGAAAATAATATTTTTCACGGAATGACTATGTTTTTCAAGTAGTTTCGAAATTATTATTAATCCACAAATTATTTATGTTTTATATTTATGACGCAACACCTACTTGTGTTGCTGTAACTGTGATGAAGGTATTTTTCATAAATGTTAATCTGAAACTACCGAAAGTGACATTAATTTCCTCCTGAAAATAGTAGACTCCCGCAGATAGTTAATCTTGAAAAATCTTGGCTTCCGGATGAATTCCGCGTCACAATAGCAAGACTTGGCGCAAACGTTTCGTCAACCATCACAGGTGACATCTTCACGGAAGGCTTGAGGCTTGAACTGAAACTGATTCTACTGGTTTCTGTAGCCGTATTTATTCTATGGGAAATCCTTCACGCTACACAGTTCACTGCCTTCATTCCGGTGGTAAACTCCGTTCTGGTACCTGACCCTGCCGTTGTGTGATTATGTGCGAAGTGAAGTTTTCTAAGATGGGTTTCAAAATGTTGGGAAGGTAATATCCTGAGTCACGGTTTAGATTATTTGGATGTTTTAGGATTGCAATAGCTTCAAGGGTTTTTCGCTGATGGAAGTGTGTGACTCGGGCTAGGATTTTAGTATGTTCGAAAAGGATCTGATGATAAGTGTCAAACTTGTGTTCCGCAAGTGCAGATCTACTGGTATCACGAAGCCTTGTACAGCGCTCATGTTCTTTCACACTGTACGACCTGTTTCACCAATGACATATCTAAACTAACATTTCGTCTTGAGAACATATGAGTCAATAGCATCTTGCTCAAAAGTTTCCATAAAGATATAAGCTATCACCGGAGAAAATGGAGAACTCATGGCAGCTCCCGAGGACTGCTCATAAAACTTGCCATCCAAGAGAAGATATGTGGAAGATAGACAAAAATCAATTAACGGTAGTAAGTTCATTGAAATGTTTTTGCAGGTAACAGTTGAGAAATTATGGAAAGTGTGTCTGGAATGTGAACATTGGTAAGAGTGACTCGACGTGGAAAGTGACGAGCAAATCGTCGGTGTCATTTTTTAGCGTTTGGAATTTTTCAACGAAATGAGAGGAATTGGGATAAAACGGTTGGAATTACCTACAAGAGGTTTGAGGATATATGACAGATATCGAGAGTTCATAAGTAGGGGATCCGATAGTGCTGACAATTGGTCTAAGGGGAACTGAGGGTTTATGTATTTTAGGCAAATCATATAAACTTCTTGAACAATGAGGGATGAGAAGTGTTTTTTCTTGCGGAACCCAAGTTAGACAGTAGTGAACAAATCCTTTTCGAAAAGACAAAAATCCTAGCCAGAGCCCCACACTTCTATCAGTGAAAAATCCTTGAAGCTATAGAAATGCTAAAACATCCAAATAATCCAAAATGTGACTCAGGATATCACTTTCTCAACATTTGGAAACCCATCCTCGAAAATTCCACTTCGCACATGATCACGCAACGGCAATGTCAATTGCCAGAACGGAATTAATCACCGAAACAAAAGCAGAATTTCCCTACGATAAATACGGCTACAGAAACAAGTATAATTAGTTTCAGTTCAAGTCTCACACCAGCCCTGAAGATGCCACCTGCAATGGTTGGCAAGACGTCGGCATCAATTCATGCTATCGTGACGCGGAATGCATCCGAAAATGAAGAATCTCCATTAATTTACTCTTCTTTTATACAGTGTTTTTTCAATAGATTAATGACCAAACGTAAACCACCATTATTTTGAGTTGAATTGAAAAACGTAATCAAGAAATGTCTTGAATTGGATTTTTACTTTCAAGATGATAGAAAGTAATGCTCCCTAGAAGTTTTTGTTGTTGTTGTTTATAGGTATCAAAACTAAACAGAAAATATTAGTAGTTTTGTAAAGATAATTTTATTGTGAAATTTTGACCGATAATATGAACCTAGACACTAATACAGCATAATTCATAGGGTCGTAGGGTCATAAGTGTGATGAGGTTAACTGATGTGGATAAAAGTGGTTATAAGTCAACCATAAGTCTATCGACTTTCGTTATTATGATAATGATCGTAACTTTCAAACGACCCGATATAACCAACTCAACTGGTCGAGATCTTTTCTTAATCTTACTTAACAATCCGTATAGATCAAAATTAAATTCAGTTCCGGAATAAGGAAAGACAATATTTTCAATATATTAACAACATGCGTAGCATAATTATTGAAATCTGAGTAGTTTGGGCAGAATGGAATGTTTATTCGAATGCATAGAATCGAATATTCCGAATTAGAATACTGTCGAGAATCGAATGATTATTCGAATACAGGAGTATTTGACTACTTCAATAAGAATCGGATGCATCCGAGTTCTTTCATAATTTGTATTCGAATAGTTCTATCACTACTACCAAGTACAGGTGCCAGAACGGAGTTAACCACCGGTAAAAGGCAGTAAAATTTGTAGCGTGAAGGATTTTTTCCTACAATAAATACCGCTACAGAAGCCAGTAGAATCAGTTGCAATTCAAGCGTCAAGTCGGCCCTGAAGATGTCACCAGTAATGGTGGGTGAAACGTCGGCATCAAGTTCTGATATTGTGACGCGGAAATCATCCGGAAGCCAAGATTTTTCGAAATTCGCAGTCGGAATGTATTTTATGTTGATATAAATTATACGTACTTTGCGATAATAATAACCAATAATAAACAAAATCTCAAATATATGACGTGTATGTTTCACTTATTTTTAATGTTTTCTTCTGGTGTCATTTAAAAAAAATCCTTTCTAATCTATAAATACTGAACTTGCTTCTGTATATAGAAAACACCGACATAGTTCATTAATTTTTATTGATGAAATTATTCCAATTACATATATGTTATAATATTATTAACAGGGAATTGTGGTATAAGTCGTTTGGAACAATGTACAATCACAATCGAAATATCAAAACCTAATCAATAAGTTGAACTACCTAGTATTTGAACATCTTTGTTTATGGAATTAGAATTTTGCAATCAAATAGGTTGAAATTCAGAATGGTCGATTTGATTTGAACACGAGACTTTTCGTCCACTAGACTGATTCTACCAACTGTGCTACAGGGATGACCTGATCTTTCTTCTACATGAGCGATCGTTTTTGCCCAAGATACCACATCTTCACTGTGTTAGGGGTTTTTCAATTATAAATTGAAATGAAAACTTTTAAGTAAGTATTTCAGAAATAGCAGGAATGTTGGTTAGTCATTGAAGGAATTAATTTTTGGAGCAGAATTTACCTCTACTCATGCAATAATAAAACGCATATCAATTAGTTGAAGAAATCAAGCTGTTAAGATTAGAAATTTCAATACTGAACGCCATCTATTTTTTTATATCGATAGCTGAATGGATACCAGTACAACTTTTTCAATGATTTGTGCAACTTTTTGATAATATTTAAAAAACAGTTACGAAAGGTTTTATAATAGCTTTTTATCGAATAATATTTTAACTATGAATTAAGAATTTGTACAACTAAATTATTTTTTTTTGCTACATTTTTCGGTCTTGAGTATTTCATAATTGTCATAATCATGGCAATCGATAATATTGATTGGGCTGCTGGAATCTGTGAACTTTTTCGCATTTCTATTGGGGTGTTGCATATGAACATTTTTGAGAAAAAATAAATTATATTAAGCCGTATGCTTTTCATCAGATGTTAACAAGAAACCAACACTCAGTATATCACTTTTATCAAATGTTGACAACATATTTCCACTCGACACCATCAAAACCCGTATGTATATCAAATTTCATAAATTTTGTGTATATTTTGTCGAAAATATCCCATGTGCAAAATTTCCGGAAATAAATTTGTGCACTCAGAATATTCGGTAAGAGAATTTCACACCGGAAAAATTAGTTTAAAATAATTTCAATGTGATGTTATTTTTGACATTTTTTCATGAAAATATGAGACATTACCAAGGAATGCCATAATTTTTTTATAGGATTTTGAGAGTTTGATGTATACGAGTCCAAACGTCAAAAAAACTTTTGATGTTTTCATGCTTAAATTGTGTATGATTATAATTTATAATGTTTCGCCACGGAATTGAAAATCTAGTTGTAATTTCTGATTCACCCACTTTAGTTGTACAACATTTTAAAAAAAGTGGATTAAATATAGTTTATTACATGTTATTGAATTAAATTTCATTTACCAAAATTGATGGAAGTATGTGTTTTTACCCAATAATTTTCTTTCGGCAACTGATTTACAATAAAATTTAAATATCAGTAGTAATTTTTGATCCACCCACTTTAGGTCTACAAAATTGTTAAAAGTAGATTAAATATTGTTGAATTACATTTTATTTACTGAAAGTGGTGGAAGTATGTGTTCTTAAATAATGGTTTTCTTTCGGCAACTAATTTATAATAAAATTCAAATATCAGTAGTAATTTTTGATTCACTCACTTTAGTTGTACAAAATTGTGAAAAGTGGATTAAATATGGTTTATTACATGTTATTGAATTACATTTTATTCACTGGAATTGGTGGAAGTATGTATTTTAGAGTAATAGTTTTCTTTTGACAAACTGATTTACAATAAAATTCAAATATCTTTTGATCCACCGACTTTAGTTGTTTTAAATTATTTTAAATGGATTATTTATAGTCTCTTTTATGTTTTTGGGTTAAATTTGATTTACTAAAATTGGAGGCATTATATTTGTTTTGAATAAACGATAGTTTCTGTTTTTTAAGCGAATCAAATAATTATAAAATAGTAATATTGCTCAATGGAAATAGGCTGTCATGGCTATGACAGATACCATGACCAATGTCATTATTGTACTTTCTCTATATTATGTACAAAATCAGTCGTCTCAGATTATATTGTAACAATGAGTTGTTTTAAAAATTACGAGACTTGTTCATGTTCATGTTTCGACGAATTAAGTCACGTGAAAATGTTCCATTCCAAACGAACATATTTACTGGAGTTAATTGAATATTGTTCACCAGAAATGTTAAATGTGGCAAATCGTAAAGGTTTATCTAAGAAAATCCAAGAAAAGCTGTTGCGAACATCTATAAAATTTAACAAAATTGGCAAGAATGAATTGAACAAAATGGTTTCAAATTATTACATTTATTTGCTTAAAAACACACAACATTTGGTAAATTTAGAGTCTTCTGTCCTTTGCTATTCGCCATTACGATGAGAGGATTTTCAAGAGGAATATCAAAAACATTTAAATGTTGTTATGAAATTAAATAAAATGTAGATTTTAATAATAAATAGAATGAATTTAAATATTTAATCTATTTTTGTGAACGGTTGTTTTGTTATGTATTGTATCACTTCCAAACTCATTTGTCAAACGTCAGAAAATATCCACTATAATTTTGCTTCTTTACCCAAAAGATAAAATATCTGCTGACATTTTTTCGTTGGCATGGCAACAAGTCAAAATAAAAGTATTTCATTGGTCGAATATTGTCGGTGTGAAATTCTCATTGGAATTAAATTTCAAGGTTCATCTTGAACACCTTATATCTTAGGAAATAATCGAATTCATGCCCACAGAAACTCTTCCGTAAGGAATCTCCACCTGAGCAATGGGATGCTTTCAGAAAGATCAATTTTATTAATATTTAAGTATGCATATAAAAAAGATTTCATGAATGGATACAAAGATTATGTAATTATTGTAACAGGAATCATATAATTTGGGAGAAATAATACACAGCCTATGAAAAGTCTTTGATAACATGAAACGTAATATACAAATCGAAAATGACCATTGTTTGCTCCATTACCGACGGTACTGTAGATTGTAAATGTTCGCTTCCAGGCTGATAATATAATAAGACAGACATTATTCTGTAATAACTCACTAAATACAGTGTTGTCAATATCGCGGATGCCTTATCCACTGGAAATTTGCTATCAAATATGCGGTGGATTACTGATCCACTGCTAAATGAGACCGGAGTATACGTCATAAAATATACGCCACACGGAGTCGCCACCAGAGGATACGTAAACGTTCGGAACTAAAATATACAAAACATCCAAAAAGTCGACATAAGTCATCCCTGTGAAATTTTGCCAGATGATAGAAGTCGTCAAGGTACATCGTTTAACACGTGATGTGATAGCTCCTCGGTATACGGAGGACCTATGACACCGGATGACCTACCCAATGCAAATTTTCAATGAGAGGAGGACCTACTCACCGTAGGATGTATATATATATATATATATATATATATATATATATATATATATATATATATATATATATATATATATATATATATATATATATATATATATTTGTATGTTTTCTTGGTATATTGGTTCGTATATATACTGAAAATGAAATAAAAATTCTGTTTGATCTTAAAACACAAGTCGGCTGCAGACGCATTTCATTAATCGAAATCTTTTATCTAGGCCTAGATTTTCCAGACTCTACGGTCGAATCACCTGAAGATGGCAAATGCGACTTTGCCGAAACGTCGTGAAATTGGTCCTTTTGAGGACCGAAACCACACAACGCGGATCAATACCCGAGAATCCAGTTCTACACATTACGTCCGCGAGAACCTAAGAAGAAACATATATATATATATATAGTCAGCCTGAATTCCAAAGCCAAGATGCAGTCAACTCGCTTCAAATGTAACAAAAATAAAATTGTTTTATTGGTATTCTGGTTCTATATTATGACTGAATAAAATAGGACTCAGTTTTTTGATGTTTCATTCCTTTCTTAATCAAAAATTGTTATATTGATTAGTTACATGTAAATAGAAAAGAATAGATGACATGATTAATGAAATGCGTCTGCAGTCGACTTGTGTTTTATAATCGAATTAGAGCTGCAGTAAGAATTGGAACGGTAGTGTGTTAAAATGTTTTATTGTTCAGATATTCTCATTCAAGCTTTACAATAGAACCAGAAATAATATTTCTCACGTCTTCTAAGGCATCCATGTCAATCTCGTTTTCTTCTTCCAGAATTTCAGAATATTCATCCTCATCGTCAGATTCTTCCTCTATTCTTTCAGGTATATTATCGACTATTAAGTGTGTTTGGTACATCTCTTCATCACTATCCAAGATTTCTGTTACATCTATAAAAATAACGACTAATAACTCCGATTTTCAAAACTGGAAGAGGAACATATCAACTCCTGGAGTTATTGTGGCGAATTAATAGTACATAATTACAACACTGCAAACAATTTAATACTTTAATGAATATTGCCTATGGATTCGTTGTTAGTTATTTACTTCTATTAATTGTTCACTAAAATTATATTTTCCTATTGTTATTACTTTATTTTTTCAATTATTTCTTATCTTTATGGATAAATACGGGTGTTATATTATAAATGTAGCAATTAACAATTTTTTTATGTAAAAAAATCTTTATTCCGGTTTATACGGATCCAGATGGAGCACGTCAAAAATTATATTACTGAAATCTCGACTCCTGCATGGCAAGTATCTATAGAATATTTTCTAATTATATTGCCAAACATGTACAATAGTCGACTGAACAATATGGGATCCAATAAAGTATCACAAAAAGGCATCATTTGTAAGAGTAATATGGAGATTTATTAACTATTTTGTACCTAGCCCCTAAAATAAATTAAGATTAAATTTTCATAAAAAATTTGAAGTTGGTAAGAGTTACTCTTTATTTAATACTGTTAACAAATTATATAAGCATATCGAATTAATCAATATGAACCGTGATAACTCAATGTCAAAGTATTCTTTTTCTGCAAGTAATTTGATAATCACAGTTAAGTATTGTACAAGTGCTTTTCATACGAAATTGTTCAAACGTTACTCAATTATAATTAAATATTTCTGAAGATAACTGTAAAAATAAAAAATAAGAATTTCAAGGGTGAATAAATGCTTCCTGTAAATATCTTCGGAAGGGTTCAAGATGAAATTATGAAATTCATAATGGTAAATAAGTATATGATTCCTCAACTATGTATACAAACAAAAATTTTTGTATTATGAACGTCTAGAACGGGGGAAGGGATAGCCAGCGTAAGGTGAAAAATCTCACATAATCTTGAAATGTGGACTTTTCTTGGCAAAAAAGGTAGCTTTGTTTTGTTTCAATTTTCGAGTGAAACCGATTTGAAAATTATCTTAGTGGATATGGCATCACTTGGGGCAGACAGTCTAATCAGATGTTGGTAAGCATTGTCACTGTATTACCAGCCGAGAGCTTGGAGGTCACTGTACTACAGCGTGATGACACTGTACTATAGGTCGAAAGGTCACTGTGTTACCGGCCTAAAGGGTCCCTGTATAGGTCTTTATGTTTCTTATTCACAGAAACATGTTTTTGAAAAGTTTATTAATATTTATTTAATGAATTTCACAATATAAAATATACGTGTTAATTGATACAAGTCTATATCGATTCTAATTCTTGTTTCTGTCTCATGCCAGTGGATTCCGAGATTTGTTATAATAACGCTGATGCTGGAGTCAGCGGAATATCGTGGGAACGGGAATCGCCTTACATAACTCCTCCATCCCTAAATGGAAGTCGAGGGTGGAGGGAGTTTCGTCGAGGGCAAACCTATGGATTTCTTGAGTTTCCGCTCTATCGAATCGTTTTGCGTTTTCTCGTCTGAATTTGTAGAATAAGTAGACTAGAATGCAAATGGTTAACGTCGCGATGGTTCCTAAAGACCACAGGGAATATTTCTTATGAAGTTTCAAATTTTCCAGGGGTCCTTCTTCTTCTTGTAATTGCAGTTGATGTAATTTGTCAAGTGAGGTCCTTTCCGATAGTAATTTCTCAACGTGGTAACTTAACTAGTTTTATATCTTCTATGGTTATGGGATTACCTATGATGGTGCCTCTTTCATTCTTATAACTGTAAGTCGGTGTTACAATGGAACATCCTGGTGGGATGGTGAATAAATAGGTTCCATTCAGTATAGCTACGTTGTCTTTTTGATAATCAGCTTGAATTTTTTGGGATTCTGGGAAAATGCCGATGTAATGTGCCTCGTTTATTTCTTCTATAATTTGTTGTTTTACGGGAACTGGAACTTGATGACAGTTGGTTAAAGTTGTTTTGGTTGAAAATAGCGATGTTATACAGTCTAGGTTTTCCCGAAGAGGTAGCAAGTGGTTTCTCTTACACAAGTAGTTTGGCATAAGGTCGATGCACTCTTCGTCGTGGTACTGGTACTCGATGTTGCTCAGAGTAAGGTAGGAAGAGG
Organism: Endomychus coccineus; assembly: GCA_958510875.1. Classification (NCBI taxonomy): domain Eukaryota; kingdom Metazoa; phylum Arthropoda; class Insecta; order Coleoptera; family Endomychidae; genus Endomychus; species Endomychus coccineus. The sequence continues at coordinate 96,945,461 of OY294069.1, read as the reverse complement.
GTGGAATTATGATAGACTGATTTTTGTTTGGTATTGAGGAGAGGTGATAATGATTGGGTGAAATAAAGGAAAATCAAGTGAAAATATCATTTTCTCGTTGGTCGCTTCTACTATCCTGTAATAATTTAGATATTCTTCTTCGTGGAAGAGTAATTTTGAATTGCCATGAGATTTATGCAAATCATTCATAACTTCTGTTAAATCGCTGGGTGTAACAATACTATGATGTAAAGTTTTTAAATAAGCAAAACTTACTGCATTTTCGATTTCAGAAATAAAGTTTAGAGTGAATCTAAATTGAATTTGATCTGGTCTAATATGTTATATATTTCTAAATAATGAGAATAGGATGATTTATTTATGGCATTTCTCAATTCTTCGATTATTTGTTCAATTAGATTCTGATTTTGTGTGTTGTTTCATTGATATTGTTAATTAATTTTGAAGTGAGTGATATATGTTTATTTACCTTTTTTATAATTTTATTCTGACTGGTTCTAGTTTGGAAATACTACCATAAATTTCTTTCGCGATTCCTTGATCTAAATTTCCTGTGAAGAATTTTATTGAAGAGCTAGCTTGATTAGTCCTCTCTTTGCTCTTCCTTTTGGAAAGAGTGAATCAAATTTTTTATTAACCATATTTTCTTCATTTTTTAAATGTGTGTAGACATTATACAAGTCGTCTATGCTGGAATCTGTTCTATTGATTAATTTACCCACTTGATCATAACGAGTAGTTATTGATCGGACTTGGTATCTCAAATGGTCAATTTGAATGTAATGGAGAAAAGTATGGGATGCAATTTGGATTCTAGCAGTGCCGAGTTCAAATGGAAAGATACCAGGGTTATCTTTGAGGTTATGAATCTGAACTTTCTGTGCCGTTATCGATGGAAGTATCATCAACCTGTGAAAGTGGATTATCGGTCATTTTTCTTGGTGGTTTGAATACTTGTTTGTGGTAGGTATTTTGAGTGGTGGTAGCAGTTAGTTAGTTTCAATATATGTTCGGGTCGATAAGGTGGTTTTGTTTTTGACTGTCTGTCTGTTAATTTACGATAACCCATTCGACCTGGTTCGATATCAGGAGGAGCGTTACGTTTTTCGTTAATTTTTGAAATTACGTTTGATTTTTGTTGGGCCATGTTTTCATGAAGTTTTTTATATAAATCGGACATTATCTGCTTGTGATAATCGACAACTTGACTGTTCGAATGGAATCCATTATCAATATCTATTGAGTCTTACAGCATACATTAATTTTTCGAAGGGATTTATTTTTGGTCTAGTTCAATGTGAGAGTACGCATGTGTTCAATTAGGATTGAATGGAACCTCTCAACGATGGAATTACTGTTAGGATTCAATGATAATGTGTAGTGCCAGTTGATTTTGTGAACATTTGAAAAATCCTTCAGAAGTGTCTGTTTGAATTCAGTTCCGTTATCAGATATTATATTTTCTGGAATTTTATAGGTTGTAATAAACTGTAGGAGAGACTGATATACATGTAGTTCAGATAGACTTGGTAAGATATACGCTTGTCCAAATCGTGAAAAACTATCACAGATTGTTAAAGCTATTATTGAATTTTCAAATTTGAACGTGTCTATATGAATAGTTTCAAACGGTTTTTTGGGTGTAGGAGTCAATTGGAGTTTTATTAGAGATGGATGTCGTTCATATTTGACTTGTTGGCAAATAGAACAGTTTTGATATATTTTCTGACGTCGTCATTTAATTTAGGCCCATAATATTTTAATTTAATTTCATTGATGGTTTCATGAATGCCTCTATGATTTGTAATACCTTCATGAATAGACTTCATTAGATTTTGTTGCCTATTTTCCGTAGTAACGTCAACTAGGAGTTTGTTGGAGTATAGTCTTTTAGGGCTACCGAATTCTTTCAAGAACTCTATTACTTGTTTTCGAAAACTTTCTTTTGTTACATAAATGTACGATCTGGTTCGATTCACAGGATCTTTGAATATCCTTTTTGTTTCTAATCTAAGGTTTTCATAAACTTGAATGATAAATAATTGACAGAGAAAATAGTTTACTGGTTTATCGGTAATTTTAATTTCCAATATGGGATTTTCCGCACTAGTATGGATTGTTTCGTCGTCATTGTTTTCATCGGGGTCCACTTGTCCGATCATTGAAATGTTGTCGAGTTGGTTACTTGTTGAAGGTTCATTGGTATTATCAAGGATTGAATTTTTATTGTATTCTTGCATATATTGTAAAGTAGGGGGAATATTATCTTGTACGTCTGTCGGATAAATTTCTACTCTAGATTAGTGTTCGTCTTTCCTTTTTTATATATAATTGTGTAATCAAATTCTTCAAGTTTCCGTCTCCAACGGACCGAACGGGAGTTTGGTTCCTTCAAGGACATGAGCCATTGAAGTGGTTTGTGATCGCATAGAATTTTGAATGACTTGCCGAACAGATATGGCCTGAAGTATTTTGTGCCCCAAACGATAGCTAAGAATTCTTTCTCTATAGTTGAATAGTTACGTTCTGAGTCGTTTAGTGTCCGTAATGCAAAGGCAATAGGTTTGTCGGCCCCTATGGGTTCTTGAGAAAGAATTGCGCTTATAGCAACGTTGCTAGCGTCTGTTGTCAAATTAAAGTACTTGGTGAAGTCAGGATATTGAAGGATTGGATCATTAGTTAATAAGGATCTACAGTCTTCAAATGTTCTGATATAAAGAGGATCGCTAATATTCATCTTGTTTTCAAACATGTAGTGAATGGTTTTGTGATTTTAGCGAAACTTTGAATGAATTTCCTGTAATAGCCCAGGAGTCCGAGAAATCCTTTGATTTCCTTGGTTGTCTTAGGAATTGGGTAGTTTATGATTGATTTAATTTTGTCTGAGTTTGGTTTGATGCCCTCTGGGGTGATAATGTGAGCTAAGAGCGCGACCTCTTTTCTCAGAAATTCTGACTTATCAAGCTGCACTTTTAGATTACTTTCTTTCAATCTCTGGAATACGAGTTTTAGGTTTACCATATGTTCTTGTAGGGACGTCGAAAATATAATGATACCGTCTATGTAAACAAAACAAACAACATTCTGTAAACCTTTCAATACATTTTCCATTACCCTTTGGAAAGTGGAGGGAGCATTCTTTAACCCAAATGGCATGCGCAAGTATTCATAATGTCCGTTCTCTACCATGAACGCTGTTTTTTTATATCATCAGAGCACATCTCTATTTGATGATCGCCGCTCGTTAAATCTAATGTAGTGAAATACTGGTATCTGCCTAATTTGTCAAGAATGTCGCAAATGTTAGGGATAGGATATCGACCGTCAATTGTTTTGTCATTAATCTTTCGATAGTCAACCACGATGCGGCACTTTTTCTTGCCAGATGCATCTGATTTTTTCTGGACTATCCAGATAGGGGATGACGATGAAGAGTCATTGGGTCTAATGATACTTTCTTTAAACATGTCATTGATTTGTTTATAAACCTCTTGTTTATGGATGAATGGATATCGATAAGATTTTGTATAGATTGGTGTCTCGTCTGTAATATTTATTTCATGTTTTACCTGATTAGTGAGAGTTAATTCAGAATTTTCACGGTTAAAAATGTCAGAATACTATTGGATTAGATTCATGAGTTGATTTTTTTCTTCAAGGTTCATATGTTCGGTACGAATAAATGGTGTCTTATCATACTTGGATGTGTTATCATGGTTCGTGTCTTGTATGGTCATATGAAATAGTTGGAAGTTATTTTTGTCGGAAGCTGTGACTGGTACGGGAGAATACAAGAAAATTTCTCGTACGTCACTGGTGTTATTACAAATTTCAGCAGGAGCATATCCGAAATGAGCTGTTTTCAGACATTCGCGGATTTTACAATGCAAAATTTCTGTTTCACGAATAGTTATATTGCCTTCAGGTAATGTTACTGGAATTTTCGCGGATTCGATTGAGAATGGTTTTAGTCTTGCGAAAAATAGGAGTTTTCCTTTTGTTTCGTAATGACTTAAAGGAAGTTCTACAATAGGTGTTTTTGGAAGGGAGCTTTGAATGTCTAGTTGTACATTAAAAGCTTTCAGAGTATTATACTCTATTAAACCGTTGAAAAAATGGTGAAATTTGAACAAGTAAAATTTAATTTTTTTGTTTGAATTAAACTCACTGATAGCAGGGATATCTACGCAATAGTTTTCATAAGTTGTTTGGAATATAGAAGAGATAGTGAACGGTTCCTTTTTTATGTAGTCGTGAAAATAGTTTTCAGCAATTTCAACATCTAGGAAAGATTTTGTAGCTCCAGTATCTATTAATAATTTCAAAGGTAGGTTCGTAATTTAGATATATGGAAGATCTTTCTGAACATAAAGTGAATGTATTTCTATGTGATGAACTCTTGAGATTCCGTCAACTGAAAATTTGGATTCAATTCGACATTTTCTTCCGATTGATATTGTGTTTCATAATTTTCATCTTGAGAACATGTTGTTTTATAGGAAGTGCTTGATTCAGATTGAAAATCTGCAACAGGGTATTGATAGTCATAGTATTGATTATTGGAATTAATTTGTTCGTCGTAATAATTTGACTCTAGATTATAAAGTTCTTCTGAAGTAAACGTCTGTTTTGGTTGTGAATATGCGTTATATGAGGTGACATTTCTGGATCTTGAGAATGTTCCGTGTGAAATTCCACTCATGGGTATTGGTCGAAACGCCTGATTTTGTGCATCTGATTTCGAAATATTAGTCGGATTTTGGAATGTTCTTTGGTTTCCAAAAACTTGTCTATTTGAAAAATATCTTTGTGGAAGGGCTGGCCTTGGCTGTATTTGGATGGGACCTTGTGGGAAACTGTTTCCAGTATTTAATCGAGGAGCATAGCTCGGGGGTAATTGGGAACTAGCAAGTGAATAATTTTGGTAATTGTTTTGAAAATGATATACGTGTCCCTGATTATATTAGAGATTCGGGTTGGATTTGTTTGATTGATATTGGTTACCCATTGGTTTTTGTAAATAACGAATATTAGTTTCTGAGATAATATATATAATATATTACGAAGGATCTTAGGTTCTTCCGAATAAACAGACTGACGGGTTATTTGCGATAAATGCCCTTTCAGAAATCCTCGTCGACTGCGCCACTTTATGTTTCTTATTCACAGAAACACGTTTCTTAAAAGTGTATTAATATTTATTGAATAAATTTCACAATATAAAATATACGTGTTAATTGTTATAAGTCTATGTCGATTCTAATTCTTGTTTCTGTCTCATGCCAGTGGATTCTGAGATTTGTTATAATAACGCTGATGCTGGAGTCAGCGGAATATCGTGGGAACGGGAATCGCCTTACGTAACTAGGTTGAGGTGTGTCTGAATCACAGGTTGTTAGCTTCGTTAGGTCGTGAGAGGTTCGAAGCGTTGCTAGAAGTCACTATTCGGAAGGTTCGAGACGCAAGTAAGCGAAACTAAAAGTCACCTCCAAGTGGTGTCAATCGACATCAGCAAGGATCGCGCATGCGAATTTGTCTAAGGTGAAATGAAATGAAGAATCTGTTGACAAATGCGATTATTGCTAATCAATATCAGTGTAAAGTGATAAGAGCTGATTGCGGGGCATTCCGAGACGCTAGGTCTAGATCTAAATTGTAAGCGAATTAAATAATATTGAATGCACAAGGTTGCATCGAGGAATAATTCAAACGCTGGGGAGAGAAATTAAAGTCACCCCCAATTGGTGTCAATCTAGACAAGTGTCTGACTGTTGTTTGCAAATACATGTATAAGAAGAACTAAGATAGGACGAAAGATTAGGGGTACATTTTTATCATTATATATGTGATTGAAAATTCAAAACTTAGCACGTAGATAACTCTCCCATCAAATATTTTCTGAGAAGAAATAATTCCAAGTTGATCCAAATAGAATGTACTTCAAATAGGTTGGTACTTTCGAAGACATAGAGTTGCCTTTCATTCAAATAATTAATGAAAATGATACTTGATCAACATTGGTATAAGTAAGTATACAGTTCAAGTAACTGTTGTAGTAACTATATGTAGATTCTTTCTTAAAGTGTCAATGATTTTTGAACAAGTTGATATTAGAGTGTGCCTCAATCAATGAGCTATTTACATTTGTATTTTTTTTTGTACAAAGATGGATGAATGAATAAGTACACAGTTCAAGTATTGTTGGTAGTAAGTATATGTAGTGTTAAGAAAAGCTCTTATTAGTTTTATATTGCCCCACGTTGGGCGCCAATTGTTAAGAAAACTCTAATGAGTTTTAATTGCTCCACGTTGTGGTGACAATTGTTAAGATATCTCTTTTAAGTTTATTTGCCCCACGTTGTGGTGACAATTGTTAAGAAAACTCTTATGAGTTTTATTTATTATTGACCATTATGTTTGAATTCTATTTTCCTTCCTTCACTTCATTCCGGCCAGCTTTCTCTATCTATTTTTGCCTTGATCTGACCTCAATTCGGTTTGAATTGAAAATGTTCCCTTTATATATTCTATGGAATCAAACACAATATTTTCGTTGGAATGTCAAAAGTTCTATATTCAAAATTAATGATTCTATGTTATATCTTATGATTTGTTTTATGTTCTACAATTCTATGCTTAACCTCCAAAACTGGTTAATATTACATATAAACAACAATCTTACTTTCAGATATACAAATGATGATACAATGATGATATTATAAACAAACTTACTTTTAAGTTATATCCAATTATATGATTGTAAATGTTGGCAATGTTCAGTTGATTTTGCATATTCTTGATGATTTTAATCTATCACTCCAAAAATACAACCACTCTGCTTTGAAACATTCACAAACACAGGCAAACCACGTGGCCACTTCCTTTGAAATTCAGGAACTGTTGATAAAATTGTTAACCCGCCCTACTCCTTTCAAAGATATAAAACATATAAAACTTCTTCAATTATATTCTGGAACTTTATCGAAGACTGGATACTATACGATGCTATTTATTAGCTGTGGTTATTATAACCTTACTTTGTTATGAAGATTCAAGAACACTACTTAATTCGTAGAAATATTTTACTAGCTTCGGTTACTTTAACTTATCGAAGCTACTGAGACTACTTGAGTTCTTCGATGTTATTCAAAAACTAAGGTTATGGAAATATGCTTGAGCTGCAGAAGATGCTTGGATCTTAGATGTTATTGCAAGACTGCTCTTTTCTATCTCTGATTTCCTTTTATAGGAGTTACAAAGGCAAGCCAGTTGATGTCATTTTTGACCAATGAGAAATTTTCTTTGCTTATCAACGATGCTTTGGTCATTGTTGAAAACTGACATAACTTTTAATTGTTGACCTATTTGACGTTTCTTAATTGTCTCGACCAATCAGAATAGAGTATTCTATAAATTTTGAATTATTCCAATATTTATATCAATTTTGACACTTGCTAATTCTTGAATCTAATACATAATATAAATTATCAATAACATTTCTATAACATTATAGAACTCAAATTTCCTAATTCTATCTTAAATCTATAACATATTTTAATAGTTTGTGCTATCTTATGATAGTCTGGGAATCATTTCAATTGTGATTTCTTCTTTCGTATCACTGTACGTTTATCCACTTTCACTGTTTTCTTGTTTACACTTCTTATTCTATTTACATTATGGTTTATTTTGTTCTACATTGTTTAATACCTTATTCTATCTACAATTTAACTTTTAATAATGTTTTTAATTCCATATTTTATATATTTTATTATTCTTTTCTGATTTTTAATGTTCGGTAATTTAAATTTTTATTATTTTATGTTGTTTAGGAAATGAAATCATAACAGTAGATTCTTCCTTAAAGCGCTGATGATTTTTTAACAAGTTGATAAGAGTGCCTCTGTCAATGAACTAAATAAATTTGTATTCTCTTTTGTACGAAGATCAATGATTCAGAGACATTTTAGGTTCGAAAAAGTAGAGTTGCAATATTTTATAAGCATTTTCTTTTGCAATACTTGAAGCTTCATTGATTGAATTATATAACCTACAATTGGCAAAGTGACGTACGTCACAAATTCAAGGGAGTACTTTAGAGCTACACCTTCGGCTAAGATTTGACACCATTCTAATTTTATTCTTTTCTATGAATATTTACTACTCTCTATCTACATAACCTATAAATGTCAAAGTGACATACGATCGTGACCATAGAATAACTTGTGAAACGTGCTAATAGTAAAATTTACTATGAACGCGTACCTATCTCTATATAACCTACAACTGTCAAAGTGACGTCTGTCAGAGTGACAACCTAAGGTGCCCATACGCCTCACATAAAGGTTACCACGACCTATCCACGACTAAGCTCTTACAAAGGCGTTGCACATAAAAACAACTGTACGTCAGCGTAGCCCGTAAAATCAACTAGTTTGATATCCATAAAGCTTTAGTTGGAGTTTTTTCCCATTTTCAAGTGCCATATTTAATATTTTTCTGAAAAAAATTATATACTACTCATTTGGTACTCACAATGCTATACTTTGAAAAATGAAATTTCAAACCCTTATCGGTAGGACCCATCACTATATATCTAAAATAGTATTGTTCAGGACATCACGTAGATTCCGAACATGCAATAAATTCATACTTCCGGCATGATAAAGTGTCGAATATATAACCCACTTCCGTTTTTACGGGATATGACAACTCGACCCTCGTTACAAGTATTTTTTGAATTTACCACTTCCAGTGTGCACTTGTCAAAATTTCGGAGACTTGTCAAATTCAAATACAGATAGAGGCAGACCGACATACAGGCAGACAGACGGACAGACATACAGTCAGAAGAACAGATATACAGGCAGGCAGCCATATACAGACAAGCGAACATACAGACAGGCCGGTAGACAGACATACAGACACAGACAGACGGACAGAAGCTGACAGACATACAGACCGATAGCCAGACAAACAAGCAGACAGAATGCAGACATACATACATACAGAGATAGACGGACAAAGACAGACAAGAGAAAGGAGCACGTCACTGCTGAAAGATTTCAATTGTCTTGTACCTTACCTACACGCTGTCTTGTACCTTAACTACAACATACGCATTCAATTTAATAGTCGTTGGATATAAATTTCATAATCAGGGAATATAATATAGCGAATATTGTTCTGGCTGATAGAAAATAAACTAATTTAACAATTCGATTCTGTAAATTTGTAATATTTAAAGTATCCCATAATTCATCTTAAAATATTAGTAAAGTATGACATCCGGAAGAGATTCATCCTAAATTAGATAATTTACAGTATTCTATCTTCTTATGGCATGTGTTATTGTTTTATATATCATTATAAATAACGTGTCGACAAGGTTGTGACCCTGCGTGCATAACATGAATGTCAATGCCGGCACGTAGGCCAACCTTCGTCGAACTATTAGGAGAGGAACAAGGATTCTCCCTTGAGAATAAATATTTAAGTTACGAGTTACAAGTTACAATATAGTCATATAGTCGTAGTTAGAGTCATAAGTAAGTCAGCTATCTGTGATAGTTATAAGTTATTAGTGTAAGTACTATGTAGTGAATATTAAACCGATACATCACATTTCGTAACCAGTGTTGTGATTCCAACCATCTGCCCCTATGTCCACCTTCCATACGATGCTTCTATCATAACGCAGCACCGAACCTGCTAGCTGATGAGACGTTATAGGGCGACACTGTCAGCCCTACCAATCAGTATTATAGGGCGATCCATGACATAAGATATTATAACTTTATAAAAGTTTGAAGTTAGAGTCGTATTATTTAATATCTATCGATATTGGGAAACACTATAATCTAGTAAATGTTTTATTATGTATTATTACATTAATTACTTACTGAATATTTGCTGTAGGTTGTTTATCTAACAATTCTAACTCTACAAGATATATTTCCATAAACACTCATAATAGCAAAGAATTGTTTTTCACAACCAAGCGTAAACATACAGCTTGAAACGTCTTAAAGGTACCTGTAAACAGGCTACTCTCGAGGGCACCTGTAAATCAGTGTTCCGAACACCAACCTCACTTCCCGCGCGCGAAACAACGTCCTCTCTACGACCTTTTAAACAAGCTGCTTATCATGAATCCTTGCGTCTCGAACCTTTCGAAGGCCTCTAGCAACGCTTCGAACCTCTCACGCCCCAGCGAACCTCAGAACCTATCATTCAGAAACCTCTGAACCTATACAGACCTTTCGGCCGGTAACACTGTGACCACACCCTGTAATATAGCGACCTTCCGGTCGGTAATACAGTGACCTCCAACCTCCCGGCCGGTAAAACTGTGACAATGCTTACCGACATCTGATAACACTGCCTGCCCCAGTGACGCCATACCTACTTATCTTACTGTAAAGTAAGGATGGTGCCAAACTAATGATAATAACAAATTTTTATTCATTATAAGATATCATGAAAATAAGAATACCCCATCCTGTTAGGCACGCCTAGGATGAACATTCAATTTGGTAAATACTGCACAAAAATAGAATTCAATAATCATCAGGCGTTGCCCTAAGTTTCATATCAATAACTTATATTGAATCAATATATTTCAAAACTAAATATGGTGGATTCGAAGCGTTGGAAAGATATCGAGAATGAATAAAAGTTTCTCTTCGTTTTATTTGATAGTATGTACGTTATAAATCGAAACTGAAATTATCGTTACCTTCACAATGCACTAATGGTAATTCCAAGTCATCCTTTTGCATTTTTTCGTTGCTGTCTGCACAGGTTCTCACGGTATTTGTTAGGTCCAGTTTCTTGTAAATACCTCGTTTTATGTTTTTTATCATAAGACTACAATAATCAGAAGATTGTGGTTCTACTTTTAGAGTTGTGATATCTTTGAACTTTGTGCTACCAATCTCTGGAGTTGGTTGAGTGTCTTCTAACAGAGCAGTTTGTACTTGTTCCGATACATACCTATTGACAATTTCACGACATTGTTCGACAAAACTCGCAGGTAGCCAACCATTTTTTGGATCACATTTTGTAACAGATGGTACTTGTGGTAACCTGGCAAGCATTGTCTGCACTTCTGGTAGCATAATATCACAGTACTACGAACAAAAAAGTTATTTAAATATCGAAGTTGAGGGATCTTATTTCATGTTAAACTACAACACGAGGAATAATCTCGCATTTTGTAAATATTGTATATAATATTCATATTGCATTTGAAATTAAGTTTAACAAATCTAGATGATGTTAGCCCAAAGAATTTTAACTTGTTCAAACGTTTCTATTTCTATAAATTGATTACAAAACTCAAATGGTCATATGAGGAACATCAGTACCTACATAAACATTAAAAAATGTAATACAAACACTAGAAAGAAAACAATATATCTTTATTTTAATCAACTTTGACTGAGAGGTTTACCACTAATTCGTTCATAATTAGCGATTTACGCATATGCATTCATAGAATCAATTGACTTTAGCTAACAAGTTAGTAGATTTTTTTTTTACGTTTATTCATTTTTATAATCCTATGTTAAATTATCCAAGTTATCTTCATAATTCAGAAAATTTTATTCCATATCTCTTCAGTTACATACACGAAATTGTGGCCAATTAGGCAAAGAAAGATTAAACTTGTTTATACTTAACCAGAACAATTCTCAGTCAGTTCTATTCAAATATATAAAAACCGGGATGCTGTCATTTGAATAGGAACTGTCAAGTAATTGCCAACCATAGCGATACTTTAACCTACAATCTTTACTTCAAAAACGACTGAACTTTAGATGAATGTGCGTGAATAGTTGATCTATGGTAGGGCATCGTATCGCATTGTGTTCATCAATGATCTACTATCCTTTCAGAGGTTTATATTTACAAAAATATATAAATCTCACGGGGCCAAAGTGGTGCTATTGGTAAACACCCTGGACTAGAAAAACCAGTAATGTGGGTTCGAATCGCGCCAATGGTTCAATCTTTTACGTTTATTCATCTTTATAATCCTATGTTAAATTAATATATATATACATACATATATATATATATATATATATATATATATATATATATATATATATATATATATATATATATATATATATATATATATATATATATATAATCAATCCCTGAAAACAAATGTAATGAATTTTTGAGTTCTTTCAATTCCTTTCACCATAAGTTACAATTCACGATTGAATTAGAAAATCATAATGAAATAAATTTTTTAGATTTAACTTTAGTAAGAAAACCAAATGATAACAAAATTCTAACAAAATGGTATACCAAACCTACTTGGTCAGGAAGGTATACTAATACCTAAAAAATATAAGAAAAATGTTATTATAAATCTAATAGATAGAGCTATTCGACTAAGTTCTCCTGAACTGAGAACTATATCTATTACAAAGAAACTTTAATAAGAAATGGTTATCCCATTGATTTAGTAAATTCGATAACTAAAGACAAAATTCATAAATTTTATAACTCATTTGGTGAAATCAATACCAATAATGAGAAAACTAATGATAGGCATTACATATCACTACCATATATTGGTGGACTTTCAGAGAAAATTTGTAATATAGTGAAACCTTATGACCTACATATATGTCATAAGAGTTATTTAAATCAGAAAAGTCTCTTTACAAAATTAAAAAGCAGCGTACCTTTCAAAAAAATAACCCATACTGTTTATTCCATCCCTTGCAAAGATTGCGAAAAGGTGTATATTGGCCAATCTTCACAATACCTCGAAAAAAGATTAAATGGCCACAAATATACCAAAAATTCATCAACTGCGCTCAATAAACATATGAAAGACACTAACCATACTTTCGACTACAACAATACAAAAATTTTAAATATTGAAACAAACGACAACAAACGTTTGATATTAGAATCTATTCAAATTAAAAAGAACAATTGTGTAAATGACAAAATAGATTCTAACGTGTTTGGCTCCGAGTGACACGTTTGGATGACGTCATTGCAACGCTGGAATCAGCCGGAAAGTTTCCGTGACCTGTTGCACGTGCACTGGATACCACGTTCTCTCTTGTTTTTGGTTGTATCTTCCGACTTTCTAAAGCGGGTTTCCACGTAGCTGGTAATCTTAGTCCGTCATCTCGTTTGTTAAGACTATGTGGACATACATCGGACAGACCAACAGACGCATTGATGTGCGAAAGACTGAACATGCAAACGCTGTGTCGAAAAACGAAACCACGTCTTCACTAGCTGAACATGTAAGAAGTACTGGCCATATGATCAACTTTAGCGGCACAAAGACTCTAGCCAACATTGAACACTTCTACACCAGAATAACCAGAGAGGCAATAGAGATCGAGAAACGTCCACATAGTCTTAACAAACGAGATGACGGACTAAGATTACCAGCTACATGGAAACCCGCTTTAGAAAGTCGGAAGATACAACCAAAAATAAGAGAGAACGTGGTATCCAGTGCACGTGCAACAGGTCACGGAAACTTTCCGGCTGATTCCAGCGTTGCAATGACGTCATCCAAACGTGTCACTCGGAGCCAAACACGTAGAAATCAACCAAGCGTGAAATAGTTCGAAAGTCCAAAGGTCAAGCATAACGAGGGAGATAAATACCTGTCCTCCAAGTAAGCGTCAGTTCGCCTAGATCTTCCTGACTCTACGGTCGAATCACCTGAAGATGGCAAATGCGACTTTGCCGAAACGTCGTGAAATTGGTCCTTTCGAGGACCGAAACCACACAACGCGGATCAATACCCGAGAATCCAGTTCTACACATTACGTCCGCGAGAACATAAGAAGAAACATATATATATATATATATATATATATATATATATATATATATATATATATATATATATATATATATATATATATATATATATATATATATATATATATATATATATATTTAGGTACTGTTGTATCGATGTGGCTTCCGAAGCAATGAACAGACTTCCTCACCTCCACCATTTCTAAACTCATTTAAACTAAAATTGTTTCAAATATATGCTAAGGGGAACATATGTAAGTCATTTCTCAATAGAGGGGAAAGTATTTTCAAGATTCTGGTACTAGTTTTTTTTAACCTGCTGTACGATGTGATCTCCAGTATATAGAGCGAAACTTCTCACAATGTTGTTCTATGGAAGTCACTTCGTGCCAAAACTTAACCGCAATATCAGTTACACTTTGTGCATTTGCTGCCCATATTAAGAATAATTCGTAACTGACATAAATACTATAAAGAAGATGATTAGTTGCAGTATTTTTCTCTACAAACGAATTCCTTAATTGAATTAAACTTCCCGCCTTCCCTCATATAAAGGAAATTCTAATTGTGGTTCTGGCATATTAATAATTCGAAAGTATGAGACTTTTTAGTATTAAAGAGTATATTTCCGGTCTCCATTTTATGTATGTTTCCTAGTCAATACGTGGCCATCAATTTACAAAATATGCTCAAACTTGTTCAATGACACTGTTATGTTTGCTCTCATAATTAAGTTCCAAGGGAAACCTTGATCAATAGAAATGTATCAGTTATTCTCGAAGTCACTTCAAATTATAGATATTTTGAAACTATAGATTTCTTATTGTTTATTAATAAAATAGAATATTTCCTTATTCAACCATATATTCGCTCTATATAAATACACATTAAACAATATATGGAATTTTCTAACGGATTCATTCCTTTCGGCTTTTCATCAAGTTTCTTCAGTTTCAACTATTCTCATAATTTCTTCAGTTCTTTTATCAAATTTATCATTCACTCTCTTAATTTCATCTCTTATATCACTCATACCTTGTTCAATTTTATTATTTGTTTCATTAGCTTTTAAATTTAAACTTTCAAGCAATTTCATTATTTGTGATTGACTATCTATTATTGGTGGTCTTTCTGCACTAATTATATCACCATCTTCATCAAATCCTATTAATTCTGGAGTACTTTGTCTATCTCCTTCCATTTTTACTTTCTTTTATTAATTAATCTAGTTTTCTAATTTACTTTGATTACGCGGTTCTATTTGAATTTCCTTTTCAGAATGACTTTTTATTTCCCTTTTTCAAATGGCCCCACGTTGGGCGCCAATTGTTAAGATTAACTCTTACTGTTTTTATTTTGTTTTTAATAATTAATAATTATTGATTCTACCGGCTAGCTTTTTATCTTTCTAATTTGATTATATTTGAACTTTGAATTTAATGTTTATGAAGTTTTGAAGTTTATCTATAGAATAATTTTTATATGGAATTAAACACAATGCTCTTTGATTTCACAATATTTAATTTCTATGGCTCTTATTATCTTGGGTAATTCAACTTTATGTTTACAAAATCTATGACATAACCTTACAATCACTTTTTCAATTAATATTTGTTTATATTGTTATAATCAACAATCTTCCTTTTTCTTTACAGATTATACGCATAATATGATGTAGAAATTATAAACAAACTTACGTTTAGACAATATCCAAAAGTGTGTTTAACAATGTGGGCAATTTTCAATTTACTTCCTTTTGTTATTTCGTTGATTCACCTTTTACACAACACTAAGCTTTTTCACGATAATCACAGGTAACTAATTTAGGTTACTTCTTCTTGAGGATCAGGAACTGTTGATAATACTTTGTTTTATTCTTTTAGATAAGACATAAAACTTTTCGATGCTTTATTGAAATTATGTTGAAGAATGGCAATCGTTGGATACTTCTTATAAATTTGAGGTTATTACTACCCTTTATTTGGTTTGGATACTTGGGATACTCGTTGACTTTTAATAAAACTTATTAACTTTGGTTACTTTGAACCTATCAAAGTTTGGAACACTTGCGTTCTCTGATGTTTAATTTTTATAAACTTAGGTTAGAAAATTTTGGTGAGTTGCCAGAGGAGAACAGTCTCTGCTTGGATATTAATGCAAACTGAACTTGGCTTTACTTTCAGACCTTTTTATAGGCCTCCAAAACCGACGCTAAGCATTTTCAAAATTAACCAATGAGGTGTTTACTTTTCATATCAAGAATGCCAAGTTAATTGTTGTTAAACTGACAGAAGTACTCATTGTTACCAGACTGACACTAGAAATTCCTCTCAACCAATCAGAATTTAGTATTCTTTAATTTTTGAATTATTGGAGATTTTCAACTTATTTTAATTGATAGTGATTCCTTCTTTTTAAATTAATATTGCCTACATTTTTACCCACACTTTGGTATAATATAACCTATGATTGGGTTATTATTAATATGATTATTCCCATATTTATGGTTTTCTTGACAGTTACTTATTCTTAAATCTAATACATACCATATTATATCAATAACATTCTTTTAACATTACATAACTCAAATTTACTAATCCTAACTTATATCTATAACATTATTCAATGTTTTGTACTATCTCATGATAGTTTTGTAATCACTTTAATTATGATTTCTGCCTTCGTTACACAGTACGTTTCTTCACTTTCACTGAAGTTCTTGTTTATCACTTCTTATTCTATTACATTGTTGTTTATTATGTTTTACATTGTTAATATTAATATCCTAACTATTATTTAGCTTTTACTATTGTTTTTAATTCCATATAAATATCTTTTATTTGATCTTTTCTGATTTTCAAAGTTCGGTAAGTCATTATTTTTACATTTTTATTGTTTATGAAATGAAATCATAACAATATATATATATATATATATATATATATATATATATATATATATATATATATATATATATATATATATATATGCTGTATTGGGTTGCCGGGATATACTCCGCGTTGTCGTAGATTGGTTTCGATAGAAACCGTTGATATGACGACGTTTCGGCACAATCTCATGTGCCATCTTCAGGGCTGCTGCTCTGCTTCGAGTTAACTTGAAACTGATCTCCGTTGTTCCTGTTGGTCTTTTATGTATCCTTGTTACATCTGGATGATTTTGCCGGTTTGATGCGTCTGATTGAGTTTGATGGTCTGTTGCGTTCGAGCGATTTTGTCGGTTCGTTGCGTTCGAGCGAGTTTGCCGGTCCGTTGAATTAGTCTGGTTGACTGTTCCCCTGGGTGGTTGAAGGGCTGGTTTCCAAGCAGTTGGTAATCTCTGTGTATCATCTCTTGTATTGAGATTTGAAGGTCGCTTCTCGATTTCGATAGCTTCTTTTATAATGCGTTTTCTTTTATGCTCCAGGCTGGCTAGGACTCGGGTGTTTTCAAAATCGATTTCATGTGAAGTTTTTCTCACATGTTCGGCAAGTGATGATGTTGTTTTTTGCTTTGCGACTGCATTGCGGTGTTCTTCACGTCGAATGTTGATTCTTCTGTTAGTTTGTCCTATGTAGCTTCCTCCGCAACCTTTGCATGGTATTTCGTAGACCCCTTGTGTTTCCAGATTTATTTTGGATTTAGCGTCAGGCAATACTTGACCAATCTTTCTTGTCGTGTTGAAACTTGTCTCAATGTTGTGTTTTTTGAGAATTCTGCTGATCTTCTCTGTAGTACCTTTGACGTAAGGGAGATGGGCTTTGGCGACAGGTTCTCCTTTTTCTTCTTCTGTGGTTCGATCTGTCTGGCGTCGCGGCCTCAGTGCTCGTCGAATATTGTCTTTTGAGAACCCGTTCTGTTGTAGCGTGGTTTGTATTGTCTGCATTTCTTGTTGTTTGTGGTCATTGTCGGTAAGTCGGTCTGATCTGGTTATGAGTGTTTTTATTACGGATTGAAGTTGTGCTGGATGGTGATGTGACTGGGCGTTCAAGTAACGATTCGTATGTGTTGGTTTCCTGTATATGGTGTGTCCTATTCTGCCATTCGTCTTGCTCACAAGAACATCTAGGAAGGGTAGTTGGTTGTCCTTCTCGATCTCCATTGTGAACTTGATTTTTTCGTGAATCCTGTTTATGTGGCTCAGAAATTTCGTCAGTGCGGCTTCTCCGTGAGTCCAGATGACAAACGTGTCGTCTACGTATCGTAGCCATAGTTTTGGTTTTTGTCTGGCTGTTTGGATGGCTCGTTCTTCAAAGTCTGTCATAAACAGGTTGGCTAATACTGGGGATAAGGGTGATCCCATCGGTGCCCCTTCAATTTGTTTGTATCTTTGGTCCTTGTAGATGAAGTACGTATTTTTGAGGCAGTGTTTGGTGAGTTCGATGATGTCCTTTCTTATCTGGTATTTCTTCTGGATAATTTCGACGGCCTCATCGATGGGGATATTAGTGAAGAGTGATACGATGTCGAAGCTCACGAGCATGTGGCCAGGTTCCAGCTTTATGTTCTTTATGCGTTCGATGAAGTGGCTTGCGTTCTTCACGTAAGATTCGGCTTCTTCGGCATAGGGTTGTATTTTCTTTGCTAGGAGCTCGCAAAATCATCCAGATGTAACAAGGATACATAAAAGACCAACAGGATCAACGGAGATCAGTTTCAAGTTAACTCGAAGCAGAGCAGCAGCCCTGAAGAGAAGACCTGAAGATGGCACTTAGGAGATATAGAATTAAATTTTCTGAATTATGAAGATAACTTAGATAATTTAACATACCATTATAAAGATGAATAAACGTAAAAGATTGAACCATAGGCGGGATTCGAACCCACATTTCTGGATTTCTAGTTCAGGGTGTTTACCAATTACACCACTTTGGTCCTGTTAGATTTTTTATTTTTGTAAATATAAACCTCTGAAAGGATAGTAGATCATTGATGAACACGATGCGATTCGATGCCCTACCATAGATCAACTATTCACGCACATTCATCTAAAGTTCAGTCGTTTTTTGAAGTAAGGATTGTAGGTTAGTACTTACTGCTTGGTAAACACCCTGGACTGGAAATGGATTCTCGGGTATTGATCCGCGTTGTGTGGTTTCGGTCCTCAAAAGGACCAATTTCACGACGTTTCGGCAAAGTCGCATTTGCCATCTTCAGACGATTCGACCGTAGAGTCTGGAAGATCTAGGCAGTTCTACATATATCTATATATATATATATATATATATATATATATATATATATATATATATATATATATATATATGTAGAACTGGATTCTCGGGTATTGATCCGCGTTGTGTGGTTTCGGTCCTCAAAAGGACCAATTTCACGACGTTTCGGCAAAGTCGCATTTGCCATCTTCAGGTGATTCGACCGTAGAGTCTGGAAAATCTAGGCGAACTAGTTCGCCTAGATTTTCCAGACTCTACGGTCGAATCACCTGAAGATGGCAAATGCGACTTTGCCGAAACGTCGTGAAATTGGTCCTTTTGAGGACCGAAACCACACAACGCGGATCAATACCCGAGAATCCAGTTCTACACATTACGTCCGCGAGAACCTAAGAAGAAACATATATATATATATATATATATATATATATATATATATATATATATACATCCTACGGTGAGTAGGTCCTCCTCTCATTGAAAATTTGCATTGGGTAGGTCATCCGGTGTCATAGGTCCTCCGTATACGGAGGAGCTATCACATCACGTGTTAAACGATGTACCTTGACGACTTCTATCATCTGGCAAAATTTCATAGGAATGACTTATGTCGACTTTTTGGATATTTTGAATATTTTAGTTCCGAACGTTTACGTATCCTCTGGTGGCGACTCCGTGTGGCGTATACTTTATGACGTATACTCCGGTCTCATTTAGCAGTGGATCAGTAATCCACCGCATATTTGATAGCGAATTTCCAGTGGATAAGGCATCCGCGATATTGACAACACTATATCTAGTGAGTTATTACAGAATAATGTCTGTCATATAATATTATCAGCCTGAAAGCGAACATTTACAATCTACAGTACCGTCGTTAATGGAGCAAACAATGGTCATTTTCGATTTGTATATTACGTTTCATGTTATCGAAAAATTTTCATAGGCTGTGTATTATTTCTCCCAAATTATATGATTCCTGTTACAATAATTACATAATCTTTGTATCCATTCATGAAATCTTTTTTATATGCATACTTAAATAATAATAAAATTGATCTTTCTAAAAGCATCCCATTGCTCAGGTGGAGATTCCTTACGGAAAAGTTTCTGTGGGCATGAATTCGATTATTTCCCAAGATATAAGGTGTTCAAGATGAACCTTGAAATTTAATTCCAATCAGAATTTCACACCGACAATATTCGACCAATGAAATACTTTTATTTTGACTTGTTGCCATGCCAACGAAAAAATTTCAGCAGATATTTTTTCTTTTAGGGTAAAGAAGCAAAATTATACTGGATATTTTCTGACGTTTGACAAATGAGTTTGGAAGTGATACAAAACAACCGTTCACAGAAATAAATTAAATATTTAAATTCTTTCTATTTATTATTAAAATCTACATTTTATTTAATTTCATAACAACATTTAAATGTTTTTGATATTCCTCTTGAAAATCCTCTCATCGTAATGGCGAATAGCAAAGGACAGAAGACTCTAAATTTACCAAATGTTTGTGTTTTTAAGCAAATAAATGTAATAATTTGAAACCATTTTGTTCAATTCATTCTTGCCAATTTTGCTAAATTTTATAGATGTTCGCAACAGCTTTTCTTGGATTTTCTTAAATAAACCTTTACGATTTGCCACATTTAACATTTCTGGTGAACAATATTCAATTAACTCCAGTAAAATATGTTCGTTTGGAATGGAACATTTTCACGTGACTTAATTCGTCGCAACATGAACATGAACAAGTCTCGTAATTTTTAAAACAACTCATTGTTACAATATAATCTGAGACGACTGATTTTGTACAAAATATAGAGAAAGTATAATAATGACATTTGTGATGGTATCTGTCATAGCCATTTCCATTGAGCAATATTACTATTTTATAGTTATTTGATTCGCTTAAAAAACAGAAACTATCATTTATTAAAAACAAATATAATGCCTCCAATTTTAGTAAATCAAATTTAACCCAAAAACATGAAAGAGACTATAAATAATCTATTTAAAATAATTTAAAACAACTAAAGTCGGTGGATCAAAAGATATTTGAATTTTATTGTAAACCAGTTGTCAAAGAAAACTATTACTTAAAAATACATACTTCCACCAATTTCAGTAAATAAAATGTAATTAAATAACATGTAATAAACCATATTTAATCCACTTTTCACAATTTTGTACAACTAAAGTGAGTGAATCAAAAATTACTACTGATATTTGAATTTTATTATAAATTAGTTGCCGGAAGAAAACCATTATTTAAGAACACATACTTCCACCACTTTCAGTAAATAAAATGTAATTCAACAATATTTAATCTACTTTTAACCATTTCGTAGACCTAAAGTGGGTGGATCAAAAATTACTACTGATATTTAAATTTTATTGTAAATCAGTTGCCGAAAGAAAATTATTGGGTAAAAACACATACTTCCATCAATTTTGGTAAATGAAATTTAATTCAACAACATGTAATAAACTGTATTTAATCCACTTTTTTCAAATTTTGTACAACTAAAGTGGGTGAATCAGAAATTACAACTGGATTTTCAATTCCGTGGCGAAACATTATAAATTATAACCATACACAATTTAAGCATGAAAACACAACAAGTTTTTTTGACGTTTGGACTCGTATACATCAAACTCTCAAAATCCTATGAAAAAATTATGGCATTTCTTCGTAATGTCTCATATTTTCATGAAAAAATGTCAAATAACATCACATTGAAATTATTTTAAACTAATTTTTCTTCGGTGTGAAATTCTCTTACCGAATATTCTGAGTGCACAAATTAATTTCCGGAAATTTTGCACATGGGATATTATAAGTGAATATTTTCGACAAAATATACACAAAATTTATGAAAATTGATATACATACGGGTTTTTATGGTGTCGAGTGGAAATATGTTGTCAACATTTGATAAAAGTGATATACTGAGTGTTGGTTTCTTGTTAACATCGGATGGAAAGCATACGGCTTAATATAATTTATTTTTTCTCAAAAATGTTCATATGCAACACCCCAATAGAAATGCGAAAAAGTTCACAGATTCCAGCAGCCCAATTAATAATATAGATTGCCATAATTATGACAATTATGAAATACTCAAGACCGAAAAATGTAGCAAAAAAAAATAATTTAGGTGTACACAAATTTTTAATTCATAGTTAAAATATTATTCGATAAAAAGCTATTATAAAACCTTTCGTAACTGTTTTTTAAATATTATCAAAAAGTTGCACAAATCATTGAAAAAGTTGTACTGGTATCCATTTAGCTATCGATATAAAAAATAGATGGCGTTCATTATTGAAATTTCTAATCTTAACAGCTTGATTTCTTCAACTAATTGATATGCGTTTTATTATTGCATGAGTAGAGGTAGATTCTGCTCCAAAAATTAATTCCTTCAATGACTAACCAACATTCCTGCTATTTCTGAAATACTTACTTAAAAGTTTTCATTTCAATTTATAATTGAAAAACCCCTAACACAGTGAAGATGTGGTATCTTGGGCAAAAACGATCGCTCATATAGAAGAAAGATCAGGTCATCCCTGTAGCTCAGTTGGTAGAATCAGTCTAGTGGACGGAAAGTCTCGTGTTCAAATCAAATCGACCATTCTGAATTTCAACCTATTTGATTGAAAAATTCTAATTCCATAGACAAAGATGTTCAAATACTAGGTAGTTCAACTTATTGATTAGGTTTTGATATTTCGATTGTGATTGTACATTGTTCCAAACGACTTATACCACAATTCCCTGTTAATAATATTATAACATATATGTAATTGGAATAATTTCATCAATAAAAATTAATGAACTATGTCGGCGTTTCCTATATACAGAAGCAAGTTCAGTATTTATAGATTAGAAAGGATTTTTTTTTTAATGACACCAGAAGAAAACATTAAAAATAAGTGAAACATACACGTCACATATTTGAGGTTTTGTTTATTATTGGTTATTATTATTACAAAGTACGTATAATTTATATCAACATAAAATACATTCCGACTGCGAATTTCGAAAAATCTTGGCCTCCGGATGATTTCCGCGTCACAATATCAGGACTTGATGCCGCCGTTTCACCAACCATTACTGGTGACATCTTCAGGGCCGACTTGACGCTTGAATTGGAACTGATTCTACTGGCTTCTGTAGCGGTATTTATTGTAGGAAAAAAATCCTTCACGCTACAAATTTTACTGCCTTTTTCCGGTGGTTAACTCCGTTCTGGCACCTGTACTTGGTAGTAGTGATAGAACTATTCGAATACAAATTATGAAAGTATTTGGATGCATCCGATTCTTATTGAAGTAGTCAAATACTCCTGTATTCGAATAATCATTCGATTCTCGACAGTATTCTAATTCGGAATATTCGATTCTATGCATTCGAATAAACATTCGATTCTGCCCAAACTACTCAGATTTTAATAATTATGCTACGCATGTTGTTAATACATTAAAAATATTGTCTTTCCTTATTTCGGAACTGAATTTAATTTTGATCTATACGGATTGTTAAGTAAGATGAGTAAAAGATCTCGACCAGTTGAGTTAGTTATATCGGGTCGTTTGAAAGTTACCGATCATTATGTATCATAATAACGAAAGTCGATAGACTCATCACTTATGGTTGACTTATAACCACTTTTATCCACATCAGTTAACTTCATCACACTTATGACCATACGACCCTATGAATTATCCTGTATTAGTGTCTAGGTTCATATAATCGGTCAAAATTTGACAATAAAATTATCTTTACAAAACTACTAATATTTTCTGTTTAGTTTCGATACCTATGAACAACAACAACAACTTCCAGGGAAAATTACTTTCTATCATCTTGAAAGTAAAAATCCAATTCAAGACATTTCTTGATTACGTTTTTCAATTCAACTAAAAATAATGGTGGTTTACGTTTGGTCATTAATCTATTGAAAAAACACTGTATAAAAGAAGAGGAAATTAATGGAGATTCTTGATTTCCGGATACATTCCGCGTCACGATAGCATGAATTGATGCCGACGTTTTGCCAACCATTGCAGGTGGCATCTTCAGGGCTGGTGTGAGGCTTGAACTGAAACTAATTATACTTGTTTCTGTAGCCGTATTTATCGTAGGGAAATTCTGCTTTTGTTCTGGTGATTAATTCCGTTCTGGCAATTGACATTGCCGTTGCGTGATCATGTGCGAAGTGGGATTTTTGAGGATGGGGTTCCAAATGTTGAGAAAGTGATATCCTGAGTCACATTTTGGATTATTTGGATGTTTTAGCATTTCTATAGCTTCAAGGATTTTTCACTGATAGAAGTGTGGGGCTCTGGCTAGGATTTTTGTATTTTCGAAAATGATTTGTTCACTACTGTCTAACTTGGGTTCCGCAAGAAAAAACAATTCTTATCCCCCATTGTTCAAGAAGCTTATATGATTTGCCTAAAATACATAAACCCTCAGTTCCCCTTAGACCAATTGTCAGCACTATCGGATCCCCTACTTATGAACTCTTGATATCTGTCATATATTCTCAAACCTCTTGTAGGTAATTCCAACAGTTTTATCCTAATTCCTCTCATTTCGTTGAAAAATTCCAAACGCTAAAAAATGACACGGACGATTTGCTCGTCACTTTCCACGTCGAGTCACTCTTTACCAATGTTCCCATTCCAAACACACTTTCCATAATTTCTCAACTGTTACCTGCAAAAACATTTCAATGAACTTACTACCGTTAATTGATTTTTCTCTATCTTCCACATATCTTCTGTAGGATGGCAAGTTTTGCGAGCAGTCCTCGGGAGCTGCCATGTGTTCCCCATTTTCTCCGGTGATAGCTTATATCTTTATGGAAACTTTTGTGCAAGATGCTATTGACTCATCTGTTCTCAAGACGAAATGTTAGTTTAGATATGTCCCTGTTCTTGCGGTAAAGTCTACATTGGTGAAACAGGTTGTACAGTGTGAAAGAACATGAGCGCTGTACAAGGCTTCGTGATACCAGTAGATCTGCACTTGCGGAACACAAGTTTGACACTTATCATCAGATCCTTTTCGACCATACTAACATCCTAGCCCGAGTCACACACTTCCATCAGCGAAAAACCCTTGAAGCTATTGCAATCCTAAAACATCCAAATAATCTAAACCGTGACTCAGGATATTACCTTCCCAACATTTTGAAACCCATCTTCGAAAACTTCACTTCGCACATAATCACACAATGGCAGGGTCAGGTACCAGAACGGAGTTTACCACCGGAATGAAGGCAGTGAACTGTGTAGCGTGAAGGATTTCCCATAAAATAAATACGGCTACAGAAACCAGTAGAATCAGTTTCAGTTCAAGCCACAAGCCTTCCGTGAAGATGTCACCTGTAATGGTTGACGAAACGTTGGCGCCAAGTCTTGCTATTGTGACGCGGAATCCATCCGGAAGCCAAGATTTTTCAAGATTAACTATCTGCGGGAGTCTACTATTCAGGAGTAAATTAATGTCACTTTCGGTAGTTTCAGATTAACATTTATGAAAAATACCTTCATCACAGTTACAGCAACACAAGTAGGTGTTGCGTTATAAATATAGAATATATATAGTTTGTGGATTAATAATAATTTCGAAACTACTTGAAAAACATAGTCATTCCGTGAAAAATATTATTTTCTTACCCAATTTTAAGCTACTGTTTACTACACACCTACATGATTTTGACCACAATCACTAGAAACTAATTTGATTCGATTTGAAATACTCGTAAATTAGACATTTTACAGCAGTAGAGTAAACACTTTTCTTGTGCTCAATCGAAAAAAATTGTATTGTTTCAACAGTAATACAGGGTGTCCTCGAACTGCGTGGCCAAAATAAAACCGAAGATTCTTTGATTCGAAAAAAAGTTGATGAGCCTTTTTACTTTTGCCTCAAGTGTCTTGTTTACCCGGTAGAGGGCTTCAAAATCGCAAAAATAATTTTGTTTTTTCGGTATAACTTGAGAACGTGATGAAGAACTTTTACAATATTTAGCAGGTGAGTTACTGTCAATAATGGCCATTTTTGAGAGTGGAGCACAGAGCCTTAGAGACCATCGAAATGGCTCAAACTTGAGGATGTAACGGGAAAAGTGTCCAGAACTTTTTTGTGGTCCATGTAATTCACTCGATATTTTTTACGTAGATAGCTTATCTAATTTGAAAACTTTTCTTACTCTTAGAAAATTTTGATAAAATCAACGGATTAGCTTGAAAAAATTAATTTTCGAGTCGCTGCGATTTTGGCTTACTAATTTTACTTGATTAAAATACCTTAGTTGCCTTTGCTTTTCTAATGTCATTTTGGCATTTGAAGAATTTATTCTCAAAACTGTCAGTTTTTACTTTGCTTTCCGTAAAAATTTTATAAAATTATGGCTCAAAATTTCACTAACACTGAAATGGTTGATATGTTATTGATTTATGGACTTTGTCGTTGCAATGGCCGCATCGCAGAATTCCAAATCGGCAAACCTTCGCGAAACTGGCAAATTTGAAGCAAATCGCAGAGAAACTGGACGCAGACGGACAAGAAGGACGTTAGAGCTCGAAGAAGCGATACTGGCAGCGGTTGAAACTGAACCTGGGATAAGCACACTACGTTTGGGACTTCGTATTGGAGCCTCAGTTCAAGACTTATTGCCCATGGATCCAGGTCATCGGCTAGATTTCTGTCGGCTTATTGTCCAAAGACAAAACGCAAACCCCAATTTTTGTAGAAGAATTCTGTTCACGGACGAAGATACTTTCACGAGATGTGGTCTTTTTAACCTCCATAATGAACATTTCTATGCTGATGAAAATCCTCATGAAACGGAAGTTACATATTTTCAGAATCAAACTAAAATCAATGTTTGGGTTGGAATTGTGGATAACTTTATTATTAGCCCTACCGTTATACCCGATCGATTGAACGGGGAGAACTACTTGAACTTTTTGGAACAAAGGCTACTTGAACTATTGGAAGACTTGCCCTTACACATTCGTCGTGGCCTGGTTTATCCATGATGGTGCACCCCCTCATTTCACATTAGCTGTGAGGCGACATTTGAATGCGGAATATCCAGATCGCTGGATACCCAGGTAGCACAAAATCTCGTGTAAATATTGTTACAATGTTGACGCAATATTGTTAGTAAAATCAATATTGATGATATTGTAAAAATATTGTGCCAATATTGTTTCGTAATATTGAGGGAATATTTTAGATATATATAGTATCAATATTGTAGGTACATTGTAATTGACGATATTGTGATATCAATCATAATTCTATATAATTACAATATGAAATCTCAATATTTATACAATATTTCTTCAAAATTATTGTATCAATATTGTAGGTTGATTGTAATAGACGATATTGTGAAATCCACCATGATTCTACATAAATTCAATATAGAAAATCGATATTGATACAATATTATTGTATCAATACTGTAGGCACATTGTCATTAACGATATTGTGAAATCAATAGTAATTCTATATCATTACAATATAGAAATTCAATAATTATACAATATTTCTTCAAAATTATTGTATCAATATTGTGAGTAGATTGTAATAGAAGATATTGTGAAATCAACCATGATACAATATAGAAAGTCGATAATGATACAATATTATTATTATATTGTATCAATATTGTAGGCACATAATCATTCACGATATTGTGAAATCAATCATAATTCAAGATCAGTGCAATATAGAAAATGTATATTCACACAATATTTCTTCAAATTATTGTTTCGAAATTGACAGAATATCGATTATGAGAATAATCATTTTAGTGATATTAATACAATATACAGTGGATATTAGCTTAACATCATTATTATACATTCCCTATTCATATTCTCATGAGATAAAATAATCATATAAAGGTTTTACATCTTCGATCCACATCCCAGGTTGGATAATTAAAGATTGAACCGACATTCGACATTCTTAATGTAACAATAATTTGAAATAAATTAAGGTATTTGTACTTTCTATATAGGTAACTGTGACTATTATAAGTATTCTCATCTTCTGGTAGAATCCGTAAGATGGAATTATAAATTCCCGCGTCTATTCCAAACTTGAACAGAACGAGGAGAAGAGATCGGTGCCATGCTGTCAAATACAATAATTTATCGTAGAATTCTATGATATACTGTTGATGAAATGCATTTTATGATCTCTCCATGACAACCAAACATAAATCTGACAACAGTGGTAACACTGTCGTTCTCTGAGTACTGCTCTGCGAGCGAAGTGCGAACTACAAACTGCTAACCCGGCGTTGGGCGAAACGTGTACAGCCAGAGATAAATTTTATTTATTTCTGTTTTCTGTATTACTGTACATACTGTTAAGCTTTCTTTATCCGGAAGAAACTTCAAATTTAACTGGACGTAAGTGATTGTTACTTTATACTTAGTTATTTGTTATTATTTTGTTTATCTTTCAGAAGTTTACCCGAGTCAAAGTTTGGATTGTTGCTAGTAAGCTGATTTCAATACTTATTTTGCTGATGTTCTCATTTCTGAGGTTATTTTTAAAGGTATGTATTTGGATTATTTTACCAAAGATTACGTTAATCTTCGATTTTGCTGCATACTTGAATTGAACACAAATATGTATAGTAATCGATGTAATGATTTAATATCTAATCTTAATTGTATAAACAAAACATTAGATATACCACTTTCATACTTTGTTAAATATAATAACGAGCATGTCTTTTGTACTCTGTACAAAATATCTTGTTTCTAAACTGTCAGGAATTTTGTGTCAGAAAGTAAGAACAAGTGTTTGTTTATAAATGGTTTATCCATCAACGTAAGTTTTTAAAAATTGACAAATTATTCTAATCAAAAAATTTAATACCTGATACCTATTACGAATTTCAAATTGTGAGTTCAGCAGGTGAAAGCATTATTTGTAAAATATTTTAAATAATGTTATGTATGTATGTATGAAATTAGTATGTGTTCTAGATCAATTTGTTGGAATTGCCTACATTATATTTGTAGAAAATAATGGCCCCAAAACGATCAACAAAATCTATGGCCTTAAAAAGAGATGTAGCAAAAAAATTAAAAAGTATGAAGTTTGATGCTACTGTAAATAGAAGACGCGAGTATAATGTGAATTCAATAGAGTCTCTTGCAGCAGATAATTCACTCAAAAATATGGAAGATATTCCGCATATTCACAGACATATTGATTGTTGCATTAATGTTCCATTGAATCCTAATGAACCAAAACAATCATTCCAAGAAAAACTTGCCCAGTGGGCATTAGAATCTAATATCAAACATAATCACCTGAATCTACTCCTATCAATTCTTAGAGATGAACATCCTACTCTACCTAAAGATGCTAGAACACTTTTATCTACAGCTAGAAATATATCGATTCAGTGTATGGGAGAAGGAAATTCACTTGGGCAATATGTATATTTTGGTATTTGTAAGAATTTTGATTCACAGTTTGCAAAAGGTGTTGATATTATTTTTCATTCACGTGAAATAAAAACTATTGACTTGATTGTAAATATAGATGGTGTACCTCTTTTCAAAAGTACATCCACTCAGTTTTGGCCTATTCTAGGTAAAATTAAATTAAACAACATAAAAACTGAACCATTCATGATTGCTGTTTTTTGTGGCACAAGTAAGCCAAGTCCACTTACAGACTATTTGAAGGACTTTGTAGTAGAAATGAATGATTTAACAGATATGGGGTTCATATATCATGAGAAACATTATCAAGTGAGATTGTGCTGTATTGTGTGTGATGCACCAGCACGAGCATTTATTAAAAGAATCAAAGGTCATACTGGCTTTTATGGATGTGAAAGATGTATTGAAAGGAACATCTAAATAATAAAATGATATTTAAATCGTCAGAAGCAGGACGCCGAACAGATGAATCATTTAGATTGAGAACAAATAAAAATCATCATGTTGTTGACTCACCATTATTAGATTTGAATAAATTTAATATAATATCTGGATTACCTTTAGACTATATGCATATGGCATGCTTAGGAGTAATGCGCCGACTATTAAAATTTTGGGTAAAATGTGACTCTTCAGTACGAATATCCCCATCATTTCGCAAAGAAATTTCTAGACGATTAGTGAATATTGCACCTCATATTCCAATAGAATTTCCTAGAAAGCCAAGATCACTTTTGGAATTGGATAGGTGGAAGGCAACTGAATTCCGTTTCATTATGCTGTATATTGGTCCAGTGGTTTTCAAGAATCTACTATCTCATGATCAATATAAACATTTTTTATTATTTCATGTAAGTATGAGAACTTTTTGCACAGCGAGTCACGAAAGAGAAAATAAGCTAATTGCAGCTAGAGAATTTATGACACAATTTACGGAGAAAATCAAGTCTGTATATTCAGAAGATGCTCTGGTATATAACATGCATTCAATTATGCATTTAGCAGAGGATGCTGTGTATCAAGATGTGCTGGATGAAATAAGTAGCTTTCCATTTGAAAATTTTCTTGGGAAGATTTTAAGGTTGATGCGATCACCAAATCGTCCACTTTCACAATTATGCAAACGAATTTCAGAAAAAGTAAATACACGATTAATAATTCAACAAGATTCTTTAAGAATAGGTTATAAGTTTCAAGAAATAGACTATGTCATTTATAAAGATTCAAAATTAGACACAAAAGAAAGAAACAACTGTGTGTTACTGAAAAACAAATCGGTGATGAAGATAAAAAGGTTTTCAAAAGTTGATGACGATATAATGATGCATGGGAACATTTTCTTAAATGTTGAAGACTTGTACACGACCCCAGTTCCCTCTAGTAGTATGAACATGTTCAAAGTTAATGGTTTAAGTTTATATGAATTTAGTTATAATATTAAGGACATTTTTCAGAAATGTGTATTATTTCCATTCGAAAATTCTCATGTGGCCATTGCTTTATTGCATTAATTTATTCAATTTGGACAATTATAGAATGGAATGGCACATAATATTTTGGAATCAAGGAGGAAAGGAGTTTGTGGACTATATTCCAGCAACATGGGCATGTAATTCCGAAAGGACTAAATATTTGTGGCCTACCAACATTAAAAGATCTACTTTAGAAAAAATGATTAATGCATGTGAACAACCTAACTTGGATACAGGTATTAAATGGAGCGAACATTCTGCAGTATTCAAAAAATCAACCACCAGGCTCTCAAAAGCAATAAAATTGGCCAAAGATGGACAAATCCAAAGTAATTTAGAAACAAACGATGAGTCTGATACCCATACTGATGAAATCGGTATGTATCTTGAATATTATTTTCTTTGCATTAAAGATTTAAGACTAATATGGAATACACAATAATTTATATTGAATTTATTTCAAAGCTCAATCAATTTCTATATTTCAGATGACAACCTTCAGTCTCCTTTGTCATGCCCTTCAGAAGATGCTTCAAATGCAAATTGCAGTACTATATTGAAAGAAATTTTGAAAAGCTTGGCCGAACTTAATTACAGACAAAAGGAAATTCAACACCAAATGCACGAAATGAAAACAGCATTAGATAAAATTTTATTATCAGATACCCTAAATAAAGTAGATATTGACATTGTTGAAAACAAAATATCACTTCCTTTAAAATCAAGTGAGGAGTGTGACAATCTAGAAAAGAAATTAATAGAGGAACCGAATTACATGAAACTTTTTGTAAGTGATGGTTTAATTGAATATTTATGATACATATGCTTATGAACTGAATAATTTATTTGTTAATTATGTTACCATCTGTATAAATTATATAATGAGAAAAAGGAATCAGAAAAAATATATTATAGATTAATATTGCACTACTTGAACTGTATACAATTCTTTTCTTGTTGCACAATTATTTGTTATCGCTTAATGTTTTATTTTTCTTACTACAGGCTTGTGATTTGAGCTTAGCAGGTGGAGATTCATTGAAAACCTACGTTTCAAATATGATGAAGAAACTATTGAATCGTGAAATGAGTCTCAAATATTCTAGCAAGGGCAGGAAAGGGAAACTTAATTTTTCGAGCTTGAAAATTTGTGATGCAGTTATAGGTATGGAATATAATTCAATTGGATTTATATACAAATAGCACTTATCAACATTAATTTTAGTAAGTACGAGACGAAGATTTAATGATGCCACAGACATCGAGATCATGAGAATCATAGGTAGCACCTTAGCCACTGCAGGAGACCGAGATGGAGGTAGGAAAAAGGACGTAGAAGCACAACAAGAATAAGTAACTGTATTCTTATAACAATAAAGAGAACAATAGAACATTCTTTATTGATTAATTGTACCTTCTACAGACATGACAAACATAGAATACCAATATTGCTAACATATAAACATACAATATTGCACAAATATAGAAAACCAATATTGCTAACATATAAACATACAATATTGCACAAGTATAGAAAACCAATATTGCTAACATATAAACATACAATATTGCACAAATATAGAAAACCAATATTGCTAACATATAAACATACAATATTGCACAAGTATAGAAAACCAATATTGCTAACATATAAACATATAATATTGTAACAATATGGAGTAACAATATTGGTACAATGTAAAATGATGTTCACAATTCAACATTGCACCAATCTAAATAATCAATGTAGAAACGATATTTATACAATATAGTGTGCTACCTGGGTAGGTAGAGGACACGATGCACCAGTGAACTGGCCGGCCCGCTCCCCTGATTTGACGCCCTGCGACTTCTTTCTATGGGGCGCTTTGAAGTCGAAAGTTTATGCAGCTCCAGTAAACACACGAGAAGAATTGTTGCAACGAATTAATCATGAAGCGGATTTATTGAAGAATGATCCTGAAGTACTAGCCAGAGTTCAATACAATTTCTTGAAACGAATTAATTTGTGTATTCAGGAAAATGGGCAACATTTCGAACAATTGATGCCTTAGCGATTTCCCAAAAAGTTTTGTTGTTTCTTTTAATTTAGCATTTGTTTTTCCTAAATAATCACATCGTTTCCCCATTTCCATTGTTTTTATTATTCGTGTTTTACCGAGATATTAACCATTTCAGTGTTAGTGAAATTTTGAGCAATAATTTTATAAAATTTTTACGGAAAGCAAAGTAAAAACTGAGTTTTGAGAATAAATTCTCCAAATGCCAAAATGACATTAGAAAAGCAAAGGCAACTAAGGTATTTTAATCAAGTAAAATTAGTAAGCCAAAATTGCAGAGACTCGAAAATTATTTTTTTCAAGCTAATCCGTTGATTTTATCAAAATTTTCTAAGAGTGAGAAAAGTTTTCAAATTAGATAAGCTATCTACATAAAAAATAAAGAGTGAATTACATCGACCACAAAAAAGTTCTGGACACTTTTCCCGTTACATCCTCAAGTTTGAGCCATTTCTATGGTCTCTAAGGCTCTATGCTCCGCTCTCAAAAACGGCTATTATTGACAGTAACTCAGCTGCCAAATATTGTAAAAGTCCTCCATCACGTTCTCAAGTTATACAGAAAAAACAAAATTATTTTTGCAACTTTGAAGCCCTCTACCGGCTAAACAAGATACTTGAGGCAAAAGTAAAAAGGCTCATCAAATTTTTTTCGAATCAAAGAATCTTCGGTTTTATTTTAGCCACGCAGTTCGAGGACACCCTGTATATATATTTTGCTTTCTTGGTATTTTGGTTCGTATATAGACTGAAAATAAAATAAAAATTCTCTTTGATAAAGATAATAAACAATTATCGAAACGTCAAAGAGAATTTTCATTTTATTTTCAGTCTATATACGAACAAAAATACCAAGAAGGCAAAACATACATTCCAAATGGTTCAAGAATATAAATGAAATAATATATCTATGGGGCATTAGTTATCAAACCAGCCACCCCCCGCGTATATTTAAATTTGACATAAAAAGTCTCTAAAGGGATTAACATTTTT
This sequence comes from Endomychus coccineus, assembly GCA_958510875.1. Taxonomy (NCBI): domain Eukaryota; kingdom Metazoa; phylum Arthropoda; class Insecta; order Coleoptera; family Endomychidae; genus Endomychus; species Endomychus coccineus. Next base: position 96,911,433 of record OY294069.1, on the reverse strand, counting down.
CTTGGACTATCTATTTTTTGATGCCGTGTGGTGTTTTTTGGAATTCCAAAACGGCGGCCTAAAAATGACCCATGTATCAGGAGTAGACATAAAAAAATTCACGAATGTCCCCAAAAAAATCGCAAATAAGATGGGTAATTGATTTTAAACTTTTTGCTTAAGAGTTTTAGGGTCACTAATTACGAATCTGTTATCATATTTCAGAATTTCAAAATGGCAGTTACAAAATGGCGACTACAAATATAAAAATACTCGAAAACTACAGAATTTATCGGAAATTTGTTACTCAGGGGTTTTTGGAGTCGCTAATTATGAATTCATTATCAGAATGGACCAAAATTAAGTGAGTATGTTGAGGAGGAGAGGGGTACCCTTTCGAGGAGGAGAGGGGGGATAAAAAATTGTTTTGAGTGAATGGACAATCACGTTTTAAAATAAAGAGGTGATAATCGAAATTTTAAAATATTTCATCTATTTCGAGTCATTAAGCTTAAAAAATTCAATTATTGACATCAAAATTACGTGTTTACAATATTTATTTTAAATAAGTCAAAACCATTTGTAACAGAAACGATGTAGTTTTAAGATAAATCCTAAAATAACAGAAATTTTGCCTTCAAAAAGGCAGTTTTTTCTTTACAGTTACAATAATCGCATGATTCTTCAGTATTTGGGGTACAGGTTGAGCGTTTTTAAATCTTTTGTTCAATTTTCTTCTCATCTTGTCATGGTACACTTTATTAAAGTACCAAATCTTTATATTTTTGAAATGTTTTTCTGCCCACTTTAAAAGAACTGTTACGAGTCAATAATGCATTTTCTGGTTTTAAGATGAGACTTCCTTTATAAGCCTCTATTTTGAACGTAGCACCAATACCATCATAAGCACTTTTTTGAAAAGATTCTTTACGTGTTTCTTAATTTCTGGAATCAATAATGTTTGCACCGAGAAAACAGCTGCAGTATCGTGTTTTAAACTTTCTGTTAAAAAAACATTTGTTATATTCTTCAGCTCACCATTTTTTTATACTAGTAAATTACAGGAAAAACAGTACATGGGTCATTGTTAAAGTGAAATGCTTGTGAGGCATCTTGGCTTACATAAGCATAATTTTCTCAAAAATCAAACATTGCAATTGCTTCGCCGTCTTTTGAATTCTTTTTTTTCTCTGTGATAAAATCTGTTTGTTATTGGACGATGAAAGAGTGAGGTTTCAAAATTTCTAATTTACGACATAGTTCATTTACAAATTCATCAATATACATTCTCTAGTTTAGCAGCGTTGACCGATCAGTTGAAGACCACATACAACATTGTACGTGCGAAATTGATGAAACCTCCAAAAGTTTAAATAAGTTTTCGGAAAACTTAGTTGTCCCAGGGCATTTCTGACACTTATCAAGATAGCAAGCAGGGCCAGGATTTTCACAAATGATTTGACTTAGCGATCTTTATAATTTGCAATCAGCATGTCCGTATTCTCAGTAAGTGTTTTAATATTAATTGCATCCAACATAGCTATAGTTCTCGTCAAATAACTAGGCCCGTACGTCATCAATGGGCGTATCAGATTATGAAAAGTTCTTGAATCACACGCGTTATATTGATAGGTTGGTAGATTTGGTACAAAAATTTCCGTAAGCCACACTCTGCAGAATCAACTTTATCGGTTGTATTCGTACCTACTCGGTTAGCATTTTCAAGTTTCTTATAGTGTTCGTCATTCCGAGCTTATCATGTTTATATATAAATATTTGCAGCTGTTATAATCTATAACATTCGTTAGTTTACATTGTTTACTCAGATCATCTTTTTAGAGTGAATATTAGTTTCAATACTTTCAATGTATTGTCGTGTATTAGAACGGATTACACTTTTAACGGACGTGCAGCAGAAATTGTGTTAGGTTCCATGTGAATGAAGGAATCAGACAGCATCGGCATTTGAATACATAATAATAAACAAGACAGGCCTGCAACTTGACAAAAATAACGTGATTCAAATACGATAGGACGAGGATGTTTTGTCTCTTTCTAGATCATTACAATGCCATTGAAGTATGTGGTTTTCTCAGAAATTATACGTTACAATGTTTCTTTATGTAAATCATGAGTATTAGAAGAAGATAGACAATTTATAATGTGCCGATATTATTTCATACAGGTGCCAAGTTATTTGACGAGAACTATAATTGTAAATTCAGGCTCAGCTTCTTTAAGTGAAACATATAATTCTTTTGGACTTAATAATATTAGACGTTTTTGCATTAATATTCGCTCGTCGTCAACCCTCAATGAAACGGTATCCTTCATTCCTGGCATTACTCTACTATTTGTGTCATTAGTATAGAATTGAATGACTTTATCGACAGTAGCTTGGGGCGAAATTTTTCCTTGTTTTGCAGTTATCTCCGCTAATAACCCGAAATTAGCTTTCAGTTCCTTAGATATCTTTGCCAAGAATCTGGTTGCACCGAATTCTTTCGCTACTTTCCTTACACTCAAAGATGATGGCACTATAGTCAAAGTTTGTACTCTTAACGGGTCCATACGCTTTAGGCTAGAAAATTTAATTTTTAGTCCATTAAACATTTCTTCAAGTTCAATTTCTCTGAATGATTTATTTTCATTACCACTTGCTGGTAAGTATTCTGGATGATCAATATCCATTTCCGATGATATTTCATGACTTTCCACAGTTTGATTATCTGCAAAACTATGATCAGTATCCATGTCCGACGATATTTCGGGATAATGCATATTTTTATTATCCACAGCACCATTTCCATCTGCCACCTCAACGATATTTGCAAAGTCTGTCTTCCATGTTTTCGTACAGGCATAACAAAATTTAGAATTATACGACAAACCAGGAAAATGGTCAGACATATCTTTTGAAATAGTTCGTACACCTTTACCTAAGTGACCTTCTCACCTGGTCTTCTGAATAAATTAACGCATCTCTCCGACCGATAAATATTTTCCATCTTTTTGGCAGTACAAAAATAATTCTGACAAAAAATTATTCAGATTCAATATAATACTTTCAACAAAGATTTCTGCTCATCAAAACTTCATTTCTGGCAATAGACTACTTTCGACGTTTACCAACGAGATACAAATAAAGAAAGACGTATGTATCACATACGTCCCTTTTCGTTTGTAAACAAACAACTTTGGCTGCCGGTGTGACGAATTAAAAAGTCGAATTCACATACGTAGGTATGGTTACTAACAGCCGTATGTACATACAGTCTTTTTCGCTTGTCGAAGGCCCGGATTTTAGAGAAAAGTAAGCAGTATCTGACTTTAATTAAAATCAAGTACTTTTCAACAATATGTCGTTTTTACGATGTATATCGAGTTTTACAAGTTTAAAAATATTTATTTTTGGATCAGCTACTCAAACAAATAGTTATTTTTGGTCTTTGGTTAATTTATAAAATTTGAATTTGTTCACATAGGATTTTCATGGTATAATTGACCCTAAAGTAGATGTTAGGTTTGACCCCGGAGGCCCAAAAATCCCTGAGTAACAAATTTTAGATTTCAAGTATTTTTATATTTGTTGTCGCCATTTTGTAACGGGCATTTCAAAATTCTGAAATTCTCTCTTGAGCAATAAGATTAAAATCAATTACCTATCTTATTGACGAATTTTTTTGGGACATTTGTGAATTTTTTTATGTTTACTCCTGATACATGGGCCATTTTTAGGCCGCCATTTTGGAATTTCAAAAAACACCACACGACATCAAAAAATAGATAGTCCAAGGAAAATTTTGAGCCCTTTAGAGACCTTTTATGACAAAAATTGAAATGTACGCGGGGGGTGGCTGGTTTGATAAATAATGCCCCATACATATACAGGATGTCTCAGATTTTAAGCGGGAAAATTTAATAGGCGATAGAAAATTTGATTTTGTGCAAAAAATTCTCAATAACATATATGCACAGACACTTAGTTTTTGAGATACAGGGTGTTGAAATTGATAAAAATTTCGTTTTTTGGGAATATCTCCGGAACCGTTTATTGTACAGAAAACAGCTTTTGCAAGCATTTTCTACCCATGGTAAGCTATGTTCTGTGTGATGAAAAAATTTTTTTTGCTCATAATTAGTGAAGATTTTGGAGGGGTAGTTGGTGTTTTTCTCCCCAACTTCTACGGTATCTCAAAAACTAAGCGTCTCTGCATATATGTTATCAGGAATTTTTTGCTCAAAATCAAATTTGCTAATCGTCTATCAAATTTTCCCGGTTAAAATCTGAGACACCCTGTAGATACGAAAGGTAGTAACGACCATCACTAGTTGAAATTTAGAAAGGTTTGCTAACGGGAATTTCGGTCTGTAGTTGGGCAATCAAAAGAAAACTATTTTTTCTGTACCAATATTTCACAATAATTTATTGCTTCTTCAGCGTACTACAATTTTACAAATTAGATGACAATTATGTTTTTTGGTTAATACTTACAGAAGTTTAGGTTAATATTAAACTAATCATTTTTACAAAAACCATTTAGATTTTTTCCTCTTCTTATTATATTCATTGGACTGTAGATTCTATTTTACAATTATGTCAATAAGGTAAATTTAAAATAAAGACGAATTACAATGAGATGAAAATGGTTACATTTTAAAAATTTGACATTTAACTTGTTAGGTTCTAACGGTAAAAATACACGTGCATATCGGACTAACAATTGATTGTGAAGTCTCTAATGCGCAAACTCTGGATTTGAAAAACGTCACCACCATAGAGTGTGACTCGGTTGAATTGGATATTACTTATTAGTAATAAGAATCACTGTACATTTAACTATATATTTTTGTGGTTATTAGTCAACTGTCAATAAAAAAGAATATATTATATTCAAATTGTCTGTGTCTGTTTTCTTATTTAAAACTGAAGGTTCTTTGTTAATGTGGTACATTTCTAAAAACAATCTTTTTTTGTAATTACTTTCTTTATCAAGAATCATAATTTCTGTTTCATCAAATTTGTGATTTTCCTCTCAACAGTGTTTAGTATATGAGAAAACATATGACAAATTTCGTGAATGGTGCGACAAGAAACATGTAAAACATGTTTCTGAAAATGTTCTTATATGCTATTTTGAGGAAAAATCAAAAATTATAAAACCTCTCCTACGTTATGGAGGAACAGGTTTATTAAACTTATTTGATTTATTTTTAGCATTGGAAAAAAATAGGACAATTTGTTTTGAGGTTTGAAGGTAACTTTTAGATTATGTTTCGATAAATGTCTACAATTTTTTCACTCACTGTACCAAAAAATGTGAGGAAAACGTATTTTGATAAAGAATCAAAATTTGTTGTGAAAAGATAGCAAGTTAATTTCTGCTTTTCTCTTTCTATTACTCTGGATATAAGCCGAGGTTGAAAACCATTGTTAATGGCTTAATAATGATTCTTCACCCAAGTATGAATTATATATAAATTCTCGGGAAATAGGTCACACTAACACATATGTTTATATTTTCGCCTTTACGTACGTTTCATCAGAAGTCGTATTATGTCTAAAACGGGATTTCTTAAAACTAAATGTATCAGCACAAAGCGTCCTTATCGCACCAATTTCAATTAAAAATGCCCACGTCGCCGAAACGAACAGAAATACGAATAATAGAAATTGTAACATTAATGTTTTAAGTATATGTATCAATAACCTTGATTATATTCAATTCTCCATTCAGGTTTTCAGGGGAAAGAGCAAGTAAAAAGGCACTATGTATCATCGAGTGTTATGCTGTTAATTTGTGACTACGACTAAAAGATAAATTGGCAATAGTTGTATTTGTGAATGTAGATTTTCTATAAATTTTGAAAGTAATCATTTTATTATGGTGCGTGAAGGTAAGGTCTAGGGAATTTATTTTGTTACCTTTCTCAGTTACTAGAGTGAACTTAATATTAGGATGGATATTATTAATAAACATATACTAATACATACAATAAGAACACATTTAATTGTCATGATGTACCGTTGAAGAAGGATAAAACATCATCTACATATCTAAATCAGCAATGAATACGTTTTTTAGCCAGAGGCGAACTCATTATAGTTTCTTCAATATTAGACATGAAAATATCTGCCTAAAGAGGACCTAATAGGGATCCCATTGCTAATCCATTATTTTGTGGGAAAAACTCGTTATTAAATTGACAATAATTTTGTTTAAGGCAAAGATCAAAAGCTTGTTTTCGAATTTTAATAAGGGATTTGTATGTGAATTTTCCAGATATTTTGACATTAAAATGTTACATTCATTGGAGGGAATATTTGAAAACATATTTGAAACATCGAAAGACACCAAAATTCCTGTTTCAGGAAAAGTTCATCTATTTATGAACTTTGAAAGTTTCAATGAGTTTTTTACTGCATACTTGGGCTTGAAGTTATTTTTAAAGATTGAATTTAATTTTACCGCTAAATTATGTGTGGGGCTATTAACATACCATAGGGAGGATAGGAGCATTTTGTTTGTGATTTTTTATGAGGCCGAAAGTTTAGGAGAAGATGGATTACAATTAATTAACCTACTCTTTTCAAATTTATTATTAAATAAAACTTGGCTATTTTCTCCAAATTGTTTAGTTTTCAGCTGGAATTGGTTTGTAGGATCTTTCTTGATTTGAGTCAAATCTGATGAAACAAATGTATTAATTTCATCGTCACAATCTATTTTATCTAGGATGACAGTTGCATTAGATTTATCGGCTTTCGTAAGCACTAAATTGTTGGATTTTATTTTATGTTTGATAGATTTTACAGAGGACCAATCAGTGTTTCTTAAATCAGTGTTTTTATGAGAATGAAGGTGTTTATTTATGCATGTAGTATTATTTGGATTAGGTACATTCTTCAAAGCAACTTCTATTAATACACATTTTAAGTAGATTCAGCAAGGTTACACACACACACACACATACTTATTTTTACTTTTTTCACTTAATAACTGCCAAACTGTAGAACATAATTCACGGGCGCGACGGAACAGGGGCGACGAATAGTCGCATGCCTATATTTTCTCTTATGTCAATGTACTGATCTTATAATTATATCATTATTTACTATCATAGTGATGGCGCCGACTAAGAATACACGTAATCCGCTGTGTGTAGCATGTAACTCTAAAATAACGAAATATGACGACATAATGAAATGTGTAAAATGTGACAAATCTGTGCATTTGAAGTCTATCAATATGAAGATGGAAGATTACAATAAAATACGTGAAGATAATAGCATTGATTACTGGAAATGCACAACATGTCTAGCTGAAATTAGCTCGCATCAAGAGCAATCAAATAAGCAAACGCAAACTGCAACATCCAGAAGTAACGCAGTAGTGATACAATTTTGAAATGAAATTCAGGAATTGAAGACCTTCATGGAAAGCGCGATAAATTCTCTGAAAAGTGACTACTCTGAACAAATAGGTGAGTTAAAAACCATAATAAATAAGCAGTCGCAACAAATCATTCATTTGACATAATGCACGAGAACATTTCCGCATAAAATAAAAAACAATAACAGCAAAGTAAAAACTAAAGAAACGGTGAATAGTCCAGCTGATGAAGTGAATACTACGGAAGCATTACATATCGGTAGAGATATACAAAACACAGCTGTTATGATCACACAAAATGTGACAGATCAGACTTATGATGATACTCTGAATGATGTAATTAATTTGAATGTTTTGGATAACTTGCAAAAAGATATTGCGACAGAAGAAACAATTGAAAGAAAAACGGAAGCGAAATGGACGGAAGTAGCGAAAAGATCGAGGAAAGTAGATGGAAATAACATAAGTGAACGAGTCAACCATCAAAATGTAAACACAGATAAAACAAGGACTAAAACGAAACCAATAATTGGTACATCGGCAAATAAATTTAGCTCCTAATACTTCCGAAAAAAGTTTAATAGAACATCTGCAACAAATATCTATACATGTAAACTGTGATAAATTGCAATCAAAATATCTAGACACATATTCGTCATTTAAATTAACCTGCCCTAGTGAGCATATAAATACCATTATGAATCCAGAAACATGGCCGGAAGGAGTGGCTGTGACTAAGTTTTCACTTGAATATTCAGTCTATTCGAAATAAAACCATTGAACTTGAATCTCAATCTAATTCAAGTAATGTTATTTGCTTAACTGAACACTGGCTGACACATATTGAATTGATAAACCTGTACTATGATAAATACACCCTAATTACTTCATATAGTAGGTCAGTTCAATCACATGGAGGGGTTGCGATATATGTTAGAAATGAAGAGGCTGTATTTTTTAAAGAGTTTGAAATATTATAACTTCTCTCTAAAATCGGGCCTTGATGAACTCTTATCTGAGTAATCGTTCACAAGTGGTTGAAACAGATAACAAACTTTCCTCCTTATTAACAACAACATTTGGTGTCCCTCAAGGATCGGTCCTCGGTCCATTTCTGTTTATTATCTATATGAATGATTTGACGACTTGTGATCCCTCTGATGAATACTCACTCTTTGCTGACGACACAACTCTTATGAGTGGTGAAAACGCAGAAAATTCACAGATTCATATCAATGATTCACAAAGACAGTTTTAGACTGGTTCGCCGCGAATGGTCTCAGCTTAAACGCTACAAAAACTCAAAAGATGTTATTCACTCTCAGCACTAACAGCAATGCAAATTCTGCTTCTGTAAGGTTCCTCGGAGTGCAACTTGACAGCAAACTATCTTGGTACTCACATGTAGATGTGTTGGCAAAGAAATTATATTCAAATATTTTTGTACTGAGAAATTTGGCCGATACCGTATCACATTCAATTTTGATTATGACCTTTCATGCTCTCATCCAGTCCAATATCTTGTACGCTTTGTTATCATGGGGGCAATCTACTGCAACAAGCAGAATATTTGCTCTTCAACGAAAAGCACTTAGAGTGATCAATAAGCTTCAATACAGAGCAGACTGTAAGAGTACTTTTGCTCAACTAGATATCTTAACTGTACCTTCTCTATACATATTTGAATGTCTCAAATTTTTCAAGGCTAACAGGCGCTCGTACACCAGGATCTGCGAAGTCATACTCACTTCACAAGAAATTGACAAAAATTCACATCCAGCTACCATAGAATTAATAGATCAAAGGTTGCATTGAATTATCACGTACCGAAAATTTTTAATAAGCTTCCGATCCATGTGAGAGAACTTCCTACAATGATTTTTATGAACAAAATAAAAAACTTTCTCTGTACAACAGCATTCTATTCACTAGATGAATATTATGATTTTAATTTTACAAACATGTAACAGTTTGATTGCAGATTTCATTGTTTGTGAATGTTATGTTGAATGTGTTATATTTTTAGTTCTATAAGTTTCATTTATATTGCCCAATCTTTCGACTTGTGTAAGCGGTTATTTGTGTGTAAAACACCAATAAATGCTATCTATCTATCTATCTATCTACTATCTACTATCTATCTATCTACTATATATCTATATATCTATATATCTATATATCTATATATCTATATATCTATCTATCTATCTATCTATCTATCTATCTATCTATCTATCTATCTATCTATCTATCTATCTATCTATCTATCTATCTATCTATCTATCTATCTATCTATCTATCTATCTATCTATCTATCTATCTATCTATCTATCTATCTATCTATCTATCTATCTATCTATCTATCTATCTATCTATCTATCTATCTATCTATCTATCTATCTATCTATCTATCTATCTATCTATCTATCTATCTATCTATCTATCTATCTATCTATCTATCTATCTATCTATCTATCTATCTATCTATCTATCTATCTATCTATCTATCTATCTATCTATCTAACTATCTATCTATCTATCTATCTATCTATCTATCTATCTATCTATCTATCTATCTATCTATCTATCTATCTATCTATCTATCTATCTATCTATCTATCTATCTATCTATCTATCTATCTATCTATCTATCTATCTATCTATCTATCTATCTATCTATCTATCTATCTATCTATCTATCTATCTATCTATCTATCTATCTATCTATCTATCTATCTATCTATCTATCTATCTATCTATCTATCTATCTATCTATCTATCTATCTATCTATCTATCTATCTATCTATCTATCTATCTATCTATCTATCTTTTTTTCTTAAGACGCACCAGCCTGTTGTTCTATCGGCTGGCCAGTGTCGGATTCGGTCCCTAGGGAACCGCCTACCGACTAAAAAATTTCCCCTTCAGTAATTTACAGCATAGCGTATCAGAATCCGCTTTCGCATTACTTCAATACGCTGTGCTTGTCATTCAATTCCCTTCTGGAATTTAATCAAAGTCTTCGACTCAGTCTCTCCTCTCTCTCTTTGGTTTCTATTACTCCACGGATGGTTTCATACGCGTTAACCCAGGACACGTCACTTTCAAGTAGGAATTCCATCATAGTTAGTGGGTTGAATATGCTCCCCGTACGGCGTGAGAATTCTCTGCGCTGGTCTCCCCATCTGATACAGGAGAACAGGGTATGCCGTGCGTCATCTTCTTCCGAGCAGTAGGTACACCTGCTCGAGTCGGCTCTGTTGGGATCAAACAGATACTTTTTGAAGCAACCGTGACCCGATAACGCCTGTGTGATGAACTAATCTATTTCACCGTGTTGCCGACTTGTCCATCGTACAATATCTGGAATTAGGGCGTGTGTCCATCTTCCTTTTTCACTATTGCTCCAGCTTTCTATCTATCTATCTATCTATCTATCTATCTATCTATCTATCTATCTATCTATCGATCTATCTATCGATCTATCTATCTATCTATCTATCTATCTATCATAATTTGACTTTTTCCTACCTCCAGCATCAGAACTTTACCCTCAAATTTTGAAATGTCTTATAATAACTTTAAGACATATTTTATACAGAACAATAAGATTATGCGATAATCATTCATGCGGATATCAATAATTTTTATTTATATCATATCAGAATCTTACTTGATAAAACATTTGCCGAGCAGGTGGTATCACATTAGGCTTCAGAATATAACTGCGTTCTTCTAATGCAAATTTAGGTTTTCTTGCAACATTGTCCTTTAGAGAAATCCGTTTGACAGCAGAAGAACCATCATAATATTTTATGGTTTTACTCGTATACGTCCTTTTCGCTTCGATTTTGAGATTAGTTCCAACTGAAAATAGGAAAAAGTATGTTTAATTTTTTATGTTCATGTGAATGATAGGAAAAACTCTCTTCGCATGATATTTAAAATTAGTATTCTCTGGTTCCTAAAGCCTCTAGGTGAGCGAGGAATATAACAGTATGAAATAGTAATAATAAAACCCAGAGTAAACTCTACGTAAGCCAACTGATGATCGATGGTACATATAGAACATGTAAACCTGTATTACTGCATTATTCATTTGCCCACGAATAAATCATCATCGTCACAGCAGGAAAATATAATTATTACGACTATGAAGTTTAAGAATAATACCAAAATTTTCAAAAATCAATGATAATCACATCATTCTCAATAGTGAGTACTTAGATAATGCTTATCTTCAATTCTAAGAAACATTTCAATTGAAAGTATTGAAACCTCTTAATATCTGACATTTGTAAATGTCTATTCAAAATTCAACCTAAAAAAGATAACGTATTGTTTAACTATGACACTATGAGTAACAATTTTGAGGTTAAATTCCATAGAATTATCTTAAACTTGAATAATTGATTATAATAGATGTGGATAGAGTGTTTATCATAGAATAACTAATTCATACAATAATCATAGATATTTATAATTGTACAATCTTAGAATGTCTTGTATTTAATCAAATTCAATCCATTTCAAATTGTAATTAGCCATACATTACTCTTTCACACACAACCGATCCAATGTTTTCTGCAGTTTTAATTGGATCTTAAAACACAAGTCGGCTGCAGACGCATTTCATTAATCGAAATCATCTATTCTTTTCTAAATTACATGGAAACACTAATTCACATTTTGATAAAGGCAATAAACATTGTCGAAACGTCAAAAAGAATTTTTATTTCATTTTATTTTCAGTATATATACGAGCCAATATACCAAGAAAGCATACAAATATTACAAATGGTTCAAGAATATCAATAAAAGAATAATTTCGCCTGGTGAAATAGGTTTTTTATTTTTCAAGAATACACTACTCTCAACATCAATATACATACATCATAAGAATCATGGCTTTTTATAAAAAAATTGAAGAAAATTATGGATTCTACACCGTCCATTCATTGAAAACGTTCTCAAAGATGATGAATACTTTCGCCAATCAGAAGGGAAAATAGGAAAATATAATTATTATGACTATAAAGTTTAAGAATAATATCAAAATTTTCAAAAATCAATGATAATCACATCATTCTCAATAGTGAGTACTTAGATAATGCTTATCTTCAATTCTAAGAAACATTTCAATTGAAAATATTGAAACCTCTTAATATCTGACATTTGTAAATGTCTATTCAAAATTCAACCTAAAAAAGATAACGTATTGTTTAACTATGACACTATGAGTAACAATTTTGAGGTTAAATTCCATAGAATTATCTTATTCATACAATAATCATAGATATTTATAATTGTACAATCTTAGAATGTCTTGTATTTATTCAAATTCAATCCATTTCAAATTGTAATTAGCCATACATTACTCTTTCACACACAACCGATCCAATGTTTTCTGCAGTTTTAATTGGATCTTAAAACACAAGTCGGCTGCAGACGCATTTCATTAATCGAAATCATCTATTCTTTTCTAAATTGAATGGAAACACTAATTCACATTTTGATAAAGGCAATAAACATTGTCGAAACGTCAAAAAGAATTTTTATTTCATTTTATTTTCAGTATATATACGAACCAATATACCAAGAAAGCATACAAATATTACAAATGGTTCAAGAATATCAATAAAAGAATAATTTCGCCTGGTGAAATAGGTTTTTTATTTTTCAAGAATACACTACTCTCAACATCAATATACATACATCATAAGAATCATGGCTTTTTATAAAAAAATTGAAGAAAATTATGGATTCTACACCGTCCATTTATTGAAAACGTTCTCAAAGATGATGAATACTTTCGCCAATCAGGAGGGAAAATAGGAAAATATAATTATTACGACTATAAAGTTTAAGAATAATACCAAAATTTTCAAAAATCAATGATAATCACATCATTCTCAATAGTGAGTACTTAGATAATGCTTATCTTCAATTCTAAGAAACATTTCAATTGTATTGAAACCTCTTAATATCTGACATTTGTAAATGTCTATTCAAAATTCAACCTAAAAAAGATAACGTATTGTTTAACTATGACACTATGAGTAACAATTTTGAGGTTAAATTCCATAGAATTATCTTAAACTTGAATAGTTGATTATAATAGATGTGGATAGAGTGTTTATCATAGAATAACTAATTCATACAATAATCATAGATATTTATAATTGTACAATCTTAGAATGTCTTGTATTTAATCAAATTCAATCCATTTCAAATTGTAATTAGCCATACATTACTCTTTCACACACAACCGATCCAATGTTTTCTGCAGTTTTAATTGGATCTTAAAACACAAGTCGGCTGCAGACGCATTTCATTAATCGAAATCATCTATTCTTTTCTAAATTACATGGAAACACTAATTCACATTTTGATAAAGGCAATAAACATTGTCGAAACGTCAAAAAGAATTTTTATTTCATTTTATTTTCAGTATATATACGAACCAATATACCAAGAAAGCATACAAATATTACAAATGGTTCAAGAATATCAATAAAAGAATAATTTCGCCTGGTGAAATAGGTTTTTTATTTTTCAAGAATACACTACTCTCAACATCAATATACATACATCATAAGAATCATGGCTTTTTATAAAAAAATTGGAGAAAATTATGGATTCTACACCGTCCATTTATTGAAAACGTTCTCAAAGATGATGAATACTTTCGCCAATCAGAAGGGAAAATAGGAAAATATAATTATTACGACTATAAAGTTTAAGAATAATACCAAAATTTTCAAAAATCAATGATAATCACATCATTCTCAATGGTGAGTACTTCAATTCTAAGAAACATTTCAATTGAAAGTATTGAAAATTACATGGAAACACTAATTCACATTTTGATGAAGACAATAAACATTGTCGAAACGTCAAACAGAATTTTCATTTCATTTTCAGTATATATACGAACCAATATACCAAGAAAACATACAAATATTATAAATGGTTCAAAGAATATCAATAAAAGAATACATATATATATATATATATATATATATATATATATATATATATATATGTTTCTTCTTATGTTCTCGCGGACGTAATGTGTAGAACTGGATTCTCGGGTATTGATCCGCGTTGTGTGGTTTCGGTCCTCAAAAGGACCAATTTCACGACGTTTCGGCAAAGTCGCATTTGCCATCTTCAGGTGATTCGACCGTAGAGTCTGGAAAATCTAGGCGACCCGAAACGTCGTGAAATTGGTCCTTTTGAGGACCGAAACCACACAACGCGGATCAATACCCGAGAATCCAGTTCTACATATATATATATATATATATATATATATATATATATATATATTTATCCTACTACTTTCCGAGCGTCCGTACATTGACGGATTGATATCTTCCAAGCGTCCGGTTCCTACAGAGCGTCCGTATACGGACGCTTGGAAGTTTCCCCGTAGTAAATCATTCATACTTGTTCGCTGAACCCGTTGGCAAAAATTTGTCTGGACGCTCAGATGCTAGTGCAACCTGTCGTTTTGTGTATTAAAAGTATACTGATAGTACAACGTGTCTGCCGTTAGAGGCGTTCGCTACAATTCCTGTGTATTAGTCAGGTGTATGCGGTACTTTCAGCCTGTCGATTTGTAGGCGTCCTCGACGTCGAGGAGAAATGACAACGCCGTATTCTGATAGTTATTCCGCATTATTCTCATTCTTCTTGCATTTCAAATTGAGCGTAAGCAGTTGTTTTGATTGGGCAAGTTTATATAGGAATTCCAATATCTGACTATGGTTATTACTAGATTATTTATTACTTAACCAGGAAGTAGCGTACATTACAGTAATTATAAAAAACGTTATTCCGATATCCATACTTAATAATTGATCGCACCTATGGTTAGCACCAAACTTATCATGTAGGCGGCACCACAAATTGATGCGCTCTCTTCCACTTTACGCATTGATTGTTATCACAAAGATGCGTATTGACAAATATCTGATCTTTGAGGTATCTAGAATAAGATTTATTACATTCATGGAATCTGTAAATTACGCTCATTCTTTGTTCTTTATAATTGTATGGTTTTTGTTTTAGTTGATTTTTATTGTAATGTATTGTTGGACTTAACAGTTGAATTAAGTTGTTCACTAGCCGCATTAACATCAATTTTATATTGAATAGATAAACGCTTTCTTTTTCCGGAATCTGCATTCTCAATATAAAAGAAAAGTTTTAACTGAACCAAAATAATTACACACCCACCATATGATTTTTATTATTTGTAACGAATTGGTGAGGCGGCGCGCGGCATGTTGGGTAAGATCAGGGTGTACGTAGGGGTCAATAAATTTTGAGGTAATCAATTCATCGTTATTCCCAATGACATTATTCTGTGTCGTCTCATCATCGCAATTAAGAGATAATTTTACATAATGTATTTTCGTTTATTGCTGAAAAACCAAATGATAAATTTCGTAAAAATAAACTTCTCTGCAACTTGAAGGTGTTCGATGATCGGCGAGTCCGTAAATATAGAACCAGATAAATGATAATTGGATCATTTGGTTGAGATTATAAGTTCTGATTACCTCAGCAGCGTAATTTTTCCTTAGAGTTTTAATCGAAAAATAGATTTGCGGCATCCATATGGTGAATCAATCTAATTAAACTTTTGTTGTAGACTCTATTGAATTAAATTCGATTCCCAAAATTTTTTAGTTCAAGCCGGTGAGAGCTAGGTTGATTTTTATCTTTATATTATTAATATCATTGCATTTTACTATGAAAGAACAGAATATTAGATTGGTCAAAATGTATAGATGGAGTAATATGTTATTATGTCCTATTCGCATAGTACATTCAGAATCTGTAATTGAATTTATCTATAAATGATATTTATAGATTTAATTTCAATATTAATTTCTAGATTAATTTCTATTGTTTGTGTTCTAGTGTTGCTTTTTTTACTTAAAAAATATTTTCGATAGAACAAGTTGTTCCATATCAAGCTGGTTAAATAGTTTATTATATTTCTTCAGTTATTAATTAATTTGTTAATATTCCTTTATATATTGCCATCAGCCTCATTTATACATTCCAACCGATTCCTACGACAAATCTACTCTATGCCCTTCTCCATTTTATTGAAACTGTTGTGAATCAGAACAGCAGCTGTAATTCTGGAAAATAAAAATGTCCCGAGTAGGAAATTCCCCAGTTATCCAAAAAACGGTTATTTGGGGAGCTTATCGTGTGCCCGTTTCCTTTCCTTCATCCAGATAATGATAATGAGGCCCATAGGAATTAAATCATTACTGATTATGTTTTCTTTCATGCGAAAGGTGATCCATATCTAGATGTCTATATAGCATATCCGGAATTTCATATGCCAAACTAAAAAATAAGAAAAATTCATATCAAATCAAGTCCGGAAATGTTTCAATAAAGAGCTACGGAGATTCAAAGATGAAGACTGAAAGATGTTTTTCGTTTTATGACTCAGGAACCATAACATGCCAAGCTTTCAATTTCGGTGATTTGGCTTTAGTATTTATCGATGCAAAATTTTTTATATTGTAGGTACCGGTCGACGAAGCTTCTTAACAGAAGCGACGGTACGGGGAAATTGCAATATATTTTCTGCTTTATTTTGGATCGCATCATTTTATTTTATTTTAAAACTAATTATAGGTTTTGGGAAAATTTTGCTTCAAAAAAGTATTCTTACATTTTTTTTCAGAAAAACATTTTCATGGAAAATCTATTTGAAAATGGTAGAAATAGACCTTTTATAATTCCTCCCCACTTGAATGGTGAAACATATTTCAATTTATTGGAGAACGACCTTACAGATCTAATAGTTAATGTACCATACGCAAATAGATCAGTAAGTTGGTTCATGCATGATGGAGCACCTCCTCATTTTAGTTAGATTTACCTTCCAAAGAGGATAATGCCGTACAGTTGCGTCGCCTCCTCGTTTACCTGACTAACAATCCTTAGATTCTGTTCCATGGGGTTATTTAAATGTACTAGGTGCAAATTGAAAATGAGAGAAATCTTGAACAAATAGTAATAGAGCAATACGAGATAATTCGGAATAAGGAAGGCTTATTTGAGAGAGATCATCCATGAGGAATCGACTAGAAAGACGGACGTTTCCAACACATGTTATATTTGTTAATTTTTGCCATTTCATCTTGAATCGAGTTATATGGTATAAAGTATGTTCTCGTGTAGCGGCCAAATGATGAATGAAATTCACTTAAAATTGGGACACTATAAATAACAAACTATCATACTTATCGAATTGAAATACTGTCAAGTACTTAGGACCTTTCAGCTACCAAGTAGCCATCATCAGAGTAAACAGAACAGTATTGTTAGTGAATAAGAGCGATTGTTTCTTATTTATAGTGTTATAGTGTGTGTGAACTCTCTCATTGCTTATCAGAAATTTTAACACAAATTATGGAATGATTCTCGAAACTTACTTGCTTAAAAGTTCAAAGAGGTACGACCATTTTTGAGTTATTGAGTAGTACGGATTGTCGAAATACTCGACACTTTTCGCTCTGTTTCGCGCGTCATTTGGAGCGCTAATCGTCTGGCCGATTGCCGAATGTAGAGAGAAATATTATAACAACACGTTCACTGCCGATCACATCAGCAGGTGCGGCACCCGATAAAGGGATAGCGCTTTCCGTCAATAGTCCATGCATTTAAGAAGGGAAATCGACGACATTTGTCCGAATTTCCGCGAGGTCTAATTTTATTCTATTCTATGATTTTGACATGCTGAAAACGATTGGGTAGTTTAAATTTGCATTTATCCTGTGCTCAAAAAGCTATGGCCATATTTTGGAAGCAAAAATGACCTTTTTTCAATTCTTTGCGTTTTGAGACAAAGCTTTGAGTTGTATGGAAGAATGTTTGAACAAAAATTTTTGAAAAAATTAATATGCGATTTTTGGCTCTGGTCCGAAATCGAATCGAGGTCGTGGGCCCAAGATAGGGTCCATTTACTCTGTTTTTTAGCACATTGAAAAATGGAGTATATGTCACAGAGTTTTTGTTTTTTTCATATTCTGTTTCGGTGGAAACATAGTATCTTCATTTCTTCTCTTTCGGCTTCTGGTATTTTGACCTACCTCATTTTTTGGCGCCAAAAAGGCCATTTTGAAAAATCTGTATTTTACGAATTCCAGACGAAATACTTAAGTTCTTGATTTAAAACCAAATTGATTCGAAAGATTTCATTATTCTGCACTCAATATCCGAAATTCAATCATTTTGGTTCAAAAATTTTTCACGGAATTCAAATTCTACGTTCTTCAAGAGATTTTCATAGCAACTATTTTAAGTCCAAGCATATCGATTTGATTTGAGTAGAAATGAAGCTATCCTAATAAATGTGTTTGGACCTCTAAAGGGCCCAATTTTGGGTCTATCAACAAAGTCTTAGAGCAAACTACAGAGAAATACATCGGCTATTTAGGTATGAAACAGCGTACGGAAATTCGTTCACAATTTCAAGTTATAACGAACTTCATCATAAAACTAGCGCGGAAATTCATTTAGCGGCAATAAGCGAGGGCCGGTACAATAGATTCCTCTCGCGAAATAATACTTTTTTAAATGTTTCAAAATGCACCTAAATGCTTATAATCATTTTGTGTAAATGTGTGAGTGTATGCAGACGTGTGAACGTGTATATGTGACCGTGACACATTATAGGGTGTTACATAACAAATTTCAATATTTAAACAAAAAAAACTAAGATTAATAAATAATTTGTTTTTTTTTCACATTTATGTATTTTTTTCTCTCACATTTCATATTTATTGAAAATTTATCTATATGTCTTATTATTCACAAATAACCTAAGTTTTCGTTATCACTGTCAGCATATATTGCTAATGATGTAATATGATCATTATTGATATACGGTATGGTTTAATGACAACTTAAGACAAAGTAGAGAAAAATTACAATTATTAAGCAGTTTAAATAAAACTAATCCACAAATTATTTCCAAGGAATCACTTAATAAGTTTAAAAAAGGTATCGTGAGGACATTAATAAAAGTAAAAAAGAAGCTAACGATGAATACATTAACAATTCAAAAAATATGCAAAAGGCATTGTGGCATATCATCAAATACAAAAATCCGAATAAAAGAACTTCTCAACCTAAAAACCTAAATGCCACTGATTTAAATATTTTTTCACAAATATAGCAGAATCCCTAGTCAAGAATCTTCCACCTTTACAAAATAATCCTATTGATTATATAAAAAAAATCAATTTAGTCTTCCATTCAGAATTTAAATTCATAGAAGTTACATTCAATGAAATGAGAGATATAATTTCAAATTTAAATAATAGTCCCAACAAGGACATTTATGATATAAATGTTAAAATAGTAAAAACCATTCTAAATTTGATCATTTTCCCTCTATGTAAAATTATAAACCAATGTATCACCTCTAACAGTTTTCCAGATTCCCTCAAAATATCTAAAGTAGTTCCGATTTACAAAAAAGGCTTATGCGATGATGTTAATAACTATAGGCCAATATCAATTACACCCATCTTTGGCAAAATTTTTGAGACTGTGCTGAAACGGCAAATAACATACTATTTTGAGGCAAATAATTTGTTTAATAAATGTCAATTTGGATGTCGTAGCAATGTTTCTACCACAGCTGCTATAAACAAACTTACTAGCTATGTTCGAGAATGTTTTGAGGAAAAGAAGTTCATGCAAGCCTCCTTCTTTGACCTTTTCAAGGCTTTTGACTGTGTGTCCCATGATCTGTTGATGCAAGAGCTCCAAGAATACAACTTTGATAACAATAGTATAAATCTTATTAAATCATACTTAACTAATCGTATGCAATATGTATCATACAACAATGAAAAGTCGACAAATAAAATAATCACATTTGGTGTTCCACAAGGATCTGTTATTTTTAATATACATTAATGACATTAGCAATTCTCTGTTAAATAAGAAAAACATTATTTTATTTGCCGACGACACAACAGCACATGATAGTGCTGACAGCTTGGAGCAATTGAGTCAACAGGCCTTGGAAATACGAACCAGTATTTGTAATTGGTTCCTTGCTAATAACCTTAGCATTAATGATAGCAAAACACAAACTTTACATTTTTTACTTAGACCAGTTAATTTAAATATTGAAACCAACATAGTTAAATTCCTCGGCGTTTATTTCGATTCGAGATTGACATGGGAGCATCATATTGCACAACTATCAAAAAAACTCAACAACTCATTTGCGTTATACGAAATCTAAAAAATGCAATATCAGAGAATGTATTGATGAATGCATACTATGGTTATTTCCATTCACATATGACATATGCAATACTATGTTGGGGTCATTCAGCGCAGGCCTCAAGGATTTTTGCAATTCAGAGAAGGTGCTTAAGAGTGTTGGCAAACCTAAAATATAGAGCGTGTTGTAAACAAAAATTTAAATCCTTGAAGATGCTCACTTTTCCAAGTGTTTTTATATTAAATTGTATAACACATGTTAAAAAAAATCTGGCTGCTTATGTTAAACACTCCAACTATCATGAATATAACACCAGGGAAAAGACAATCTTGTTGTCAACTTCAACAGAATCAATAAAGCTAGAGACGGACAAGGCCACTATAGCATAAAATTATACAATGTTCTACCAGAATCTATTAAAAATTTAAATATCAGAAATTTTGAACACAAAATGAAAACTTTTTTACAAAATGAAGCATTCTATAGTATGGAGGAGTATCTAGGTTTTAATTTTGAAGACATTGAAAGTAGTCCTATGTAATATAATATTCTATGGTGTTTTATTATGATCTATCGAAAACGTTATCATATAATTAGTTGTATTTATTGTAATTTATTATCATTTATGAAAATCTTTATGTAAATTTTATTATTATTTATTATAAAAATTATTCAATTTAACAAGTTATTCTCTAACTGTGATACATCTGATTTATTACTGTCAAATACTATAAACTTTAAATACCACCCTTAATAAATTGTTTTGCATTGACTTGTGTAATACTATGTACTGTGATTTAGCACTAATAAATTTCTTTCTTTCTTTCTTCCTTACGGATCATCGTGATCCGCTTCATCATGTAAGTTTGTTAAAATTTGATCGTCGCAATTGTCATTGATAACATCATTGGTATTGTCATCATCTTCATCATCGTGTTTATTTTCATCCATACACTTATCAAAATCATCATCATCTAATATACTACTCGGGGCAATTAGAACATTCTTTACCTTCACAATGCTTACATAATGAGCAACAAGGTAGTCCTAATTTCAAGCAAGAACATTTACCAGTACAATTTTTCATACAACCACTAGAGATTATTTTGATCAACTTATCGGGACGTGCATTTTTACTGTTTGTAAGTCCATTCGGACTATTTCTCCAACCCTATTTCGTTGGATCAATGATTTTATTACCGATCAAAACCTGAACTTGGCAATAATCCTAAAAATATGTTGATTTGTAGTATCATTGTATTTTCATATGGTTACCTTGTGATGCCTTGGCATAATGTAATCGTTCGCTGGCATGAAAAATTGGGAGCTTTTTGTTTAACACATTTATTAGCAAATTACAATTCCCGATCTTCCATACTCGACATAAGATTTCAACAAGGTAACCATATGAAAATACGATAATGCTGCAAAGCAACATATTGTTAGCGTGTTCAGTAATCAAACCATTGATCCAACGAAATAGGGTCGGAGGAATAGTCCGAAAGGACTTACTCCTATACAAACAATAGAAATGCACGTCCCGATGAATTGATCAAAATAATTCCTCGTGATTGTAAATAAAATTGTACTGGTAAATGTTTGTGAAAAATTTAGGATTACCTTCTAGCTCATATGTAAGCATTGTGAAGATGAAGAATGTTCTAATTTCCCCGAGTCAAAAATCAGTATATCAGATGATGATGATATTGATATGTAACACCCTGTAACGGCATCATGTCACGGTCACATATACACCACACGTTTACATAAGCATTCAGGTGCATTTTAAAACATTTAAAAAAGTATAGTTTCTCGCGCGGAATCTATTGTACCGACCCTCGTTTATTGCCGCTAAATGAAATTCCGGGCTAGTTTTTTATGATGAAATTCGTTATAACTTGGAATTGTGAACGAATTACCGTACGTTGTTTCAAATCTGAATAGCCGATGTATTTCTCTGTTTGCTCTAAGACTTTGTCCATAGGCCCAAAATTGGGCCCTCTAGAGGCACAAACAAATTTATTAGGAGACACAAATCGTTATCTTCGCATCATACAGATAATAATAGTGAACCCTACAAGTATGAAATCATTACTGATCAATGTTTCCGTTCTCGCAAGAGGTGATCTTCGACATATCTAGATGTCCGTAAAAACAATATCAGCGCATTTAACAGCTGGTAATGAGAACAATCTTTTCAATCATTTCCAGGAATATTATTAGTTTTGCTGAATTAAACACAGCCGATTAGTCAGAGAATAACTTTGCAAAGAAATATTGAAATTTCTATCCATGTCTACACATTTTGTGAAGACTATGTTGTCATCTATGGGTAAAAGTCATCTATCATGTGGAACTGGAAATTGAGACCAACTAAGCGGAGATACCATTCCATGTTCCCAGCTTGTTAGGAAAGAATATTTTCAATCATAGTTGAAAACCATGTCATTCCGAAAAAATCCTCTGTTGTAGACCTAAATATTGCTTGTTGACTAATAAACTATAGAAGAGTTACTGTGGATAGCACTATAAATAAGAAACAGTTATAGTGAATTGGGGTGATTATTTTAATGAAATAATAAATATAACTACTTTGTTATACTATCACTGATATTTAATATATCCGTTACTATAGTTTCAACACTAAACGTGTCATCTTCAGACGGAAACGAAGGTATGAATTTACAAGTACTATATCTACTATATATACAGGTAGGTTAAAGAATGAATACAAACAAATTAAAACCAAAATTTTGGTTTCCTTTGATGTTTCTAAGATGTTTTCGAATATTCCTCCCACTAAATGTCGAAATTTAATCACAAATATCTTAGAAAAGTCACATATTAATCCTTCGATAAAATCAGAATTAGAACAGGCATTCGATTTATGCCTCAGTCAAAAGTACTGTTAGTTTAATAACAAATTTTATACTCAAAATAACGGATTAGCTATCGGTTCTCTATTAAGTCCACTTCTCGCAGATATTTTTATTTCTCACATAGAAGATACTATAATGAGGTCTGCCATAACAAAAAACATATTCAATTTTGGTACAGATACCTAGACAATATTTTAGCCCTCTTTAAAGGTACATCTAGACAGTTAGGTGCTTTCTTATCATTCATCAATAATATATATTCCAACATTAAATTCACATTAGAGACAGAAAACGATCACAAAATAAATTTCTTAGACTAAACATTATTACATCATAATAATAGCATCTTATTCGACATTTACAGAAAACCTACTTTCACAGATACAGTAATTTGTACCTCTTTACATAGCCCCTATAGTCATAAACTAGCTGCTTTTCATTCAATGATACATAGAGCTTTTTCCCTTCCCTTATCTAAAGAAAATCTTAGTAAAGAATTAGATACAATTAAAGTTATTGCTACAAATAACGGTTTCGTTCCTCGAGTTATTTCCAAATTAATAAATAGAAAAAGACTAAAATTAATTTACAATAGCACTTATCCCTTTATGAAAGACAAAGATAACTCATTAAAATATGTTTCTTTAACTTATTTTGCTCCTATAAGCGAAAAAATTGCAAACATGTTATCCCATCATAACCTGATCATCAGCTTTAAACCTCCAAACAAATTATCTCATTTTCTGTTCAATGCGAAAGATAAAACTGAAAAATTTAAAAGGCCCGGAGTTTATAAACTAACTTGTTCAGAGTGTGATAGTTTTTACATAGGTAGATCTTGCCGTAACATAGCAGTTAGATATAAAGAACATTTTCGTTCCTTTAAAAATAATAAGACCGATTCTTCATTCGCGAATCATATTTTAGAAACAGGCCATACCTTTCCTATTTTGAATAATGTCTAAATTTTACATAGTCAGGATAAAATTTCAAAACTAAATATATTAGAGTCAATGGGAATTTTCAAAGCAATGAAGATGTATGATAATAAGATCCTAAACGATCAACTAGATTTATATTACAGTAATCTCTTCAATGTATTAATAACCTGATTTTCGTATTTAAAGTCCGCTAGTAAATATACCCACCCGCACCACTAAAGTTCTCACGGAACTACCTAATCACTTCACCCCTCTCTGGTTTTTCCTAGAACTATTTCATAAAATTTGTTCGTATTCCTTCTTTAACCTATATAAAGTAGATATAATACTTGTTAAATTCATACCTTTCGTCTGAAGATAACACGTTTAATGTTGAAACTATAGTAACGACTACATTAAATATCAGTGATAGTATAACAAAGTAGTATTATCCATTATTTCCTTAAAATGATAAACTATTACAAAGTAACGGCTTCCACAATTGAATTTTTGAAGGGAGATTATTTCTTATTCATATTGCTTATTGACGATAGTCCATAACAACAAGGTTGAGAAAATTCTCAACCAACCAGATATTCCAATTCTACAACACGAGGTCAGTTAATCACAACATATCTTATGTGAAACGTGCTTCCCTAATCAACTCAACTGTAGAATTCTGTTTCGGACTTTAATCGAAGATTATGGAAGTCTTCATGAATTAAAAACAGAATATCGTGAGGTATTCTTTTAATTTTCATTACTTCTGACTCGTAAAATCCTTCCTATGAATTCAGCTACCTTAAATAAGATTGCTGGCCGTGGGCGCTCAGAAATGTGCAGAATGAAAGCCACTATACGCGTACTTTCCGATATTTAGAAATATGTTTTGGATGCTTTGAAATCGGTAGATTGTGAATATTATTCAGGTTTAGCGGTAGAAACATGTGGTGAACGCTCAGAGTAGAAGATGGGAAAGGTGTTTGTGTATAGTACTTTCAGGCCGTCGATTTGTGGGCGTCCCAAAACGCCGGTTCTCGGAAATTCTTCGGTATTTTTTACATTTTACGTTATACTACCAGTTACAGTTATTCAATGAATCGTAGACAGATGCTTTGAATGTTGTGAGTAACCACAGTCTGATGCTGTTGAGTTCTATAGAAAAAATTGATTTATTTATTTACATATTCCTTGACCCAACTCCTGTATATAACAAGAAAAAATTATTGTTTCATTTGTTTAAATTTGTCATTACCTGTAGATTGAATAAATGTATTCGGTATCCTCTTTCAAGCTAAAAAATGTTTGCAATCGTTTTATAAATGTATATTCAAGATTCCTTTTAACGCTAAAAAATGATCTTGGATACTGATTATCAAAACTGCTCTTCAAATCAATTTTAAAAAGATTTTATGGCTCAAAAGAGGTTGTTAAGAAGTTTTTACCTATGTGGACAATTTTCTACTTATGTGGACAATTAGTGCCGTTGGGTTATAGAAAGATTATTATTTAGTTATACATTTTTCTGTCTATTTCTTATATAGTTATTTATTTTTCTGTCTATATAGAATAAGAGAAGGTTTCGTTTGTTTTTTAAGTTGATTATGTTGAATAAAGTGCGTTCTTAGTTAAGGAATTTTTCATTCTCATTGCCTTTGAATTTTATCAAAAATTTATGTATGATCACCTCAATTCCCACAGAAAATTTCGTTTGTTTAGAAAAATACGCAATTTCAAGTTAAGTAATAAATTTGTCTATACATTTTCTTATAAAAAATACATTACGTATTGTATATTTTCGATTTTGAACTTTAAATATGACTGAAATGTTCATCAGTTATTCAAGAAAGAATATGATATGCAATGTAAATTTTGGGACTGTTATAATAGGACCAACAAAACAGTTTTATTCAATAACGGTCCGAGAGGATTAGCATTATCTTTTGATTTGTAAAATCCTTCATATCGATTATAAGCCTTCTGAACTGGCAACATCGCTGGACGCTCAGAAATGTGGTGTATGAAAGCAAACTATACTCCGGGGACGCTGAGTACCCGAAATTTGAAAGCTTTACTGTATATTTTGGACGCTCAGAAGCGGCTTTATGAACGGACGCTCTGAAATCAGTAGAATGCAAATTTTAAAAATTGTTTCCTATAATATGGAGGCTATGAACTTATTACGACCTGTACTGTTAAAGATGGAATATATTCATAGGTTATACTAGGGATTGCATGAGAAATACGCAGTGGACGCTCAGAGTAGGAATAGTGAAAGGACGCCCTGGAGATAGCGGGATGTAAATATATATATATATATATATATATATATATATATATATGTATATATATATATACATCCCGCTATATTCTTGGCGTCCGTACATTGTCGATTTACTATTCTCTCGGCGTCCATGTCCAACTGAGCGTCCGTATGTGGACGCCGAGTGGAATCCCCATTGAAATTTCGCCAGAGGACTCGTATAGTGTTATAGAAGTGTTTGCCGAAAATCGACTAGGACGCCCAGATTATAGTGAAATGAATTATTTGTATGTTACGCTGTATATAATAGTTCAATCAGTTTGCAGTGAGAGGCGCAGCGCGCGCCGCCGTATGTCCGATGTATATACATGATTTATTTCATGAATCCCTCGGCGTCCTTCTTGCATATTTCAGCTTTTACTTCACGGATTCCTCGGCGTCCGTAATTGGCAACATTGTATGTGTAAACTTAACGTTTTGCGAGGAATGTAACAGTACAATAGCTGCTGCGACTGTCCCGATGTTTTATTTCAAATATCATACCAATTTGTTGGATTTACGGAGTGTTATACAATTTGTTCTTTGATTAATTTATGCAGATTTGTCTATTGAAGCTAAACTTTAATTTTCATTCGTTGCGTTTGGACGTGTCATATTATTCCAGAATAATAAATGTTATTTGTTGAGTAGAAGGTAGTTAATTATTTCACAATGAAGATTATTTTGTATAAAACAAAATAAAGTTATTCAAACTATTTTGTTAACGTTGTTGTAAATCAGGGTTGGAAATTCATCGTACTAATAGCGTAATATCTTTTATTTCAAATATTCTAGTTTGAATTCAGTTCATCAAGTGACGATACAATAGATCTTTTGAAAATCATCTTATATGAATTATTGATGAGAATAGCCGATCTAGATGAGAGCATGACTGCCGATATACGTATTTGAACAAATTCAAATTGGTTTCAAATTATTTTCATTTTTTGTATTAGTTGTAAGGTCTTGACATCCCAATGTCACTTCAGCACAAGACATTTTCTCATAAGACACATACACACACATACACACACACGCACACACAAACAAATACTTCTACAATATTCTCGAAGCCACTTAATAAAATTATCCTGATCTAACTACTGTGGTAGTAGTTTACCCAATTTACAAGGTGTTCATTCAATGCATAATAATAATAATAATAATAATAATAATCTTCATTTTGAGATATAATTACAATTTATTGCATGTAGAGCAGCCATTGAAGAAAATAGAGTTGATCTCAAAAACACCTACATATTATAAAATTCTCTCATTGTATAGGGTTCCAAGTTTATTAACATTTCATAGATTTCTGTTTTACATGCAGAAAGATTATTGATAACTTTGATGTGTTCTGGCAACTTGTTGAAACATTTGATAGAAGAGTACAGTGCCCCTTTTTCAGTTACACTCAGTCTATTTACAGATTTACATGTCTAGTTGGGTATAGGCCTCTTGTTTCAAATTGTGTGAGTAAATGCCTATTTCTGAACAGAAATAACAGATATTCTTGAATGTATAAAGCTGGTACTCTCTGTATCCTATTTTTCTTCAAATAGTCCCTACATCACTCTTCGTACTTCAACTTTAACATTGTTCTTAATGCTCGTTTATGAATTAAGACCACATTTTCAATATGTCTACTAGTGCCAAAATATATCAAACTATATCTTATTCTTGTTTCAACATTTGCATAATGCACTATTTTCAGTGTTTGAAAGTTTGCATATTTTTTAATTACCCTGAGTGAGTAACATATGTGACTCAGTTCTACAGAGTTGCCCAACATGGATAGCTCAGCATAAAAAATTATCTATATAGACCCCCAAGAACTTGGAGTGCTTACTAACTATAAAGTTCTTTTTACCTGAACTAACATCAAAAGGCAAGTCAGTGCGGGCATAGATTGTTTTGAACAGTACGAGATTTGTTTTATTTTCATTAAGAACCAGTTTATTTTGTATGAACCAAGATTTGGCTCTTTCAGAGTCCAAATCTGCTTTGGCGATCATACTGATCATATCAGGAGCCTTTACTAGCATATTTGTGTCGTCAGCATAATTAATCAATTTACAAGCCTCAATAAGCTTCATGAAATTATTCGAATCATTCACGTAAACTATAAAAAGCAATGGTCCCGTTATGCTACCTTGTGGACTACTGATGTTTGATATTTTTTTGGAGGATTTTCCCTCAACTTCATCTTTCGTGATCTTCACCATCTGTTTCCTATCCTCTAAGTATGATCTAAACTATCTTAGAGCTGGTCCCCTTATTCCGCAATAATCCAGCTTATATAACAATATTTCATGATTCAAGCAATCGCATGCCTTTGAAAGGTCTAAGAATGAGTCTAATGCTAATGTATCATCCTTTAATGAGTCTATCATATGCTGTATGAACTGGAAAATTGCAGTATGCTTAGATTTTCCTTCCAAGTAACCATGTTGAGAGTCACTTATCAAGTTACATGCTGTTAGAATCAATTTATCACACATTGCAGTTTCAAAGATTTTTAAAAAAGCTCACAATAAGGTTATTGGTCTATAGTTATCTGTAATTTTTGGATCACCATTATTTTTCAATACAGGAATTATACATGCCGTTTTCATCTACACCACTGCTCATTCTATTTTCTAGATTTTTAACTGTATTCAGGAAATCACTTCCACTAACTAAATCAACAAACATAGATTTCATACATTTGGTTGTGTTGCTTATATGTGGCTGATTTTGACGAATTATTAACTCATCAATATAATCAGTTATATAGTTCAAGAAGCTGTCAGCAATGTAATGTGCAATTCCCCGTACTTTCATGGAATTATGTACATTTCCCACGGCTCATTTATTTTGTCACTAGCTATGTGATTTATATGAAACCAATCTTGATTTTTCATTATGCTCTCGAGATTTTCCACATTGTTTACATTGAAACATATGCTATAAGTATGGGAGCATGTGGTTCTCTGAGTCAAAAATGTTAATTTCTGTGCGAAGTGATCTGATATGGAGGTGTGTCTTTAATATTAGTGAACATATTATCTACACATGATTGAGATGATGTTGTAACTCTGGTGTACTTATTAATTTTGTGGATGATGTTGACTGAGTTCATCATATCACAGAATCTGAATTTATCTATTGTTTCCTCTTAAACATTGATGTTGAAGTCACCAGTAATTAAAACCTTTCCTCTCTCATTATATACCACATTAAAAATTTCTTCAAATTTAGAGAAAAATATGTCAACGTTTGCACCTGAAGTCCTGTCATTAGAAACTATAAGCACTTTTCTTCTTTCGATAATAACTTCACTCGCTACACAGTCAATTTGATTCTCTATTGACGATTTTTTAACTCGTCTCATTCTACGCCCTAAGTCCCTCTTCTTAGGTATATTGCTGTCCCACCATGCTCATTGTCATTTTGTCTACAGAAACTTGCCTCCAAGAAGAAATCCTTCAGGCTGAATGTTTTTAGTTGTTCCCCCGTTTTCCAGTGTTCTGTGATACATAGAATTTGGGAGTATGCGTTATCTGACATCAACTCTTCCAACTCGTCTACACAGTTACCTATTGACTGCACGTTTTGATGTGTAATACTAATTTCACAATTTTTCTGATCCACTGCTTGTTTGTATGTAAAAAATTCCCCCCATTATCCTGTCTAATTTGCACAAGAAATTGCTTGTGTTTCTGAAAGTCAAATCTTTTAATGCCAACTCCACTTGGACAAAACCAAGAGTCGTACATTTATTCTTTCTACTGCAGAGGAGCAAGAACAACATATTTTCTGAGTCCATTGCCACATATGGGAATCTTTTCCACCCATATTTTATCTTCCTCCAATCTAGCTTTGTTCCTGATGTAGCTTTTGATTTCGTCTCCAGTAGCTTCTCGCTTCACCTTGTGTAGGTATATCCATAATTTTTTTGAACACCTGAAAATCCATCTGTCTTTGTCGTTTTTTCTTGATTTACACCTATTTACCTGTTGAAACCCATCATTTTTGATCTGATTGTCAGTATCCGTCTTTGTTTCTCCTGGGCCAACCTTTTTCGAAATTCCAGATGGGCACGATATCAGCCCATTTGGGTGATTGTTAACTTCATAATCTTTTCCGGAATCTGGAGACCGAATTGGAGTATCAATTTGTGCAGATGTGGGACCAATTTGTGTTGGTTGTTCACATTTTTGGAAGCACTGACTGCCTTGCTCCGGTTTGGTTTGATCGTATTTTGTTCGGCTTTTTGTGGGTAGATTATCTGTTCGTCATAGTTATTCATCGTTTGAAGGAGTAAATCATTATTTATGTGCAAGATATTGTTTATATCTCTGATTTCTGCAATTATTCCGTTGAAGTACCTATTTTCAGCTTCTAGAAAATTGTTTTTCTCCTGTAATTCCACTTGTTTTCTCATGACCTCACTTGTCTAACTGCAACTTACCATTTTCTGACCATTCAGAAATAGGATTTTTGGATTACTTTATGTATAACTTTTGTGTGAAATACCATAACAAATTATACAGACATATACTACATTTCATCAGAATTTCGCTTTTTTCACCTTTTTTCCACTTTCTCTTCACCATCGAGATCACCGACACCGTCAGTCGACGCCATCTTAATTGAGAATGAGGATCCAGACTATAGTCTGGTGTTAGCTCATACCCTTTTCTATGGATATTCCAATGACCGGAGTTCATCAGAAATTTCGTCTGCTTCAACGCGGACGAGACGAGCTCAAAATAGTCACCCCTTCACTGTCAAGCTCAAGACCTGCCAAACTCCTTTCTACCAGACTTCATTGTTTCACCGAACAGCTAAGCTGTGAAACTCTTCACCTAGTGGGTTCAGACGGAGGTCTACGCTATATTGACTTGCGCCATGGAAAATCTGGGAAGAAACTATGTAAATAGGAGCAAATATATATTTGCCCAGACAGCCGGTCTGCCCTGGGCGTTCTCAACTCACCTAGAGTCACATCAAGACTTGACAAATAATGCAGGGATTCACTGGCTGAACCAGCCAAGAAAAATGAAGTCAACTCATCTGGGTCCCTGGATACAGTCGAGTTGAAGGAACTGAAATGGCTTACTGCCTGACCAGGCGGGGGTCATCTGGCGTCCCTGTCTGACAGGAGCCAATGGTCGTTGTATCAAAATGCGTGGGGATCTTGTACTTCTGAGTCAACTGTACAAAGAGTGCTCTGACTTGTGGCAAGATCATCACGTATGAGGCAGGCCAAGCCATTTATCAATGAGCCTGTACCTAGGCTATCAAAGAAACTCCGTTCTCTGAACAGAAGGGACATCAGAGAGATGACTGGAATCCTAACGAGTCATTGTCATCCTAACAAACACCTCTATACTATGGGTATCGCAGATGATCCTATAATGTAGGTGAAATAGAGAGGTGGAAGAAACTGCCCCTCACATCCTGTTAGAATGCCCTGCTTTGACATCTTTCAGGCACCGTTACATCGGCGAAGCAAAACTGCCCCCAGAACAACCTGGTAGAAGAGAATAAACTTCTTACCATGGGGTGCACGATGAGCTCAACTAGGTAGGTAGTTTTTCCTTATGCCTATAACCTCCAAACTTCCAAGAAAAGAACGAATGCCTATCCTCCGTCTCTACATTCCACTGCTGACTCACATGATCTTCTTGGAACATTATAGGTTTCCCTCTCATGTAGTCAAAGTATTTTAAAAAAATAATTAAAACTGGAAAGCACTGATGATATAGATTTTCATCTTGATAGCTCTGACAGAAAGGAAATGATGAGTTACGAGAAACACTAATCTTGAAGTGTATCTCGAAATTTGGTACTTATACTTAATTTGAGAACACCATAATATTAAATTCTAATCGATAATCTCAAAGTATGCTAAGTATTTTGGTGTGTTAGGTTATTGCTATCGCGAAGAATCTTTCAAACATAATAACCACACTTATACATCATATCAGCACACAGGATGTCCCACAATGACTATTCATAAGAATATTTTTTTGAGACTTCTTCAATTGAATCAACGAAAATTTAGGTTTTTTTGGGTATCTATACTCTTCTCAAATAATAATAATACCTTTGGGTTACATACATTTGGACCTGATCTGATCTAAAGTCAATTTTTAAAGAAATTTCCAGAAAATATCAAAATATTGATCGAATATAAGTGTCCCATAAAAAAATATTGATAAAATTAAATAAGCTTATAAGCCTATAACAATACCTAAATTGCAATATTCCGAACAGTAGAATGAGCAAACGTAGAGATGACAGTAACAATATCAAAAAATTTTATTTTGAGTCATAATATACCACGATAAAATTATTTTTCATCATTTTCGTAAGGTCCCAATACGGACATAGTCCAATTCGGTTCCGACATTTCGAATTTTCAAATTTCCTCGAAAGATTCATAACCAGTGAACAAGATACAAGATAAAATTCAAATTTCGTGAGAATCGAACGAATAGAACGCGTTCTATCGTAATTTTAATGGAAGCTGCCCAATTTCAAATATCCGCTGAAAAATCGTTACTATCCTTGGAATAACTGCCAAGAATGAAAAAATGTTCATTGGGGGTCATATGTGCTCAAATTTTTAGGATATTTTAAAAACGTCCTTGGCTACTTTCTCAACCGTTGGACTGGACTTTTTTCGTTTGTTTTGGAATATCTCTCGAAATATTGACCAGGAAGAAAATTTATGGTAACAAAAAATTCAACTTCCAATTATAAAATTTTTTGATTTATCTAATTATTAGCAATTTATGTTTTGCTCGATGTTTTTCAGAGCCCCTTCAACTCGAGAAGACTGCGTTTTTCGGAAATATTGCATTTGGATCCGAAAAATACGAAAATATTACTTATTTTCAATTTCGTGAAAGCGGTCATCCTAACTGACCACAAGCAATATGGGATACGCCCTGAACCTACTCGCCAAGTTTCGTAAATAAAGAAGCACTCTCAAAAATCCGTGGGTAAAAACCTTCATTTAATGGACTATTCGTGATATTTTAAACATCAAATTTCATCAAATAAGTCATTCGCAATAAACATCAAACTCTTGACGTGCTTCATCTTCCAAATTTAATGATAAATTGTCAGCCGATTTTCTGGAGATTTCAGTTCAGCTGGACGTTTTATTAGTGTATCCAAAAATCAAAAAAAAAATATTTTAACTCATTGAAGTGGCTTCATCTATTATGAAGAAATTCATAAGAAATGTTCGGGTGTATTATTGGTTGTCATTACTTTTGTAATATTGCTCCATTAAAGAATTAAATTTTGAAAACTTGCCTATTTCAAGAAATGTTCATCATTATTTTCATACAGTTTGGTAGATGAACCAAGTGAAGCTAGACATTGTGGACATAAAAACTGTATTGATTAAAAATTATTCATTCAATGATACGATACAGATATTTTGTTGTACATCCAGTGAACGTAAATGATCTACTCCCATTCATATTATAGTTAAGAAAATCAACCAAGATCCGAAATTGTATGCATGATAGTTACTCTTTTTGTGTCTATATAGTACTAGTGACAAATGTTTCCATTCGGAACAATTCTCCTTATTGGACGAGTCTGTTAAACACTTGCCAAAAAGTTTGCAACAGAAACTTCAACCATATATCTTCTTGTAGAATGAATGGGCCATTCACTTACAACATTTTCTCCTTTGGCAATGGTCTGGTAAAAAAATTTAGCAAAACTTTATTTAATTTATTTTATTTATTGGGTAATTCTATTTTGTCATTTTACAGTGTTCTTTTTCGGTTGGGAATCTTGCATCTGCTGATGTAATTATTAAATGGGCATTCTACAGGGTCATCAGATAGTACGGTGGGAAGAACATCTGCTGGAAGCATCATCGGTAATCTCAGAAAAACATTTTTTTCTGAAGAATCCAAATATTTTTTCAAAGAAGGATGGTGCTTTTCTTGCCGGTACCTGATAATCGATTTTTTTCTGTCCTTAAAATAGAAAATTCTATTTTGTTTGTAATGTTGTCTTACAAATAGTTACAGATACGATTATTTCAGAATCCTGCTTATAGTTGTTCAATGTAAGATCAGCAAGTTGATGATATATACACTTTTTATCAAAGATATGGGAAGTAAGAAAAAAGATAAATTCTGAAACTATTCGGAATTATGCGAAAAATCAAAGTTGTTATATTATTGTTTTATAGGTACCTAGAATTTTTTACAATGATATCACTGAAAAATGGAGACGAAATGAACTGAACGATTAACTAATCTTTTCAAAGAACAAATGTGAAATGACCCTTTTTATTTCTGATACAAATGAAACTTATGTTTCATTTTTGTGCGTCACAAAAGATAAACAGTCTACTTTTACTAGTCGGGTACCATAGGAGTTGTAAGTGTTTGTCTAACGGTTTCACCGTCCTTTGATTTGGCGGTCCGTGTCTATTGCACTCGTGCATCGGGGAGGACCTGAATATTTCTACCTTGCCTCTACTCGGTATTGCTATTGGAACATAATCGTGACAACGCCGCAGGACGCTCAGGCATCCGCCATGTAAACAGTTTTTATATGTGGGGACGCCCAGGAATCTGTAATATGAAAGCTTCGTATATGTTGTAGACGCCAAGGTGCGTTTTTATGAAAGGACGCTGAGAATATAGTGAAGTGTATATGACTTCATAGAATTTGCTGAAATTTGGTGAGGTAACATCTGTTTATGATACATCGAGTATATGCGCAAAAATTTATAAATCCCTGTTACAAAATTGGACCGGACGCTGAGAGTCGCGTTTTTGTAAGGACGCCCAGAATATAGTGAGATGTATATATATATATATATATATATATATATATATATATATATATATATATATATATATATATATATATATATTTGTATGTTTTTCTTGGTATATTGGTTCGCATATATACTGATAATGAAATAAAAATTCTGTTTTGACGTTTCGACAACGTTTATTGCCTTTATCAAAAATTGTTAATTGAATTAGTGTTTCCATGTAATTTAGAAAAGAATAGATGATTTTGATTAATGAAATGCGTCTGCAGCCGACTTGTGTTTTAAGATCCAATTAAAACTGCAGAAAACATTGGATCGGTTGTGAGTGAAAGAGTAATGTATGGCTAACTACAATTTGAAATAGATTGAATTTGATTAAATACAAGACATTCCAATATTGTACAATTATAAATATCTATGATTATTGTATGAATTAGTTATTCTATGATAAACACTCTATCCACATCTATTATAATCAATTATTCAAGTTTAAGATAATTCTATGGAATTTAACCTCAAAATTGTTACTCATAGTGTCATAGTTAAACAATACGTTATCTTTTTTAGGTTGAATTTTGAATAGACATTTACAAATGTCAGATATTAAGAGGTTTCAATACTTTCAATTGAAATGTTTCTTAGAATTGAAGATAAGCATTATCTAAGTACTCACTATTGAGAATGATGTGATTATCATTGATTTTTGAAAATTTTGGTATTATTCTTAAACTTCATAGTCGTAATAATTATATTTTCCTGCTGTGACGATGATGATTTATTCGTGGGCAAATGAATAATGCAGTAATACAGGTTTACATGTTCTATATGTATGTAATCTTATAAAGTATACTAATCTTCAATTCAAATGAATCACAAATATAATTTATTACTCATCATCCTCATCGCTGTGAACGTCTTCCATCAGAATGTTAACATCTCTGTAATCAACCTCATCAAAGTTGTAAGTCATATAGGTTATTTTATAACAATTTTATCTTTGTAACTGTAAATTTATTGCAGTTTCCCTGAGGATGGAAATAAATATTTCCGAAAGCTTGGATAACCTTTAAAGAGTTCTCTTTTACTTGCTACGCAATCCTACTATTATTAGTTTTATATATATATATATATATATATATATATATATATATATATATATATATATATATATATATATATATATATATATATATATATATATATATATATATATAAATAAAACTAATAATAGTAGGATTGCGTAGCAAGTAAAAGAGAACTCTTTAAAGGTTATCCAAGCTTTCGGAAATATTTATTTCCATCCTCAGTGACTGTTGTCACTTCTAAAACCGCGTGGTTGTGTAATATCTGTCGTAATTGGAATATATTAATCTTATAAAGTATACTTATCTTCAATTCAAATGAATCACAAATATAATTTATTACTCATCATCCTCATCGCTGTGAACGTCTTCCATCAAAATGTTAACATCTCTGTAATCAACCTCATCAAAGTTTTTCCCTGAGGATGGAAATAAATATTTCCGAAAGCTTGGATAACCTTTAAAGAGTTCTCTTTTACTTGCTACGCAATCCTACTATTATTAGTTTTATTCCTATCTAGTCAGCAACGACTACCCTTCCTCTATATATATATATATATATATATATATATATATATATATATATATATATATATATATATATATATATATATATATATATATATATTTACATCCCGCTATCTCCAGGGCGTCCTTTCACTATTCCTACTCTGAGCGTCCACTGCGTATTTCTCATGCAATCCCTACTTTAACGTATGAATATATTCCATCTTTGAACAGTAGAGGTCGTAATAAGTTCATAGCCTTCATATTATAGGAAACAATTTTTAAAATTTGCATTCTACTGATTTCAGAGCGTCCGTTCATAAAGCCGCTTCTGAGCGTCCAAAATATACAGTAAAGCTTTCAATTTTCGGCTACTCAGTGTCCCCGGAGTATAGTTTGCTTTCATACACCACATTTCTGAGCGTCCAGCGATGTTGCCAGTTCAGAAGGCTTATAATCGATATGAAGGATTTTACAAATCAAAAGATAATGCTAATCCTTTCGGACCGTTGTTGAATAAAACTGTTTTCTATAACAGTCCCAAAATTTACATTGCGTATCATATTCTTTCTTGGATAACTGATGAAAATTTCAGTTATATTTAAAGTTCAAAATTGAAAATATCCAATATGAAATTTATTTTTCATAAGAAAATGTATAGATAAATTTATTACTTAACTTGAAATTGCGTATTTTTCTAACCCAACGAAATTTTCTGTTGGAATTGAGGTGATCATACATAAATTTTTAATAAAATTTGAAGGCAATGAGAATGAAAAATTCCTTAACTAAAAACGCACTTTATTCAACATAATCAAACTTAAAAAACAAACGAAACCTTCTCTTATTCTGTATAGACAGGAAAATAGATAACTATATAAGAAAAAGACAGAAAAATATATAACTAAATAACAATCTTTCTATAACCCAACGGCAGTAATTGTCCACATAAGTAAAAAATTGTCCACATAGGTAAAAGGTATTAACTTCTTAACAACCTCTTTTGAGCTATAAAATCTTTATTAAGATTGATTTGAAGAGCAGTCTTGAAAATCCGTATCCAAGATCATCTTTTAGCGTTAAAAGGAATCTTGAATATACATTTATAAAACGATTGCAAACATTTTTTTCAAAGAGGATACTGAATACATTTATTCAATCTACAGGTAATGACATATTTAAACAAATGAAATAATGATTTTTTCTTGTTATATACAGGAGTTGGGTCAAGGAATCTGTAAATAAATAAATCACTTTTTTCTATAGAACTCAACAGCATCAGACTGTGGTTACTCACAACATTCAAAGCATCTGTCTACGATTCACTGAATAACTGTAACTGGTAGTAAAACGTAAAATGTAAAAAACACCGAAAAATGTTCGAGAACCGGCGTTTTGGGACGCCCACAAATCGACGGCCTGAAAGTGCTATATACAAACACCTTTCCCATCTCCTACTCTGAGCGTTCACCACATGTTTCTACCGCTAAAGCTGAATAATATTCACAATCTACCGATTTCAAAGCATCCAAAACATTTTCCTAAATGTCTAAATATCGGAAAGTACGCGTATAGTGGCTTTCATTCTGCACATTTCTGAGCGCCCAGCAATCTTATTTAAGGTAGCTGAATTCATAGGAAGGATTTTACGAGTCAAAAGTAATGAAAATTAAAAAAAATACCTCACGATATTCTGTTTTTAATTCATGAAGACTTTCATAATCGGCGATTAAAAGTCTGAAACAAAATTCTACAGTTGAGTTGAGTTTCACATAAGATGTTGTGATTAACTGACCTCATGTTGTAGAATTGGAATATCTGGTTGGTTGAGAATTTTCTCAACCTTGTTGTTATGGACCATCGTCAATGAGCAATATGAATAAAAAATAATCACCCTTCAAAAATTCAATTGTGGAAGCCGTTACTTTGTGATAGTTTATCATTTTAAGGAAATAATAAATAAAACTACTTTGTTATACTATCACTGATATTTAATATAGTCGTTACTATATTTTCAACACTATACGTGTCATCTTCAGACGAAAACGAAGGTATGAATTCAACAAGTATTATGTCTACTATATATAGGTTAAAGAAGGAATACAAACAAATTTTATGGCTATTGGAAATAGTTCTAGGAAAAACCAGAGAGGGGTAAAGTGATTAGGTAGTTCCGTGAGAACCTTAGTGTGGTGCGGGTATGTTTACTAACGGACTTTAAATACGAAAATCAGGTTATTAATACATTGAAGAGATTACTGTAATATAAATCTAGTTGATCGTTTAGTATCTTATTATCATACATCTTCATTGCTTCGAAAATTCCTATTGACTCTAATATATTTACTTTTGAAATTTTATCCTGACTATGTAAAATTTGGACATTATTCAAAATAGGAAAGGTATGGCCTGTTTCTAAAATATGATTTGCGAATGAAGAATCGGTCTTATTATTTTTAAAGGAACGAAAATGTTCTTTATATCTAACTGCTATGTTACTGCAAGATCTACCTATGTAAAACTATCACACTCTGAACAAGTTAGTTTATAAACTCCGGGCCTTTTAAATTCGTCAGTTTTATCTTTCGCATTGAACAGAATATGAGATAATTTGTTTGGGGTTTTAAAGCTGATGTACAGGTTATGATGGGATAACATGTTACAAATTTCTCGCTTATAGGACCAAAATAAGTTGAAGAAACATATTTTAATGAGTTACCTTTGTCTTTCATAAAGGGATAAGTGCTATTGTAAATTAATTTTTGTCTTTTTCTATTTATTAATTTAGAAATTACTTGAGGAACGAAACCGTTATTTGTAGCAATAACTTTAATTGTATCTAATTCTTCACTAAGATTTTCTTGAGATAAGGGAAGGGAAAAGGCTCTATGTATCATTGAATGAGAAGCAGCTAGTTTATGACTATAGGGGCTATGTAAAGAGGTACAAATTAATGTATCTGTGAAAGTAGGTTTTCTGTAAATGTCGAATGAGATGCTATTATTATGATGTAATAATTTTAAGTCTAAGAAATTCATTTTGTGATCCTTTTCTGTCTCTAATGTGAATTTTATGTTGGGATAAATATTATTGATGAATGATAAGAAAGCATCTAACTGTCTAGATGTACCTTTAAAGAGGGCTAAAATATTGTCTAGGTATCTGTACCAAAATTGAATATGTTTTTTGTTATGGCAGAACTCATAGTATCTTCTATGTGAGAAATAAAAATATCTGCGAGAAGTGGACTTAATGGAGAACCGATAGCTAATCCGTTATTTTGAGCATAAAATTTGTTATTAAACTGACAGTACTTTGATAAATCGAATGCCTGTTCTATTTCTGATTTTATCGAAGGATTAATATGTGACTTTCCTGAGATATTTTTGATTAAATGTCGACATGGGAGGGATATTTGAAAACATATTAGAAACATCAAAGGATACCAAAATACCGGTGTTAGGTATACTTTTTGGTTTTAATTTGTTTGTATGCCTTCTTTAACCTATATATAGTAGATATAGTACTTGTAAATTCATACCTTCGTTTTCGTCTGAAGATGACACGTTTAGTGTTGAAACTATAGTAACGGCTATATTAAATATCAGTGATAGTATAACAAAGTAATTATATTCATTATTTCGTTAAAATAATCAACCTTATTCACTATAATTATTTCTTATTCATAGTGCTATCCACAGTAACTCTCTTATAATTTATTGGTCAACAAGCAATATTAAGGTCTACAACAGAGGATTTTTTCGGAATGACATGATTTTCAACTATGATTGAAAATATTCTTTTCTAACAAGCTGGGAACATGGAATGGTATCTCCGCTTAGTTGGTCTCAATTTCCAGTTCCACAAGATAGATGACTTTCACCCATAGATGACAACATAGTCTCCACAAAATCATCAAAGTCTGATGCAGACACAATAACATTTGAAAATATTCAGAAATAGACGCTCAAGATGAGTCGATAACTTTATCTTCGAATAGGATAGAAATTTCAATATTTCTTTGCAAAGATATTCTCTGACTAATCGGCTGTGTTTAATTCAGCAAAACTAATAATATTCCTGGAAATGATTGAAAAGATTGTTCTCATTACCAGCCTATGAACAAAGTCTTAGAGCAAAAAGAAAAATACATCGGCTATTCAGATTTGAAAAAACGTACGGAAATTCGTTCACAATTCCAAGTAATAACGAATTTCATAATAAAAAACTAGCGCGGAATTTCATTTAGCGGCAATAAACGAGAGTCGGTACAATAGATTCCGCGCTAGAAACTATACTTTTTCAATTAAATGTTTTAAAATGCACCTGAATGCTTATAATCGTTTTGTGTGAATGTGAGTGTATGTAAACGTGTGGTGTATATGTGACCGTGACATGATGTCGTTATAGGGTGTTACATATCGAAATCATGATCATCTGATATACTGATTTCTGACTCGGGGAAATTAGAACATTCTTCACCTTCACAATGCTTACATATGAGCTACAAGGTAATCCTAAATTTTTCACAAACATTTCCAGTACAATTTTATTCACAATCACGAGGGATTATTTTGATCAATTCATCGGGACGTGCATTTTTATTGTTTGTATAGGAGTAAGTCCATTCGGACTATTCCTCCAACCCCATTTCGTTGGATCAATGGTTTGATTACCGAACACGCTAACAATATGTTGCTTAGCAGCATTATCGTATTTTCATATGGCTACCTTGTTGAAATCTTATGTCGAGTATGGAAGATCGGGAATTGTAGTTTGCTTATAAATGTGTTAAACAAAAAGCTCCCAATTTTTCATGCCAGCGAACGATTACATTATGCCAAGGCATCACAAGGTAACCATATGGAAATACGATGATGCTGCAAAGCAACATATTTTTAGGATTATTACCGAGTTCAGGTTTGGATCGGTAATAAAACCATTGATCTAACGAAATGGGGTTGGAGAAATAGTCCGAATGGACTTACAAACAGTAAAAATGCACGTCTCGATGAGTTGATCAAAATAATCTCTTGTGGTTGTATAAAAAATTGTACTGGTAAATGTTCGTGCTTAAAATTAGGACTACCTTGTAGCTCATTATGTGAGCATTGTGAAGGTAAAGAATGTTCTAATTGCCCCGAGCCAGAAATCAGTATATTAGATGATGATGATTTTGATAAGTGTATGGATGAAAATAAACACGATGATGAAGATGATGATGATATCAATGATGTTATCAACGACAATTGCGACGATCAAATTTGATCAAACTTAGATGATGAAGCGGATCACGATGATCCGTATATCAATAATGATCATATTACATCATTAGCAATATATGCTGACAGTGATAACGAAAACTTAGGTTATTTGTGAATAATTAGGCATACCTGTATAGATAATTTTTCAATAAATATGAAATGTAAAAGAAAAAAATATAGATGTGAAAACAAACAAATTATTCATTAATCTTAGTTTTTTTTGTTTAAATATTGAAATTTGTTATGAATCACCCTATAATGACATCATGTCACGGTCACATATACACGTTCACACGTCTACATACACTCACACATTTACACAAAATGATTTTAAGCATTCAGGTGCATTTTAAAACATTTAAAAAAGTATTATTTCGCGCGAGGAATCTATTGTACCGGCCCTCGCTTATTGCCGCTGAATGAAATTCCGCGCTAGTTTTTTATGATGAAATTCGTTATAACTTGAAATTGTGAACGAATTCCCGTACGCTGTTTCATACCTGAATAGCCGATGTATTTCTCTGTGGTTTGCTCTAAGACTTTGTTGATAGACCCAAAATTGTGCCCTTTAGAGGTCCAAACACATTTATCAGGATAGCTTCATTTCTACTCAACTCAAATCGATCTGCTGGAATTTAAAATAGTCGCTATGAAAATCTCTTAAAGAAAGTAGAATTTGAATTTCGTGAAAAATTTCTAACCCCAAAAGATCTGAATTTTTAAGCTGTCCAAAACTTTCAAAATGGCGCCAAAGTTAAGTCTTTGAACCAAAATGATTGAATTTTGGATATTGAGTGCATAATAATAAAATCTTTCAAATCAATTTGGTTTTAGATCGAG
Organism: Endomychus coccineus; assembly: GCA_958510875.1. Classification (NCBI taxonomy): domain Eukaryota; kingdom Metazoa; phylum Arthropoda; class Insecta; order Coleoptera; family Endomychidae; genus Endomychus; species Endomychus coccineus. The sequence continues at coordinate 96,868,171 of OY294069.1, read as the reverse complement.
AACTTAAGTATTTCGTCTGGAATTCGTAAAATACAGATTTTTCAAAATTGCCTTTTTTGGCTCCAAAAAATGAGTTAAGTCAAAATACCAGAAACCGAAAGAAAAGAAATGAAAATACTATGTTCCCACCGAAACAGAGTAAATGGGACCCTATCTTGGGCCCACGACCTCGAATCGATTTCGGACCAGAGCCAAAAATCGCGTATTAATTTTTCCAAAAACCTTCGTTCAAACATTTTTCCATACCACTCAAAGCTTTGTCTCAAAACGCAAAAAATTGAAAAAAGGCCATTTTTGCTTCCAAAAAATGGCCATAGCTTTTTCAGCACAGGGTTAATGCAAATTTAAACTAACTCATCGTTTTCAGAGTGTCAAAATACATAGAATAGACCAAAATTGGACCTCGCGGAAAATCGGACAAAAATCGTCGATTTTCCTCCTTAAATGCCTGGAATATTGACGGAACGCGCTATCCCTTTATCGGGTGCCGCACCTGCTGGTGTGATCGGCAGTGAACGTGTTGTTATATTATTTCTCTCTACAATCGGCAATCGGCCAGATGATTACCGCTCCAAATGACGCGCGAAACAGAGCGAAAAGTGTCGAGTATTTCCACAATCCGTACTACTCAATAACTCAAAAACGGTCGAACCTCTTTGAACTTTTAAGCCAGTAAGTTTCGAGCATCATTCCATAATTTGTGTTAAAATTTCTGATAAGCTATGTAGGAGTTCGCACTATAACACTATAAATGAGAAACAATCGCTCTTATCCACTAACAATACTGTTCTGTTTACTCTGATGATGGCTACTTGGTAGCTGAAAGGTCCTGAGTACTTGACAGTATTTCAATTGGATAAGTATGATAGTTCCTTGTTTATAGTGTCCAAATTTTAAGTGGATTGCATTTATCATTTGGCCGCTACACGAGAACATACTTTAGCCATATAACTCGATTCAAGATTAAATGGCAAAAATTAATAAATATAGCATGTGCTGGAAATGTCCGTCTTTCTAGTCGATTCCTCATGGATGATCTTTCTCAAATAAGCCTTCCTTATTCCGAATTATTTCGTATTGCTCTATTACTATTTGTTCAAAATTTCTCTCATTTTCAATTTGCACCTAGTACATTTAAATAACCCCATGGAACAGAATCTGAGGATTGTTAGTCAGGTAAACGAGGAGGCCACGCAACTGTGCGGTATTATCCTCTTTTGAGGGTAAATCTAACTGAAATGAGCAGGTGCTCCATCATGCATAAACCAACTTACTGATCTATTTGCGTATGGTACATTAATCATTAGATCTGTAAGGTCGTTCTCCAATAAATTGAAATATGTTTCACCATTTAAGTGAGGAGGAATTATAAAAGGTCCATTTCGACCATTTTCAAATACATTTTCGGACTTGATTTGATATGAATTTTTGTTATTTTTTAGTTTGGCATATGAAATTCAGGATATGCTATATAGACATCTAAATATGGATCACGTTTCGCATGAGAGAAAACATTATTAGTAATGATTTAAGTCCTATGGGCCTCATTATTATTATCTGGATGAAGGAAAGGAAACACGATAAGCTCCCCGAATAACCGTTTTTTGGATAACTGGGGAATTTCCTACTCGGGACATTTTTGTTTTCCAGAATTACAGCTGCTGTCCTGATTCACAACCGTTTCAATAAAATGAAGAAGGGCATACAGTAGAGTTGTCGTAGGAATCAGTTGGAATGTATAAATGAGACTGATGGCAATATATAAAGGAATATTAAAAAATGTATTAACAACTGGAGAAATATAATAAACTATTCAACTGGCTTGATATGAAATAACTTGTTCTATCGAAAATTTTAAAATTAAAAAAAAGAAATTAATATTGAAATTAAATCTTTAAGTATCATTTATAGATAATATCACTTACAGATTCTAAATCTACTATGCGAATCGGACATAATAACATATTAGTCCATCTATACATTTTGCCAATCTAATATTCTGTTGTTTCATAGTAAAATGCAATAATATCAATAATATAAAGATAGAAATCAACCTAGCTCTCACCGGCTTAAACTAAAACGTTTTGGGGATCGAATTTAATTCAATAGATTCTATAACAAAAGTTTAATTAGATTGATTCACCATATAGATGTCGCAACTCTTTTTTTCAATTAAAACTCTGGAGAAAAATTACGCTGCTAAGGTGATCAAAACTTATAATCTCAACCAAATAAATAAATTATCATTTATCTGAACCTATACTTACGGACTCGCCGATCATCGAACACCTTCAAGTTGCACAGAAGTTCACTTTTACGGAATTTATCATTTGGTTTTTCAACAATACACGAAAATATATTATGTAAAATTATCTCTTAATTGCGATGATGAGACGACGCAGAATTAATGTCGTTGGGAATAACGATGAATTGATATTACCTCAAAGTTTATTGACCCCTACGTACACCCTGATCTTACCCAACACCAATTCGTTACAAATAATAAAAATCATATGGTGGGTGTGTAATTATTTTGGTTCAGTTAAAACTTGTCTTTTATATTGAGAATGCGGATTCCGGAAAAAGAAAGCGTTTATCTATTCAATATAAAATTGATGCTAATGCGGCTAGTGAACAACTTAATTCAACTATTCGATATGTTTATTCTCGAAAAAACAGCAGCTCTAAGTATCGACATTTCAGAATTCCTCAAGATTTTCCGCTGTCATGATGATACTCTGTAGAAGTCCAACAATACATTACAATAAAAATCTACTGAAACAAAAACCATACAATTATAAAGAACAGAGAATGAGCGTAATATACAGATTCACTGGATGTAATAAATCTTATTCGAGATATCTCAAAGATCAGATATTTGTCAATACCCATCTTTGTGATAACAATCAATGCCTAAAGTGGAAGAGAGCGCATCGATTTGTGGTGCCGCCTACATGATAAGTTTGGTGCTAACCATAGTTGCGATCGATTATTAAGTATGGATATCGGAATAATGTTTTTTATAATTACTATATAGTACGCTACTTCCTGGTTAAGTAATAAATAATCTAGTAATAACCATAGTCAGATACTGGAATTCCTATATAAACATGCTCAATCAAAACAACCGCTTACGCTCAGTTTGAAATGCAAGAATAATGCGGAATAACTATCAGAATACGGTGTTGTCATTTCTCCCCGACGTCGAGGACGCCTACAAATCGACAGGCTGAAAGTACTGCATACACTTGACTAATACACAGGAATTGTAGCGAACGCCTCTAACGGCAGACACGTTGTACTATCAGTATACTTTTGATACACAAAACGACAGGTTGCACTAGCATCTGAGCGTCCAGACAAATTTTTGCCAACGGGTTCAGCGAACAAGTATGAATGATTTACTACGGGGAAACTTCCAAGCGTCCGTATACGGACGCTCTGTAGGAAGCGGACGCTTGGAAGATAGCAATCCGTCAATGTACGGACGCTCGGAAAGTAGTAGGATAATATATGTATATCAATCCTACAGTTTGGGGACTCGTATAATATATACACTTTATACAACTTATACAGCTTATAGGGTAGAAGACGTCCCCAAAGTGTATTGACTGTAGAAACTTTATACGGTTATACGTCTTATTTATAGTGTGGTGGGGATCGAAGACTTTATTTTGTTCAACAATTATAAAAAAAACCTTCAGGCAATGTCACATTAGGAACTTTCACAGAGAATAATCTTTATTTAAGAGGTCTAAGTTCATTCTTCATGTGGGTGTGAATAAAATCTTCGAGAACGAAGTGAGCTGTAGTCTCGAGTACTTCCTAAGATTATCATCAAATCTGATTTGGTTAGAATCAGCCGTTCCAGTAATATTTTTATTTGTCGTCTAACCCCAAATCAGATACGTAGGTACTGAACTTGATCAAATTTTTCTCACTTTACCTTTAAAACAAGAGGAAAGTCAATGTCTTATGAAATAACGGAAGAACTACGGCGAAACAAATTGAAATGAAGCGCAGCAAAACCAAGAGAAATATGAGGCCGTCCTCGCTAGCTGTTGGCTTACTACGTATAATGACTGAAAAAAATTGTCAGTGTTAAATTCTGTAGTCAGCCAACGCCGAGAATTTGAGCTGGTTTATATACAAAGAAGAATGACTGTTTGTATTCTATATAAATCTGTATCTATATCTATATATATTTAATTGAGATCTTGATGATATTTTGCACACTTGACCTTCAATAAACGACGAGTCACAGTCTGCATGAGATTTCGAAAAAAATAACCCAATATCCTTTGCCACCTCTTGAAGCAGACAAGTACCGTATCGGTATAAAATTTTGCAAACTTGACCTTAACAAAAAGAAAGTCACTGAGTACATGAGATTACGAGAAAAACTAGCGCATTCTCATTTCCCACTTCTTAAAGCAGATAAGTACCAATCCAGATGAAATTACTTACTTGTCCTTCGAAACACTTTCTAGATGAGATTTAGAAAAAATAACCCCAACTCCCTTCTCCACTCCTCAGAACAAACCATTTCCGACCTTGATGAAATTTTGAATGATTGACCTTCAAAGCAGAAAGAAACTAACTTTCTATATAAGATCACGAAGAAACTTCCCCATCACCCTCTCTCATCAGTTGAATTAGATGAGTATCGATCGTGATGGAATTTTGACTCCAAAGCAAAAGAAAAGTCGCTGTCCAAATTATATTTCGAAAAAACTATCTCATCTCCATTGCTCACCCCTTGAGGTCACTACCGATCTTGATGAAATTTCGCATACTTGAGCTTCAAATCTAAAGGAAGTCACAGTCTACGTGAGATTTCAAAAAAATGTCCTTTCCATTTTCCTCACATCTTGGAATAAATAGGTACCGAAGTGAAGCACAAGCAATCACTTACAAATTCCGGAAGTTTACAGAGGGACGAACGAAAGCATATAATTAGGTATATGAAGATCGAAAACTTAGTTCTGGAATGAAATTGAGGATAAGACAGGGTTATACACCCAGCTGTCACGGAACTACTCAGCTGAGTTCGCCATTAGGGAATTCCAAATATTCATAGCAATCATGTAATAACAGTGATATCCGGATTAACTCTCAGTTCCGCAAATTACAAATTTTGCGTTGAGCGTTTGTTTTCTATCATGAATTTGGTAAAATCAAAAACTAGGAAGAAGATGGAACTGAACCTTTCAAATTAAATCTATTTAAATTTTGAATTCTTCTATTATGATTATAAGGTTTCATTTTGGAATTCTAATTCGATGAACAGCCTAGCTTTAGCAGTGCACTTCCCAAGTCATAAAATATAATCGGTATAATACGTAGAATCAGTTACGCACCCGGTATAATCTACAACTCATTAATAGATAGATGCATTTTACTATTTGTTTTGTCATAATCAAACACATATTTATGCAAGGTTTTTTGAAATATCCAGGAAACTATCCAGGTTAGCATAAGATTGAGCCGGTAACAATGAGATTAAAAACATAATGTCACTGGACTTGTCATAGACATAATATCCATTCATAAATTTCACAAAAGGTTTATTACACGATAATGCCTACATATCTAGGTAGCTGAAATTTCCAGCATGAATATATCAATGACTCTTCACTTCTCAACATAATAATTGGTAACAAGCAAAAAGTAGGTAGAATAGCATATCACTCTGGTTGAAACTATTTTGGGATGAAAATGAGAACATTCATGTGGAGTTCTCATTTGGAAACACTCCATTGTATTACCTAAGAGTGATTCTGAAGAAAAGTTGTTATCAACAACGCCAGATTGAACACTGTTCAGCTACAAACTTCATCAATCAGCATTTATACATTCCGTATTTATGTAGGTACATGTAGCTAAATGTCGATGTTTTAAGATATTCTCCATAAGTATACGAGGTAGAAAGAAACGAATCCATCATCCTCTATCTCTCCCTTCGAAAAATGAATGTCGTCTTTTGTTTTCGAGTTATTTGAGAAAACTTGATTTTTCGAGTTTTTGTTTTTCAGTTATTCATGAATTTGGATTGAAATAGTTTCTACATTATCGAGTTTTTTTCACATGTGGAATGCAGTTGCGTAGTCACTTTTTCCAATAAAAAATCATAATAATTTTTTCCCATTTCAAATATATGTATAATGTTGAGTCGATTTCATCATTTTTACTAGATCTGGTATTTATATAATAATTCTTAAAACTTCTTCACTCCAAATAGTAGGCTTACGTCATTTAGAAAATGCTTTATTGAAGAAATACTCCTCCCCAATTCCATAAGTAACTGAGATATACCAGAAAAACAAAAACTCGAAAAATTGAGATTTCTCAAATAAAACAAAAGACGATAGCCAAGTTTTATTTCACCATGGACATTTAAAAAAAAAAAGATGTATGGGAGGTTAATTTTTTATATCTCTTTCTTATACTTAAGGAGATTTCCTATTAAAACATCGAAATTTAGCCAGCCTGTTCATATGTGATAACTAGCGTAATTTCATTGGTCAGATAGAATATGTGCATACATATTCTCTTGGTATACAGATATCAAAAAATCTGACCATGAAACTAGATACACTAGCGGAAGTTTAACAGAATATTTCTGACGGTAGTTTTAAATATTTTTTCTTTATATAAGTCACTACTCCATAATACATTATGATAATTATGTATCATTTTATATTTTCATAGCAATGTCGGTATTCTAAACATTATAAGGTGATACAAAGAAAAGATGCTATATGAATTTATTATAGGTTTCTGTTTGTTTATTATATCAGCGGTCAATTGATGGCTCAAGATACAATACGTTTGTCAATTCATTCTAGGAATCTAAAGCTACATTAGAACTATAATCCTGATTAGATAATATCAAAATCATTTGGAACAATTTTGATTACATTCAAACATAATTAGAAATGCATGATGAATATTGCTCTTTTTCGATAACAACAAAGACCATCAAGGTATTAATAATTCAAACCAAAACATCTGTTTCATAGTTCCCGGCAATAAACAACTTGAAATCAACATACAAGGTCAGGTACCTACCCTTAAATGTAGCCGAGTTTTATGGAACACTTCCATTGGCCTGATTCATAATAATACTTTCAAATAACATTTTAAAATGTCTTCAGTATTATTGAAAATGATTTGAACATTGATACAGTCAATCAAGGAACGTATATTATAAGATCAACATACTTAACAAATAGCTAATTATCAATTTTCCACTCGAATATATGCAGCCTTTCATGTCATTTTGATGAATCAAACATTCTTATGAACTCTTTTCAGAATCATAATTTTGGAATTATGATACTAACTGGAACATGGCAAATAATTCCTGAAAGTTTTAATATTCAAGACTATAATTCTTTCTATAATAATAGTTTCGAGATATGTTATAAAATTTTGTGCACAAGCATAAGGGAACATTGACATTTCTTCAGTAAATCCTAATTGGTTTTTTTTTGCGTATTGAAAACACGCAACAGTGCTCTTATTCTTCATCGTCAGAAACAGATTTTTTTCAAATTCCAAAATATATCAAAACAGATGGGTAAGAAGTGTTCCTCTTGGGGTAGATACAGTTTTCATTTTGTAGACTATGAAACAACGGATGAAGTATTTGATTACATTTTTGATAACTGTTAATGGAAATTTGTCAATTTCAAGTTTACTTAATTTTTTTATGGAATTAAGATATATGTAACTGAAACAAGAATAATATGTATTCAATAAAATACATCTGAATAAAATCATCACTACGCAATTGTTTCAAAAACGGTAAAAATATTCAGAGAGATAGGCAGTGTTAAGAATCGTTCAAAATTAGGAAGACAAAAACCAATGACGAAAATTTGTTGAATGTTCCAATTGATGCAGTAGACAATGGTCCGGGCAACAATTAGCTCTAAGCCATAACATATGTCGACGACGCTCAGTCTGAAAATAATCAAATAGACTTTCATCTTCACAAAATATAATTACTGCAAGAATTGAGAGATCGTAGATCGTAATAGAAATTTACGAAGTAATGATGAAAAAAAATATTAATCCATATTCTGTTTCAAAAATTTTTTACACGGATGAAGCAATATTTTATTTCAACGGTTACGTTAAAAGATACAATTGTAGGTATTGGGCTGATAATAGTCTGAACTAAATGGATCAGGTTCATATACAGTATTCCCAAAAAATAAATATTTGGCTGCGATTTAGCGCCAACAATATTGTGGGACCTCTTTTCATTGATAGAGATTTAGATCTATTGAGGGAAAATATCATCTCTCAACATGGGCGTCTGTTTCCAAATTCAATTGATCAAAACCAGGAAATATAGTAACATGAAAATGATGCACCAGCACACTATATATGCCTTTAACTTTAGACATTTTTTCCAACACTAGGAACTCCCTCAAACCAATGGATCAGTCGACGAGGAAGTATAGGATAGCCGGCGAGGTAACCAAACTTGGCACCACTCGTTTTTGGAGGTATCAAAAAAGTCGGATGTACATTAATAGATCACACAAGATCTCAATTACAGATTCGACAAAAAATTGCCGATATACCTCTTATTTGGTTGTTAAAACTTAATTCAAGGCAGCACTAATGCGCATTTCTGTCAGGAAGTTAATGATGAATACCAAAGTTCTCAATTTCAGTTAACTAGTTTTAGTTTTTTTTATAAATGGCAACTAGACAGATGACATTCCTCAACTTAGGCTTCTGTTCCCAAATTTAATAAATCAAAACCAGCAGGATGGTGTTAACTACAAATTTTCTTAACACTCCTTCCCAAATTAGATGGAGAGGTCGACCAGGAATTATAGAATGACAAAGTAACTAGACTTGGCGCCACTCGATTTTATTTGTGGGGGTATCTAATAAGTCGGGTTAACGTTAATAGACTAGACGACCTCAAAACCCTATTATGAATTGAAACATATACATGATTCATTTTCTTCATGATCATTTTAAGGTCAAACTCACATTTTTAGTATTTAATAACATCACAGAAAATTTTCCATTCACATCATTTTATTATTTAAGGTTGAATATACCCAAATTAGAGATTTGCAGATCGCACGTTCGACATATGTCAAAATATGTCATCAGGAACAAGGATCTCTTGTGATCTGATTTTCGTAATTTAAATAAAATTTGATAGGAAGCCCAATTCTACAAAATATGATGCTTGGTTTGTTGATCTATCACTCACAATCCTTCTGTATTAAAGATAGTAATTATAAGGAGAACCGTATCTATATCAGGTTTCACATATATATTTTTTTGCGGTTGATCTTTTTGCGAACCTGCTATGGTTGATCTTGTTTGATGAATTATAGGGATTAACTCTGAAGGTTTTAGTACAAGACTTAAATGTGCTTCTCATATCTACAATTTTCTTATAGTAACCTAGTGACAGAAATTCTCCAAGTGAATAAATCTTAAACTGAAAGATAAATTTACTAATCACTAATCACTATGAAATCCCCCAATTTTAGTATAGATAGGAAGGTTCATATATAAATATAGCATATCGGAAGATGAAATCAAAAGTGATCAATTTCATCAGGACAAGCTTTCATATTGAAGTGTAACAGAAGGAAATAATAAATCATGATTTCCTACCCTAAAAATCCCATATACAAGTTCTGAGTAGAATCGGACTGTATTCACAAAACGTCCGCCATTTTAGCCACCATATTGAATCTTTGAATTTTGACTTACATAGTATAACCTACGGCCCCAAAAACCACACATATCAATTTAAAGAAGAATCGGACCATGATCACACAACTCGTCCGCCATCTAAAATTTTCAAATTTTTATTGAAAATCCATGCTGCTGCTGACTACAAACCCCCCTTATACCAATATTAAATAATATCGTTCTATAATCACAAGACCCGCCCGTCATCTTGGAGACGCCATCTTGTTTTTTTCTTTTATACATATGTCATAACACGACACCAGAATAAATAACACCTGCCAAATTTCACCAGAACGTACAAATAGATAGATCGATAGATAAACAAGGCAAGTTAAAAAGCAAGGCAAGTTGAAGCTTGTAATGATTTAGAAACCGCTAATGAAATCATTTTGTATTATACTCTGTCACATTGGAATTATGATGTATTTCACAACACTATGTTTTATATTGATACTTGCTGTCATATGAACTATTAAAATTTGCCACAGAAAGTAATTTCAGAAAGTTCTGCGAGTTAAATATTTGGGTGTGATATATATTTAAAACCAGAAAATCATGGTTATATTTATGGTTCGATAAGATAGTATCATTCCATTCGAAAAACCTAATCTAATCTATACGACCAATTGGGAGGGCGCAGTCGTCTCCACAGTGAGTTACGCACGCACGCAGGCACATACGTACGTTCGTACATACATACATCATTTCAAAAATAGTCTTGATCGATTCAAAAATGGTCAAATCTGATATATCAGGAAAAGTCCGTTATTTGTTTTTGTGCCGAAAACAATACTTCCCTTACACTATATACTACTTATTGTGAGGGAATTAAAATTGAGTAATAACTTTATAGATATACAAATTAAATTAGGCCATACAGTCTAACATCTCAAAATTCCGGAAAATGTTCAAGTCCTCAAAGTGTAACATGAACAAATTAGTAAGATGTCCTCAAAGTGTACGATATTTAAGAATCCTACAGTTTGAGGACCTCTTACCCAAAGTGTAGTATATGTTGACCTAAACTATGGCTTACACTTTGGGGTCGTCCCCGAAGTGTAGGCTTTGGGTCCGAAGTGTAGGATCCTTGCAGTTTTAGGTCCTCAAAATGTAGGATTGACATACATATATATATATATATATATATATATATATATATATATATATATATATATATATATATATATATATATATATATATATATATATGTAGAACTGGATTCTCGGGTATTGATCCGCGTTGTGTGGTTTCGGTCCTCAAAAGGACCAATTTCAGCTCGCCTAGATTTTCCAGACTCTACGGTCGAATCACCTGAAGATGGCAAATGCGACTTTGCCGAAACGTCTATTCATAAATAGATATATTTTATCCCGGCGAATGTAAAATTCTTGAACTTTCTACTTGTCGAAATATATTCGGTTCCGACCTCATATATGACGTTGTGACCTCCAAAATTGGAAGTCACTACGTTTCATGTAGATTTCGCTGCCATATGATTATAGAATATACTCAGAACTATTCTGCGAAAATTTATGTGGAGGTCACTTGCATCTAATTTTATGCCTGAATATATGATATTGGTTCAACCGTTCACCGCAAGCGCTGCCGTTGATCTTGGAGTTTTAATCCTCGTACGAAGTGACTTCTTCATATATTTGCTCGATTTCATCGCATTTCCAGATTGTCATGCTTGACGCAGCACGTTTCCCTCACTCACAACACGTCTTGATAATTTGCATTGGAAGTGCTAAATGATCAGTGCAAAATCTGGAAGACTTTTTCCAACCTCTTATGTGAGTATCTTCAAATTATTTCTGTGATTTCAGTTTAACACTATAATTTTTTTCAATCTTTCATTCGAAACGAAGTAGAATAATTTCATGTACAGTATTTAGTCAGTCGATTAGTGAAAAATATCCTCTTTTTTAAGTATCATTTGAATAATGATATGGATTTTAATTTTTAAGGTATCAATGATTCCTATGATAGAATAAATTTATCTAGTGAAAATGGTTCGTAAGTAATTTCAAATATATTTTTGTCACAATATACGCGCTCCTGAAAATACTAGTAAACCAAAATGAGTCAAATCAAATCAAAAACATGCCTCTCTGGTTCGAGGAAATTCTGAAAAGTTTTGGTGTAAAAAAATAAAATCTCTGTTCTATTCAATACCTACTCGTATTTTGACGCCTCACAATACGAGAAAATGTTATTGGAAGCGCTTGATCTCGGCAATCAAATTCTGTGATAATGAAAAATGAGCTTTCCTTTCAAGATATTGGAGTTAATCAAGGACATTTCTTGACCAGAAGTAAAGTTTCAATAGATTTTTTGAGTTCTTCTTGCGAAACTAATATATCATGGAACTTTTACGACTTCCTCTTTATTCTCATTAATTAATATTTCTGAGTAACTTTGAATATCATACCGGGACCGGGTGGTCGAACAGTGAATTCAAGTGCAATATCTCAATTAATATACGGGTTACAAAAAATATTGAATGCAGAAATTGTAGGGAAAGCAGCTGCAATGTAAAATTATTTATGAATATACAGGATTGCGCATAAGTTCGTAAAGAACCAAAATTACTTTTATTTCAATGAAACACCCTGTATATTGTTTCAATATTAGATTGCCCTCTCTTTGGTTGTTGAGATCTGTATAGAATGGTTGAAGCATTATAGTCACTTTTCTAAAAATAAGAGGTACATCTGACGCTCTGTGTCTGTACGTCTGTCTACAGTCTATTAATTTGTCAAAAACATGCATAGTATATTTTATTTATTTTCATTTCAACTCCAATAGCTCTGTTCAAAATTATTTCATATTAGTGTACAGGATGAGTCAAATTTAAAAAGTAAAAATGGTAATTTTTACACAAGTAAAAATCGGAGTTAGCTATTTTAATTTTCAAGTAATTACTAATGACGAGAAAATGAATGATACGATTTCGTGTTAGAAGCAGATGACAAAAACTGTTGGCAACCAGAATTTATCACAAAAAGTATCCGTATAGAGGACAGATTTTTCTCAAGGGACAACCGGTAGCTTTATTTTTAGACCAACTCATTTTTTTAGTCACCGAATGTAGAATGCTGAACTCTAAACAGGGTTATATGAGATTTATTGCCAGTTTTATAGAAATTAGAAGTTTTTGCGACGTCATTTTAATATGAATAGAACTTGCCTAGTTATTATACTGGACCGGGCCCGTATTTAATATATTTACGTGTTAGAAAAATGAAAACTTTAAATAAAATTAGTTCGTCATTACATTGATAATAAATTGAAAGAGGATGAAATATTGTGTTATAAATAAAATAATTCAAAAACACAATTTTCACTAGTTTAAACCCATGATATTATTGATGAAGGTTTTTTTCCAGGGAAATTCCAGCATTAGATGAAAAGCCGAAAGAAATGAAGCCGTTACAGAACTCCATATATTCTATAATTTGTATTTATATAGAGCGAATATATGGTTGAATAAGGAAATATTCTATTTTATTAATAAACAATAAGAAATCTGTAGTTTCAAAATACCTATAATTTGAAGTGACTTCGAGAATAACTGATACTATTGGTCAAGGTTCCCCTTGGAACTTAATCATGAGAGCAAACATAACAGTGTGATTGAACAGGTTTGAGCATATTCTGTAAATTGATGGCCATGTATTGACTAGGAAACATACATGTGATGGAGACCGGAAATATACTCTTTAATACTGAAAAGTCTCATACTTTCGAATTATTTTTATGCCAAAACCACAATTAGAATTTCCATTATATGAAGGAAGGCGGAAAGTTTAATTCAATTAAGGAATTCGTTTGTAGAGAAAAATACTGCTACTAATCATTTTCTTTATAGTATTTATGTCAGTTACGAATTATTCTCAATATGGGCAGCAAATGTACAAAGTGCAACTGATATTACGGTTAAGTTTTGGCACGAAGTGACTTCCATAGAACTGACAACATTGTAAGAGGTATCAACGTCTTGAATATAAGAAGTTTCGCTCTATATACCGGAGGTCACATCGTACAGCAGGTTAAAAAAAAAACTAGTACCAGAATCGCGAAAATAATTTCCCCTCTATTTAGAAATGACTTATATATGTTCCCCTTAGCATATATTTGGAACAATTTTTAGAAGTTTAGAAATGGTGGAGGTCGGGGAGTCTGTTCATTGCTTCGGAGGCCACATCGATACATCAGTACCTATATATATATATATATATATGTTTCTTCTTAGGTTCTCGCGGACGTAATGTGTAGAACTGGATTCTCGGGTATTGATCCGCGTTGTGTGGTTTCGGTCCTCAAAAGGACCAATTTCACGACGTTTCGGCAAAGTCGCATTTGCCATCTTCAGGTGATTCGACCGTAGAGTCTGGAAAATCTAGGCGAACTGACGCTTACTTGGAGGGACAGGTATTTATATCCCCCGTTATGTTTGACCTTTGGACTTTCGAACTATTTCACGCTTGGTTGATTTCTACGTGTTTGGCTCCGAGTGACACGTTTGGATGACGTCATTGCGACGCTGGAATCAGCCGGAAAGTTTCCGTGACCTGTTGCACGTGCACTGGATATCACGTTCTCTCTTGTTTTTGGTTTTATCTTCCGACTTTCTAAAGCGGGTTTCCATGTTGCTGGTAATCTTAGTCCGTCATCTCGTTTGTTAAGACTATGTGGACGTTTCTCGATCTCTATTGCCTCCCCACTTCTACACCAGAATAACCAGGGAGGCAATAGAGATCGAGAAACGTCCACATAGTCTTAACAAACGAGATGACGGACTAAGATTACCAGCAACATGGAAACCCGCTTTAGAAAGTCGGAAGATAAAACCAAAAACAAGAGAGAACGTGATATCCAGTGCACGTGCAACAGGTCACGGAAACTTTCCGGCTGATTCCAGCGTCGCAATGACGTCATCCAAACGTGTCACTCGGAGCCAAACACGTAGAAATCAACCAAGCGTGAAATAGTTCGAAAGTCCAAAGGTCAAACATAACGGGGGATATAAATACCTGTCCCTCCAAGTAAGCGTCAGTTCGCCTAGATTTTCCAGACTCTACGGTCGAATCACCTGAAGATGGCAAATGCGACTTTGCCGAAACGTCGTGAAATTGGTCCTTTTGAGGACCGAAACCACACAACGCGGATCAATACCCGAGAATCCAGTTCTACATATATATATATATATATATATATATATATATATATATATATATATATATATATATATATATATATATATATATATATATATATATATATATATATATGTATATATATATATATATATATATATTTAAAGTAAGTTGTGGGTTCTCTTAGGTTTTTCAGCAGTTTTAAATGAATTATCTCAATGAAACAATCTTTTCATTCGACGCGTTTCGGCTTTCGCCTTCTTCAGGAATTTATTCATTGTTTACATTATGAACTGAAATTTAACAAAATATTTTTATATTAATTAGCTGTATGCACAATTTGTATTTATGACAAAGTTTTTCAGTTTGTTATGAGCATTGACTTTAGTTTCATATTTAAAATTTATGTGTATAATAACATAATAAATAACTTAGTTCGGTGATTATGTACAAATTACATAGGTAATAATCAAAAACTAATTTCGTTAGACGTACAATCACTATACACCAACATACCTATTGACATTGCTGAACAAATCATAGTTAAAAAATGGAAATAAATAGAAATCCATACGCCGCTACCATTAAATGAATTCATAAATGCAATTAATTTAACACTCACATCCACATACTTTCAGTACAAAGACAACTTTTATTCTCAAGTATTTGGATGTGCAATGGGCCAACCCATATCGTCAGTAATAGCCCAATTAGTGATGGAAGAGCTTGAAATGAATGTCATCAAAAATTTGAATCTTGAACTACCTTTCTTCAAAAGGTACGTCGATGACTGCCTCACAGCTATACCACAAACACAGTTCAAGAATTTACTTAACGCGTTCAATAACTACCATTCGAAATTACAATTTACTATAGAAACAGAAAACAACAAACAAATTAACTTCCTTGACCTCACTCTAATAAATAATAACAACAAAATTTCCACATCATGGTATACAAAACCGACCTGGTCGGGCCGATATTTGAATTATGAAGCAATAGTCCCGAACAATCATAAAAGAAATGTTGTTACAGGTTTAGCTGATCGAGCAATCATTTTAAGCGATCCCGAATATCGCAATTCTGCAATAACTAAAGCAAAAGCTATTCTTACAGACAATAATTATCCACAAAAATTCATAAACAAAATATTTAAAAACCGAATTCACAAATACTACAACGAAAACAATAAAACCATAAACCACGAAGACACAGAAACTAAAAAATATATAAGACTCCCATACGTTCAACATCTCTCAGAAAAACTCAATATTATTCTAAAAGAATACAATTTTACAATAGCACATAAAAATGATAATAATCTAAAACATTTATATTCTAAACTTAAAAGCAAAATTCCCAAAAATAAAATTTCACATTGTATTTATAAAATTCCGTGTACAGACTGTGACAAAATATACATCGGACAAACAAAACAAAACATAGAAGAACGAATCAAAGGTCATAAATATCAAAAAAACTCAACAGCGTTAAAAAAACACGAGACAAATACTAAACATAAATTCAATTTTGAGCATTTCGACATAATAGAAAAAGAACAAAATGAGAAGAGTCGAATATTTTTAGAAATGGTACACATCAAAAAAAATCAAAACTGCGTAAACGATAAGACCGATATGAATAATCTTTCGCAAATATATAATATAATTCTTTAAAGTAACTAAATTGAAATAGTCCAGTCAAACAGACATATGATACAAGAGCCACATGTTAGCAATTAAATTTTAATGCAAACAGGCAGTGATATCTAACAAGTGTAACAAACGGTCAACCAGCAGGGTATCTTACCCTTACTTTCAGAACAAAAACCCATTCTGCAAACTGTGTTCAGTGTGAATTTCAAAGCCATGATGAGTGTGTGCTTCCGTAAAATCAACTCACGTAAGTAAATTAAACATACTAGTCACCAATATCAGAAAGATCTCAAACCCCAACATACGCAAACAAAATCTGTTGGTATTCTATCACGTAATAAGTATATTCAAAATTCAAATAATTCATGAAAAATTAATTTATTTTGTACATAATCACCGAACTAAGTTATTTATTATGTTATTATACACATAAATTTTAAATATGAAACTAAAGTCAATGCTCATAACAAACTGAAAAACTTTGTCATAAATACAAATTGTGCATACAGCTAATTAATATAAAAATATTTTGTTAAATTTCAGTTCATAATGTAAACAATGAATAAATTCCTGAAGAAGGCGAAAGCCGAAACGCGTCGAATGAAAAGATTGTTTCATTGAGATAATTCATTTAAAACTGCTGAAAAACCTAAGAGAACCCACAACTTACTTTAGATAAACCAGCAAAAGAAAACCACAGCGAATTTATATATATTTATATATATACATCACTGTATCAATGTTGCGTCCCTTCATAATCCTTGCATATTGCGTCCCCTAGAAAGGAGCACGATAGGATGAATCTGATTAAAGTATATTAAAGATCACAACATGATGAGTGGAGCACGATAATCCAATTTTTGTTTGAATGATATTTATATTGTTCATTTCCCTTTCATTCTTCTATCTTTCGTGAATCCTTTCATATTCCTATCAATGATGGTTCTTTTGCATATTTATTTTTCATTTCGTGGTGGATCGTGCTTCCAGAATATATATTTATTTTCATTTTTCTATCAATTCTACGTCAAACAGTGTTGCCATATCAGTATCACTTTTGCATTTATGCGAGGAGAAGATTATTGGGGTTCAGCGTGACTTTTCATTGAAGTTTGCATAGCACTTCCATTGACGGCATTCGAGCGCTAGCGCGTTTGTTGTTTGGCGTACCATTTTCAAATAGAATTTATTTTATACTTCCAAATTATTCTTTTCTTCACATTCCACATATTTTCACATTTCTACGTGAAAGAAAGGGGCAAAACGTATCATATGCTTTGCTTTTCATATACCATACTACTTATGGTTCTGTTGAGTTTCTTGGTGTTGTGATAGATAGTTCTTTAAACTGGTCACACCACATTACCTATCTTAGTAAGAAATTAGCTCGGGCGGCTTACGCAACTAAAGGAATGTACAGAATTGCTGGCGAGGAGGTGGCCCTTGTAACTTACTATAGTCTCTTTCACTCCATAATGTCGTATGGTCTCATAACATGGAGAAACGCTGCTCATACTCATTTAGAAAAAATTTTCATATTACAAAAAGCGGCCGTAAGAGCTATTAAAGGTTCAAAACAAGAAACTCATTGCGAGTCTGTTTTTAAAGAATTAAAAATAATGTCATTATTTTCACTAATTGTTTATGAACACCTTATGGATGTAAAACTCCACTTGAATGAATACACCACTCATTCAGATTATCACTCTTACTCAACGAGAGGTTGTGACAAACTCGTACAACCAAAAACTAAATTAAAAGTAAGCAATAAACTTGGTCTTGCCCTCTTTAATGAATTGCCTAGTGATATTCGATCAATTAATAAAATTTCAGTATTCAGAACAAAAATTAAAAAATTCCTTTCGGAAAATTGCTTGTACTCTATTAAAGATTTTTTTAATGTTAAGTGTTTTAACATGTGATAGTACTTATTTAGTAATTTATTAGCTTAATCTTTTAATGTATATGCATTTATCTCGACCTGTTCACTAAATGTATATTTTAACGGATAAATGAATTTCTTATTCTTATTCTATATACTGGATGGCCCAGGATTTATTAATACTTCTGTAACTTCTGAACTGATGAGCGTAAAGAAAAACTTTGCTTAATATTACTACATGAAAGTTGCAAACATGAAATTCAAATTTTCAAATAGAAAAACTCTATATTCAAAGTAGATATAATAAAACACATTCTCAGTGATCAAATAAAATGTTGGTCGGCATTTGTTTCGATGAAAGGTCAACAGTATGTATATCATTTCATTCTTAATTCACCGATTCTAATGAATATCCGGATCTCAAATGTAGATACCATCCGAATGAAACAGATTCAGGTAGACTTGATTTTAACGTGTTTAATTATGGTTATAGAAGGAATAATATCTGATAGATGCATACAAAACGGTTTTTAACGATTTTGCAGCCATCTACAACCAAAAATAAGAGGTATACATAGCTTTGTATATTGAGTAGATGAATTCAACTAGGCAAACATAAAATTTGAAAATTTGAACGTTCAGTCCAAAACATGGAAGTCTGTCATTTGTCATTTACGATTATAACTGCAACTAATTGAAAATGTCGCCTCGTAAACCTACGCCCAATTTGAAGACAACATACTTGACAGTGAATCAAACCACGATTACTTGTTTAATTAACGAGAATTCACAGACCTCCAGGTTAAAAGACTATAAGAACACACCAGTTCTCGAAAATGAGTTCGGAATCACTGAATGTCGGTGATTCATACTTGCTTCAGCTCAAAATCGATTAAATTTTATCTGCTATCTTATGCGTTAGGAACGAGTATAAAAATAGAAAATTGAAATAACCAGCGAGGTTGGTAATCGCCATAGGAGCAGATTTTCCTTTATCACCCGTGGTGCAAACGATACCTATCTTTTAGAAAACATCTACTTCGGGTATCTTCGTAACCACTTCGGATACGATCGCGTACCTAACGAGTCGCTTCAGTTATCAATTCGATGCATGTTTCTCGGAAATAGCGAAAAATTCAAGTCTTCGCAATTCCAGCGCCACCTATCAAGAATTGCAAAAAAATTCAAACAAACCTTTCATAGTTTCCAACGAAGAATGCGAATCAGCAAAGTCCTATTTAGGGTTTTGAAATAGGCAGCCGCGTCAACCACGGGGTTGGGATTGTTGGTCAATTTTGGTATTATTTGATAGCGTTTTCTAATATAGCAACTGCCTGTTTTTTCGCTTGCCGTTTCATAGCGTATTTTCCAAATATCCAGCCGTTCCGGAATTTTTGGACACCCAGTGTACTAAGACTAATGAACTAAATTCAAAACTGTTACTGGTATTTATATTTACAGAAATATAGGAGAGAAGAGGAGGAAACAGTCTTTGCTTCAGTAATCTTTGAACGTATTATCTTTAGGTAGAGACCAATTTTACTGTGAAATGTTAACGGATTAATGTTAGTAGAGGCTTAGTGGTATATAGTAAAGTCAATATTCATCAACTTATCTTCATTTTGGTACATATGGAGGGCTCTTAAATTATTCGGGAATATACTGGTTTTGAAGTGACAAAATGTTCTTTATATCTAGTGGAAACATTTCTTTTTGTTTGGCATACATAATTTTTTTCACAACATGGACATTTAATTCTATATGTGTCTCTTTGTTTTCAATTTTATTCATTCATTTTGTGGTTAGTATTACATTATATAAACAGGTATTATGTCAGATTTATTAAGAATGAACAATTTTCTGTTATTCTCTGGCATTAAATTTACTAAGTAAAAGTTTTGCTAAAAACGGTTTCCCATGTTGGTTTTGTATGTTCGTTTGCATGTTATTATTATTGAAGACATACCTTTTGTTGTATGCAAAGTGACGTTAACATCAAATATTGTATTTTTTAATCTGATCTGATTTGTTCATGATATTCAAATCTTCATTAACATAAGGTTGTTTGACATTTCTGTTATTACATTCTATATAAAAATAAACTTCACATAATCTACTAACCAAATATTGGCGCTTGGAGATGATAAATGTTTTGTGTTATGTATTCAGCTAAACCTATTCTTCCCTCCACAGTTCTTGGAATATACGGGATGATCCAGATTAAATGTACACCACCATTTTTGATTTCTTTACTGTCACAGCTCCGACTTCGGTCAAATTAGCAGACATAGGTTTTTTTTTTGCTTATTACAATGGTGAAATCAAAAATAGAATTGAACATCGCATTTTGTGTTCTCGAACATAATAACAATTTTACAAATTGAACATTCTGTATAGTAGGCGCTAGAGGCTTGGGACTTGCCTGTCGTCTTGAGGAGATTTCATTTGTATTCAATAGATTGTCTAGCGTGACGGATGTGTTTTTGTTTGATGAGAATTCAGCTGTA
Source organism: Endomychus coccineus (assembly GCA_958510875.1). NCBI lineage: Eukaryota > Metazoa > Arthropoda > Insecta > Coleoptera > Endomychidae > Endomychus > Endomychus coccineus. The sequence goes on along the minus strand of OY294069.1, from coordinate 96,847,226 downwards.
TAATAGATAATATTCTGTATTGATGTATAGTTTTAAATATAACTATTATTAAAATGATTATATTTTTTAACCAAGAAGCTGTTCCCGATTTTTTATCTCTAAAAGACAATTCATTGAAAATATTCGTATTGAACGTTTTTGTGTTCTGTTATTGACGATCTAAACACATTTCGTTGCTAAGAAAAAGACGTCGCTAGAAAGTATCAAAGAAGAATACTATACTGAAGAAAAATTCCAAAATGAACTTTTGTTGAAAAAATTGAAGAAAAAAGGACATGTAATTACCATTGTTTACCTGAAGAAGCCACTGTGTGGAGAAACATGTATTATCTCTTATTTTGGAATTTTCCTTCAGTAGTATTCATGTAGTATTCATTTGTGATATAATAGATCATCAACAAATAAAGACACCAGTTCACCTAAAAAGGTACATAAGTTCAGACCAGAAACCCCATTCACACATTTACATTTTGAACAAACTCAAATAATGTTTTCATTCCAGACTTTTTCTGATCAAATAGGTGGGATGTTAAACTTTTTTGTAGATGTCGAAAGGGGAACAGAATTTTCTCAGGTCATTAAGCATCAAAATTCAAAATATATTGCCTGTCGGCATTCGGTCTTTGAGTACATTATATCGTTTTAAACGGCTACCACCGGTTGAGAGCATTCGGAGACTTCACCTTAGATACATATCCACCAAAAAATAGTATCAACAAACGTTTGATTGCAGATGTATATTTCGAACGAAGAGTATGTTTGCAAACATAATCGTCATTGATCCGAGTTGAAAATAGTTTATATTCGAAATGGCTTCGAGAACTCGAGAAAAAACTCAATGTTTGTATCTTATATGGCCTGTTTTGACTGTATATGAGAATATTAAAAAAAGGGAGAGAAAACATAGATTTTGGATGTCACGCATTATAACAACTAGAGATCCAATGCCACTGCTAGCTGGCTTCAGAAAAGATAGGTTTGTTGGAAAACTTGTCGTATGTCACCTTAAGAATTTGAATTTCCAAGATCGCTAATCAGTTCAGGGATACCTGCACGAGATGCAAATTACCGAAACTGTAGTCCTAGGGAAGTTAAATTGACAATAGCTTCACCCACTCCGAATTATTATTCTATGATTTTCAAAGATGTATTCGAACGATTCTCGTATGCACAATCGCTTGTATATCTCCAGTCTCCACAGGAAATGCATAGAACATCGAACGAGCCAAAACATTGTTTGATATACATTCCTTTGATGTACAAATGTACCGACATCGGTCAGAACGCTAACGAACGTTTGCGAATGTGCGTGCGTGATTCACGTTTCCACCAACAAATAAGTAGTAAATAAATATTTTGATTATATGAAAGAATAACTACTATGTTTTTATACCACTTTTATTAATAATAACGTGAAAACGTAACTATAGTTTCAACACCGAAGTGCCATTATCAAACAATTAGAAAATTATGAAGAAATCAATGAAACAGTTCAAGTATAAATAGAGTAGAGTAAAGTAGGGTTGAGATTAAGGGGTCAATGGAAATTCCCAAAGCGGGTAGATCCTAGGAAAGTACAGTATTACATAGTAAACATAGCAACAATTTGTGAATTAGTGAGATTATAATTTAATATTCTGAGAATTATTTTAAGAGCGGTTTGAAAGACACATGAAAAGATCACTTTGATATAGGTCTAACTGATCATTGACGATATTTTTATTAGAGTTTTTGACACCTTTATAAATCTCTATTGATTCTAATTTATTCAATTTAAAACCTCTGGTTTGGTTATGTAGAAAGCTTAGACTATCTAAATTATGGAAAGTATGACCAGTTTGTAAAAAATGATTAGCAAAGGTTGAATCAGTTTTGTTGAGTCTAAACGAGCGAAAATGTTCTTCGTATCTTAATTTGAAATTACGACAAGTTCTATCTATATAAAAGTCATCACAGTCTGGGCAAATCATTTTATAAACTCCAGGTTTTCTATATATATTGATTTTGTTTTTGGCGTTGTATATAAGATGGCAAAGTTTATTTTGAGGTTCGAAACGGATTTTAAAATTATGGCGTGATAAAATGTTAGCAACATTTTCGCTTACTGTACCAAAATATGTCAAAGAGATGAATTTAGTGGATACATCTATGTGTTTCATACGCGGATAAATTTTATAGAAAGTTAATTGTTGTTGTTTGCGATTTATTAGTTTAATTATTTGATCTACCAGAAAACCAATATTGATGGCTATTCGTTTGATCATGTTCAACTCAATAGTGAGGTGTTCTATTGACAATGGTATCGAAAATGATCTATGGATCATTGAGTGATATGCTTCTAATTTATGGCTACGAGGGCTAAACGATGAGTTCGGAATAGTGATGTCTGTACAAGTGGGTTTCCTGTAGATATTGAAGTTTATTTTATTATGATCACGTATTAGTGTTAAATCCAGAAAGTTTATTGTTCTATCTTTTTCTGTTTCTAACGTGAATTCAATTTTTGGGTAAAGTTGGTCAATAAGTGAAAGAAAGGAATTTAATTGTCTCGATGTGCCTTTGAAGGAGGCAAGTACATCATCTACGTATCTATACCAAAATTGAATATGGTTTTTTGCTAATGTGCAGTTCATAATTTTGTCCTCCAGATCAGACATAAAAATGTCTGCTAATAGTGGACTCAATGGGTTACCCATAGCGAGACCTGAATTCCGTAAATAAAATTTATTATTAAATTGACAATAGTTTTGACTCAAGCATAGGTCAAAAGCGAGTTCTATTTCATTTTGAATTAAGGGGTTAATATGTGATCTATCTAAAATGCTTCTAATTACAGACTTACATTCCGAAATTGGAATATTTGAAAACATGTTTGAAACATCAAAGGAAACTAAAAAACCATTGGTTGGTATATGGTGTGTTTTGAATAATTCGGACAATTCGAGAGAGTTTTTAACAGTAAATTTAGGTTTAAAATTAGTGAATTCCTTGAATTTCTGATTTAATTTGATTGCAAGGTCCCTTATTGGACTATTGATGTAAGACACTACAGGTCGTATGAGGGCATTTTCTTTATGATTTTTAATAAGTCCGTATAGTTTAGGTGAGCAAGGATTGCTATTAATGAGTTTATATTTTTCGAAACCAGTGTCAAATAAAATTTCACTATTTTGTAGGAATTGTTTTGTTTTTAATTGAAAAAGATTAGTTGGGTCTTTACGTATTTCGTTTAATTCCGCTTGGATGAATACTGACATTTTATCCTCATAATCAATGTTTATTGCATTCGATTTATCTGCCTTTGTAAGGGTTAAATTGTTTTCTTTCAGTTTTTGATTAATTGATTTGATTTTAGATGTATCTGCATGATCGTATTGTTTTTTAGTTGATGAAAGTGATTTTCCTATTTCCAATTTTGTTAATTTAGAATTATTCGCGTTAGTATTTTTAAGGTTAATTCTACCTCAGCAATACTAGTTTCTAGAAAAGTGTTACTTTGAATATGTGGAGAATACTTTGGTCTCTTATTGAGTAAACAAAGTTCTTCTTTTAAGAATATGAGTTTGGAGTAATTAATAACTCTCTCACTAAATTTGAAATTTGCTATTTCTTGGGGGTGATTATTGATCGGTTTACATTTTAGAAGATTATTCAACTTTTTTGACTGTGTGAGATATTTAGTGTGAATGAATTTACTAACTTACTTTAACATAATCAAAAAATAAATCGAATTCAACAGGATGGAGTTTATAAGATAATTCAGAGTGTAATACCTTTAAGTAATGTGAAATCACTGAACGTTTTCTATAGAGATTTTTGTTTTCTTCTTTAAGCCAGATGATCCTAGCTTTTTTCAACACGTTCTCTGCTGCTGTGGATTTCGTCTTGGTTTTTAAACCAACAACAACAACAATTAACTTCCTATAAAATTTATCCGCGTAAAAAACACATAGATGTATCCACTAAATTCATCTCTTTGACATATTTTGGTACAGTAAGCGAACATATTGCTAACATTTTATCACGCCATAATTTTAAAATCAGTTTCAAACCTCAAAATAAACTTTGCCATCTTATATACAACGCCAAAGACAAAATCAATGAATATAGAAAACCTGGAGTTTATAAGATGATTTGCCCAGACTGTGATGACTTTTATATAGGTAGAACTTGTCGTAATTTCAAATTAAGATACGAAGAACATTTTCGTTCGTTTAGACTTAACAAAACTGATTCAACCTTTGCTAATCATTTTTTACAAACTGGTCATAATTTCCCTAATTTAGATAGTCTAAGCATTCTACATAACCAAACCAGAGGTTTCAAATTGAATATATTAGAATCAATAGAGATTTATAAAGGTGTCAAAAACTCTAATAAAAATATCCTCAATGATCAGTTAGACCTATATCAAAGTGATCTTTTCATGTGTCTTTCAACCCGCTCTTAAAATAATTCTTAGAATATTAAATTATAATCTCACTAATTCACAAATTGTTGCTATGTTTATTATGTAATACTGTACTTTCCTAGGATCTACCTGCTTTTGGAATTTCCATTGACCCCTTAATCTCAACCCTACTTTACTCTACTCTATTTATACTTGAACCGTTTCATAGATTTCTTCATAATTTTCTAATTGTTTGATAATGGCACTTCGGTGTTGAAACTATAGTTACGTTTTCACGCTATTATTAATAAAAGTGGCATAAAAACAAAGTAGTTATTCTTTCATATAATCAAAATGATAAATTACCATAAAGTAACGGCTTCCACCATCGATTTTTTTATTAAATAAATACGTTTTCAACTGTTCTCTAACGTTTGCATTTTGCGCGCCTGGTTAATACGCACGCGTGCTGTATCATAGCTACGCCGGCGTACTCGTTGTTTCTCTTTGATTTGAGTATCCGGCGAAGCCGCCGGCCGGTAGACCCACAATAGCGACTCGGAATGTTAGGCAAACGTTCTAGTTCATCAGCAATTGAATGAAATTTCTCAACAAACAGTATTTCTGAATCTATTATTGTCCATTTCTACAGAACACTAATTTGTCGTACTCATTTGATAAAGCACACGAAATCGTATATCAGAATAGTAAAGCATATCACTTTCATCCAGCTACCTTCTCAGACTGCGCTAATGGAGGTATGTAGGTATTATGATTGTAGGAAAAGAAAATATATTGGAAATGATTGAGAAACCCATAATGGAAGACGTTTAATTATACTCATTGTTACATTGAAGTTTATCCAAATTGTTCCATAGTTTATTAAACAAATCATGTAGGTATATGATTGTAGGATGATTGTAGGAACTAATGATGATTCTTGAACCAGGTATGAATTATACAATTTATTTCACTAAGTTGGAACCATATTCGAAAACTTTCATATCATTAATTTTAGGAAAATAGTTATTCTTCGTAAAAAGTTCTGCATGTTCTAAATTCTTAAATAATGTCATCAGATATTACATCTTTTCAGTCGTCAAAAAATATGAATTTTACTCAAGAGTAAAGTACATTTATCTCTTGTGACTATGGAACACATGATATCTAATATCAAGTTCAGGGATACCTGCACGAGATGCAAATTATCGAAATTGTAGTCCTAGGGAAGTTAGATTGGCAATAGCTTCACCCACGCCGAATTATTATTCTATGATTTTCAAAGATGTATTCGAACGATTCTCGTATGCACAATCTCTTGTATATCTCCAGTCTCCACAGAAAATGCATAGAACTTCGAACGAGCACAAACATTGTTTGATATACATTCCTTTGATGTACAAATTAGTGATGGGCATAATCGGATTATTTCAATAATCGGATTAAAGCGATTCGATTATTTGAATAATCGGATGATAATTCGAATTATTTTTAATTCGAAGTATTCTGTTAATACGAATTAAGAATCGGCGAGCGAATTAAGAATTGTTCGTTTAACAATTTAATTTCATTTTCTTCCATTGAATTGTTTTCACTAAAACCTTTAGCTTGTGAAATTGTTCTCTTCTAAGTTTTTCAAATTTAGTTTATCAAAACATCTTAATCCGGACCTTGCCAGTTAACACTAGGTGTAGGTATGTCATCATGTCATAAATAAAATTGCAAAGCATAGGCCATGCGCTGAGACTAGTGAAACTGTCAGTTCATAATTCATCATTCATCCAAACAAACCGATTTAGGTACCGATTATAACCTGAAACCTGATCCGACTCGTGAATTCTGAATGTCTGAATTCTGAACAACGAATTACGAGTAGTAACTAGAACCGATTATTTTTAATTCGAATTATCCCATCACTAGTACAAATCGGTCAGAACGCTAGCAAACGTTTGCGAATGCGCGTGATTCACGTCTCCACCAACAAATAAGTAGTAAATAAATACGTTTTCAACTGTTCCCTAACGTTTGCATTTTGCTCGCCTGGTTAATACGCACCCGTGCTGTATCATAGCCACGCCGGCGTACTCGTTGTTTCTCTTTGACTTGAGTATCCGCCGATGCCGCGGCCCGGTAGACCCACAATAGCGACTCGGAATGTTAGGTAAACGTATTAGTTCATCAGCAATTGAATGAAATTTCTCAACAAACAATATTTCTGAATCTATTATTGTCCATTTCTACAGAACACTAATTTGTTGTACTCATTTGATAAAGCACACGAAATCGTATATCAGATATACGATATAACTTCCATCCAGCTACCTTCTCAGACTGCGCTAATGGAGGTATGTAGGTATTATGATTGTAGGAAAAGAAAACATATTGGATATGATTCAGAAACTCATAATGGAAGACGTTTCATTATACTCTTTGTTACATTGAAGTTTATCCAAATTGTTCCATAGTTTATTGAACAAATGATGTAGGTATATGATTGTAGGAACTAATAATGATTCTTGAACCAGGTATGAATTATACAATTTATCTCACTAAGTTGGAACCATATTCGAAAACTTTAATATCATTAATTTTAGGAAAATAGTAATTCTTCGTAAAGAGTTCTGCATGTTCTAAAATCTAAAATAATGTCATCAGATATTACATTTTTTCAGTCGTCAAAAAATATGAATTTTACTCAAGAGTAAAGTACCTTTATATTTGACAATATCGAAAATTTGTATGAACAAAAGTTGATCAGAACTAAAAGCTACGTTCAAATATGCAATTTCATCAATTTACATTGAAAATTTGGGTTTTGTTATTTGTTACTTATCTTTTTATTTTGAAAGAACATTTATCTCTTGTGACTATGGAACACATGATATCTAATACTAGAAATAAATAGAAATTAATTTTTCACTCATTCCACTAATCCCTCGACATATCTACCCTTTCGTTCAATACATCCAAACATTATGGTAGTAAATTCACGTAATACATTCCTCAGCATTTGTGGAGAAATTTATAGGCATGTTTCTAAAATTAATCTCTCCAAATAGTTAACATCTTGAAACGACTCTTTCCTGTAAACTTCTTCCATCAAGTAACTCCATGAGAAGAATTCAAGGGGGGTTGAGTCAGGGGATCTAGCACTTCAAAAAGATCAGAATATCTGTGAATAACTTTTCCATAGAACATAAGTTCAAGATATTCCCTAACATTCAATGTACCGTGGTATGTTGCACCCTCTTATTGAAACCAATTGACGTTCTTGTAAGGGTAGTTCGTCCATGAATTCATAGATGTGAGTTCTTAAATAACGTTCGGCATTCATAGCTTATTCCTATAAATGCCACACCACACGTTCGTCTTAAATGAATATTGGTCATGAGATTTTATTGTAAAATTTGGATTATTTTGAGACCACCAGGGATAATGTTATGACGAGACAGTTTCATTTCATGAAAATTATGCATCATCGGAAAAAAATATATGCCTTATAAAGAAAGGGTCATCTTCTAACTCTCCTTGGATGAGACAGCAAAAATCGAAGCGCCTATCATAATCCCTTTCTTTCAATGTGTGAATGATTTTTGGTTTGAATAGTTCATATTTATTCAGTTTTAAAATTTTCGCCACTGTATCTTCACTTATATTTTGTTCCATCAACGATTTCCTTTTGCGTAATGACAGTTCTCTACCACAGTGATAGCATCACTTCGAACTGCGTATTCTCATCGGCAACCAGCTTTTGGCATTTTCCATTGAAATTATTTTTAATACTTCCAGTATTCTTGAATTAAAAGTTGAATGATTAATATTTTTATTGTTTATCATTGAAAATAATAACTGCTTCTCTATGTGTTTCATAATTTCTTCCCACAATCGAAACAATTTCTATTTTCTCTTCACAAGTTGTTAACTCTACCATTTTTATGTGTCCTAAATTCTAACGCGTTTTGAAACTCACTGTCGAACATTTCTTGCCATCAACAAAACATTTGTATGTCAGTGCATCCTAGATTACATGTAACTACAGTTAAATTTGCATTGATATTGTAGACAAAAAAGAAAAAATATTTTTTTAAATGTAAATGAATTTAATTGCATATTTGAACTTTTTTTCCTAAAATTAATGATAAAAAATTTCCCATATGGTTCCAACTTAGTGAGACATATTATATATAAAATTCTCGGGAAATAGGTCACACTAACACATATGCTTATTATTTTCGCCTCAACGTAAGTTTCGGTGTCATGATGGTCGTGAGACCGAAACGTACGTAAAGACGAAAATAATAAGCAAAAGTGTTAGTGTGACCTATTTCCCTAGAATTTTATATACAATATGTCTCACTAAGTTGGAACCATATGGTACGAATAGTATAATTGAAATTGGATAATGAGGTAGAGTCAATAATATAAAGATTCTTGACCCAGTATGAATTATATATAAAAATTCTCGGGAAATAAGTCACAATAACACTCTGTTTTAAATTTTCGTCTTTACGTACGTTTCGGTCTCACGACCTTCATCAGAAGACTTATTATGTAAAAAGGGGTTAATTAAACTAATTAGCACAAGCGTCCATATCGCACAATTTTCAATCAAAAAGCTCACGCCGTCGAAACGAACACAACCACGAATAATCGAAAATAGTATCGTTAATATTAAAGTATAATTTTTTTGTAACAAGAATCCACTGTTCAGTAAAATTCTCATAATTTACAAACGCATATTGCTATGGTCTCAAAGCAACTGAAGTTCGAAGCTATTTGTTGATATTTACTCGAACCAGATGTAGATTTATGACGTACTTGAAAAGGTTTTAGACCTGCATTGGAATTTACTTTAAGCGTTCTTCCTAAAATATAATTTTAACATTATAAAGACGCATGTAGGAATTTGCAAGAAATTTAATTAATCAAGTTAGTATAAATCTGACTCAATCCCTGAATTTCATTCCTATGATTCACAGAATTGGAATCCCGTTTTATGTGAATCATCTCCAGGATAGATCCTATTGTGACAAGGAAATTCTGATGTGGAGGTGTACCTGGAGGGCACAAGAGGATCTAGGGAAATTGTGCGTTATCAAACCATCAAATATAATGCTGTGTTACACGTCCAGTTGATCATTTAACATTTCATTCTCATTATTTTTAGCATATATTACTATTGATTCTAGTGTGTTCAATTGAAAGCCTCTACTCTAGTTATGTAAAATTCAAACTTCATCTAAATTTGAAAAAATGTGCCCTGTTCCTAAAATATTGTCACAGAAAAATGAATCTATGTTATCAACTCTTGAAGATCGAAAATGTTCCTTATATCTAATTTCTATATTACGACTGGGTCTACCGATGTAAAAGTTATCACACTCTGAACCGGTTAATTTATTCACTCCAGATTCACTAAACGTGTTTTGATGATTGAGTAAGTTAATTTCTGTTTTTTTTTGTCAATTAATTTGGTTATAATTTGAGGTTGAAAACCATAACCTTGATTATATCCAATTCTTCATTGAGGTTTTCAGGAGACATCAATCTACAGAAAGAAGAATAAATTGACTCACTGAAATATCTATCCTTTCACAAAGAATACTGATTCTTCATCAAAACAAGTTCACCTCACATATTTTGGTATCGTAAGTGAAAGAAATGCAGACATTTTACCATTTTATCGAAATATAATCTAAAAGTGAGCTTCTAACTTCAAAATAAGTTGTCCAATTTTCTGTTCAATGCTGAAGATAAAACAAATGAGTTTAATAACCCTGGAGTATACAAATTAACTAGTTCAGTAAGTGATAACTTTTACATCGGTAGATCTAGTCGTAACATAGAAATTAGATATAATGAACATTTTCGATCTTTTGAACTTAATAAAACGGATTCATCTTTCTCTAAGCATATTTTAGAAACAGGGCACACTTTTTCAAATTTAGATGAAATTAAAATTTTACCTAACCAGAGTAAAAGTTTTAAATTGAACATACCAGTATCAATAGAAATTTCCAAAAAATTTTTGTTTGAGGTCCTGATAACGTCCTTTTGTGGTTTCCTAGTATACCTCCGCACTAAAATTTCCTTATCACAATATTAGCTGTACCTCATTGTCCAATTTCAATTATACTATTCTACATTGTAGCAATATATTCCCCCAACCGGAACCCCACTTGTTACCTGTGTCTTATATTGTACCATAGATAGCCAAGATTTTTCATATTTTCATACATTAGTATTTGTTTCTATAATATATGTGATAAGAAACAAAGTGAAATTGTTTAATTTTTTGATATCAATATGCTAGATTATCATAGAGTAATGGCTTCCACCATTGAAACATTCATTATGTGATTATTCAAAAAATATTGTTATTTCGTTAGTTTTTATAAGGAAGAAGTTGAGATAGTATAAGTGCGGAGAGCCGGTATATCTTTCATGCCACCGTTGCATAAAAGAAATATCAACTCTTGGCATTCATACTGTCTCAACTGACGTCGTAGGAACCTCATGATATTCGATTTACAACATTGCCAAATCTATAGATGCAGGATTCACAGTGATATAAAAGATAAATATACGAACCGTATATTATTCAGCGCCTCTAGTTCTATTTGTGCCGTACTAATAATATTCATTTCTTCCAAATCGATATCGATGTTGCGTCTATGTTCGACATAGATATATGTGGATAGTAATTTAATGACTATAGTGAGAGTAACAAATCAAAGGGTGTGGGTTGTTCATTATATAGTTCAACAGAAAATGATAACCACATTGTTGACATGATGATGGGGAACCAGTTATAATGGAATGCACTACTGCGTCCAGTATACGGATGCAATATTACGTTGGACGCAGCATTAGATGTAAATTGCTAATATAGAGACGCAGCATTGATAGAGGGATATATATATATATATATATATATATATATATATATATATATATTTGTATGTTTTCTTGGTATATTGGTTCGTATATATACTGAAAATGAAATAAAACAGAATTTTTATTTCATTTTCAGTATATATACGAACCAATATACCAAGAAAACATACAAATATTACAAATGGTTCAAGAATATCAATAAATATATATATATATATATACATATATATATATATATATATACATATATATATATATATATATATATATATATATATATATATATATATATATATATATATATATATATATATATATATATATATATATATATATATTGAGGACCGAAACCACACAACGCGGGTAAATACCCGAGAATCCAGTTCTACACATTACGTCCGCGAGAACCTAAGAAGAAACATATATATATATATATATATATATATGCTGTGTTGGGTTGCCGGGATATTCTCCGCGCTGTCGTAGATTGGTTTCGATAGAAACCGTTGATATGACGACGTTTCGGCACAATCTCATGTGCCATCTTCAGGTCTTCTCTTCAGGGCTGCTGCTCTGCTTCGAGTTAACTTGAAACTGATCTCCGTTGATCCTGTTGGATAAACTGGTGTACAATCTATCAAGTTTTCCTCTAGACAACAACGCACAACTGTAATAATCCGGGGGATTATAATTTTTCACGATTAAATCAAGTAGCGTAAGCAGGAGAAAACTCCTGAAAAATTAAGTTACTCTAAGTAAACCAGGAATACTAGACACATGAGAGTACGTCTCGAATCATTCCGTAGCGTGTAGTTCCGTCCTTACAGGCTTTTTCATAACCTAAAATTCTAAATTCCTGACAGGAACAGACTATACATAGACATTCTGGATTCAACAATTAGAATTCTATTCAGTTTTAAATAATGGAATGCCAGACCGGCGACAGGAAGTCGCTACCCGATACCTTTTAAAAGTTGTACGTGATTTTTAAAAATTAGAATGCTGAATTGCACTTAGTTCACAAGCGACAGCCGAAACCAATGTGTCAGCGGCGTCGTTAGACTGTATTTTGTGGTCACTCGCTGCCCCTCGATGTGGAAAACAGGCAACTTTAAATACAGATTTGTGTGTTAGGGCAAAGTACAAGTTGGTACAACAAACCTCATTGGCCAATATGAAATGTTTCGAGCTGGTAGGGAAGCGAAATTTCGGAGGGATTCGAATTATAAAAATGAAAACTCGTAGGAAAAAGGGCAGTTCCTGTGTCGTATCTTGCTGGGGAAGCTCACTTCCTTGTACATATAGCTCCGTCTCTCTCAAAGCCAGATTCATTAATTCTTTTAATTGATATTTTTAACTTAGTCATATGATTGTTTTTTTGTATAACAAGTTACAAGATTTCTATTTTTACAACTATATTCTTCTTTTGTTTATTACTCAAAGTAAATTAATTCATTCGAATCAATTTTTATCATTCTAAGTATCAGTTTTAAGAGAACTTACATTTTACTAACTAGAATCTAAAATAACCTGTAAAAGAAATTGTGGAGAACGTCATTGGTAACTTGATGATAGAAATCTAAAGTAATTTGATATTTTGGAGAATTTATTTCATTTAACGATTAGACAATTTGATCTGGGTGCGAGAGAGAACTGGCTCCGGGGTGTAATTTGTAACTCAACAAAAAGACGTCGCGTAATACATTTTGTGAAAGCCGTACATGAAGTGTAAACTCAGGTGTTACTGGTTTACTTTGTGGATTAAGGATTAAATACTGAGTCAGGGTAAGTCTTCAGAAAAAGCTATTTAGTCTGTGTTCAAGCCAAAAATTCTGAGGTCAGCACCCCCCTTTTCTCGTTTTTGTGTTGGTTTATAGAGGAACGTAACCATTAATAGAGTATTTTGATTTAATAGAAGTGTATTGATCCATCTGCCGAATTTATCATATTTTGTAGTGCATATAGGTGACCTACTTAAGATAGGTATAATTGAAATTAGGGTTATTGTAGGTGTAGAGTCAAATACCTAATTATTTGGGGGACTATTGGGAAAGATCATTATTTAAAAGTTGCAATAAGGGTATTTCATTTAGAATTAGAAGGGTTCTTAAAACCCCTATTGAGACCCTGATCCTTAAGGACAGGGAGAGTTAGCCATAAGCGGCGAATTTAAGAGAAAGTGTTTGAGTTCATCTTGAAAACTAGGGTTTCATTATATTGTTTAATTTGTTGAATCAATTTACTAGATCTACATATACATAGCGAACCAGGTAGTTGTGGATAAGGCAACAGGGCTAGTTATTTAGAGAATCACCCTTCCGGAACCTCAACTTTACTACCAGTGGCCCCTCTGGGTTACTCCACAACCTATAGTTACTTATCCCTCAGATTGGTACATTCAAAAATAAGGTTAGCCCCAAAGAAACAACTCCCTGGCGTCGTTACATCAGGCAAATCAATAATTCACTGATTGATCGGTCTCGATAAAGTTTTATCAAATTTATTATATATTGTTTTTACAAACCATTCAGATAACTAGCATCAAATTAATTTCGTTTAATTTAAATTTTGTTTTGTTTCTTGTTGGCTATTTGTCATATTTTTCACTTTATGTTTATATGTATGGGACTTAGTGTATATATATACATCTGTGTGATTATTATTGTTTTTGTATACGATTAACTTTTTCACCAATATACATCTTATTCTGTTTGCATTGTTCTTCATTGATACACCATCCCTTAAATAAAGTAATAGAGGAATAGAATAATCCTGTCGTGATTGTCATTCCGAACATCTTCAGCAATGTGAAGCTGTCATACTAGCATAGTATATACTTCGGCCAGGAAAGGCCTGCTACTAAACAATTTTATACCAAGTGCTACTGGAGAGGAACTCCTTCGAGTTTAGTTTCGTTCCCTGGACTATTCTCTAAAACATCTCAAAAGGGAACTGGTGGCAGCTAAATTCAATCCATTCTACCAAAGACAGGGCACTCCTTGTAGTGTAACCCTGTAAATTACACTCTCCGCAACCCTCGAGTTGCATAAAAGGGTAGCTATCCTAGCATAGTTACAATAAGGTTTCCACTCTCCGTAGCAACATATGATCACATAAGGCTTTGACCTGAGGGAACAGTAAACAAACATAATCTAGTAATTTCTTGAGCAGGATTTGGTATGCCTGGCTTGTGTGTAATAACATCATAAATAAGTTCATTATATTGCTCCCACATTACCAGCTCAGAATTTTACATTTGGTGTTGCAGCGGTGATATCTTAGGTTTTTCAAGCCTAAATAACAAGGTGATAATCCACGTCTTCGAAAAAATTTAGTAGTGACAGTTTCGGAAGTAAACAAAACAAGCAATTGAAGTGTTTCGTTTAAAGTGAGGTTATAACGCGAGGGAAATAACAGTGCGTAGGGTGTTGAGAACATAGAACAGTAAGGTTAATAATTGTGTAGTAGTTCAATAACCCCAGTAAATAGTAGGTCAGATTATTTAAAGCATATATACACTGAGCGCCTGTGAAATCAGGCATAGCAATTGAGAGTTCGGAAATTATTTATTTCCAATTAGGAAGTTATGGGGTGTGACCATCAGAATAAATAGTAGGTGCTTTAATTTTAATAGCTTGAATTAAGCGCTTACAGCATTGTAGGAGCTCGCAGACTAGGGCCAAGAGAAAGTGTATTTTATTGTATAACTAGGTCAAGGAACAGTGAACCAGCAAGGGAAGGAGCCGGGTGAATTGAATCAAAAGGTGTCTCTCGTGTATAGGCACTAATTACGTGCTCGAGCAGAAAGGTTTTGATTCTGGGAGTTCTGCGTTTCGATTTTACATTTTTTTTATTTTATTTTTTTTTGTTCCCCTAATTTGTTTTGCATTGCAGGGTCAACCTAATCAGATTATTATTTTTTTAGTAACAATTTAAGTCAAAATTTTTCTTTCTTTTATCATTCAACGCAGATTGAATTCACCAGTTGTATTTTATTTTTGAATTTCTTTTAAATTCAGTTTAAGGAAGTAGCCGAAAGCTAACGAGAGGTCAAATTTTTCTTTTTTTTGAGTGGTGTCTAGTAGGTACATAGTTGGTTTTTCGGTAGCGGAATCATCAGAGTTGAGAGCTACATCAATCCGGATTTCAAATGAATCCTGCAGGTGTACCAGGCCCAGCCCCACTAGCAGCTTCATGGCCAAGTATGCCTTTAGGCATGGTTGCTGGGACAGTGGATCCCTTTTCAGGGAAGGAAAATAT
Source organism: Endomychus coccineus (assembly GCA_958510875.1). Taxonomy (NCBI): domain Eukaryota; kingdom Metazoa; phylum Arthropoda; class Insecta; order Coleoptera; family Endomychidae; genus Endomychus; species Endomychus coccineus. The sequence continues at coordinate 96,831,679 of OY294069.1, read as the reverse complement.
AAAGGCCTATTTTGCCAAATTAGAGCAAAGGTCTAAGCTGTATGGTTGATCGGAAGAGAATACTTTGAAAATACTAAAGTTCCGACTAGAAGGGATGCCGATTTGGATAATTTGGAATATGACGACTTCCGAGACAAGCTGATAGAGCGTTTTTCGCCTCTACGAACATCAGGGGAAAGCTTGGCTCAAGTGGCCAAGTGCATCCAACGTCACGATGAATCGGTGTCCGAATTTGCCACACGTATTAAGCATTTTGGGAGGCAGGTCTTGGAAGAGGATCTGATGGATGCAGTGGACAAGGAAATTCCGGGTTTGAGGAAGAATACTGAACGGACTATGATCCACCAGTTTAAGCAGGGCTTAAGGAAAGAATTGATGCGGGATATCGGAACAGCATTAATGCGAGAACCAAGCCTTACCCTCAAAAAGGCGGAGGAAATGGCTAGGCAGTCAGAAAGGGTTGAGCTCCAGTTGAGGTCAAGACCCTCAGCCACTCCTAGTTTGTCAGCACCACAACTGGAAAAGGTGCGATGTTATGGGTGCGGGGAAGAAGGGCACTATAAGCCCGACTGTCCAAATGAGATCCGAGCTGGAACAACAAGGCAGCCCGTCACCTGTTTTAGATGCGGGAAATCAAGCCACATCGCAATAGGTTGCCGCGATTTCGGAACCTACGACCAAAGGAATGAACCTAGAGGGGGTAGGAAGCCAAACACCGCTCGACCTTCGGGACAAACAAAACCGGCTTTAAACTAGCACGACCTTGTCCGGAAGCTCCTAGGAGCAAGGTTGCTAGTGGGGTTGAGGAGCAAGGGGAATGGACGTTGGTATAGCGTCAGGGAAAAGGGAATGGTAACTTCAGAGTCATACAACCCTCGATGAAGAAAGGGACGAGGCCCACAACACCGAGGGTAGTAGTCCCTTGTGTAGGAGGCATAGGGTCATTCGGAGGACCCACTAACTTAGGGGTTCGATTGAACGAACAACAGCGCACTTTATGCATAGACACAGGATCTGCGCTCTCTCTTATAAAAGAAAGTAGCTTACCAAGCGAGGCAGTATCCCTGCCCGGCGCGATTCATTTGGTAGGCATTTCTGGAAAAGAGATGACCTCTTCCGCCCTGGTCCAATGCCAGGTTGTATATAAAAGATGGCGGCCCCACCTGTTGCAAGACTGGGTGGCGATTAAAAACCTTCCACTACATGCAGACGGGATTTTGGGCACAGACTTCTTGAACAAGTGCGGAGCCATCATTGACTATGCTCGTAACACCATCAAGATTAGAGGAATAACTACGCCACTTGTTATGGATGTGCCCTATAAACGACCAAGTCAGGTGCTGGTGGCACCAAAACCGACAACGCCTATTACTAACGCCACCCCGTTCGCTAAGTCAAAGCCTCAACAACCGCCGGTTCCTTCAACCTCAAAAGGAATGCCATGCAGACCCTTTCGTTACTCTGAACCACCACCGGTAAAACCAACGTACGCCCAGGCAGCTTCACTGCCTCGGCCCAAACCCTCCGATAGGTCCCTTCCATTGCATAAACCTCCACATATCACGTAAAATCAGTAAAGGCGATACACCGAAAGGCACGCGCAGGAATTCCGAAGCGAAACCGCCCTCCACACGGCTATGTCACGTAAGTTTATGGGAGATGGAATCTATACCTCCTCGAAGTGAAATCGAATGTTGGGGTAAGGTAGTAGGTCAAAAACCTACGGGAGAACTAAGAATGATTGAAGCCTTGGGTGAAGACCTGGAAGTGGGAGTACTGATCGCCAACGCGGTAGTACCATTCACCAAGGAAGTGAGAATTCGTCTCATGAATTTGAACAACTACCCGGTCCGACTAAGGGCAAAAACTGTGTTGGGCACCCTATCTACTGGAGTGGAAGTTTTAAGTAAGGCTCAGAAGCAGGTCGAACCGGCTCGTCCGGCTCAGTTATGGTGTAGACCAGATTGGGAAGACCGAGAAACAGGGAATTCAGACGCAGTGGATTTGTCTCATCTACCGAAGGACACCCAAGCCTTAGTGAGAGCCTTTCTCAAAAGATACGGACACATCTTTTGTGGTGAGAACGAGATCCTATCCAGCACTGATCATGTGAAACATCGAATAATCACCGAAAATGTACCTCCCATCTCGAAAGCCCCTTATCGAGTACCTTTCCATACTAGGGATGAACTGAGGAAGGAAACCGATCGGCTACTGGACGATAAGATAATAAGGGAGTCAAAAAATCCCTGGAACGCTCCTGTAGTTATGGTAAGACGGAAGCAGCCTGACGGCTCTATGAAGATCCGACTTTGCATCGATTATAGGGCTCTTAACGCCGTGACTAAAAGGGACTACTACCCGCTACCTCTCATAGAAGAGCTACTGGAACAATTCGGAGAGGCCAGTCTGTTCAGTGTGTTTGATGTAGCGTCGGCCTATCATCAAATAAACATGGAAACTTCGGACATCGAAAAAACGGCTTTCAGCACTATGGATGGTCACTATGAGTTTCTGCGTATGCCTTTCGGGTTGTCCAATAGCCCTAGTACTTTTGCTCGCTTTATTAACACCGCAATGGTCGGTCTGAACCATCTCATCTGCAGCGTATATCTGGACGATATCATCACTTACAGTGCCGACGATGTGACCGAACATCTACGACGACTGGCACTAGTTTTCGATCGCTTAGCGGAAGCCAACATAAAGTTAAAACCTAGTAAGTGTCACATGTTGAAACCAAAAGTAACCTACTTAGGCCACGAAATTTCCAAGGCGGGTGTAAGCCCTTTAACCGACAAGGTGCAAGCTATCAAGGATTTTCCCATTCCCACTAAGGTAAAAGAGGTGCGAAGATTTTTAGGCTTGGTAGGATGGTATCAGAAGTTTATCCCGAACTTCGCTGAGCTAGCGGCCCCGCTTACGGAGTTAACCAAGAAGGACGTGAAGTTCATAATCACGGAACAGGTGCTGGGGTCCATTAACAGCTTAAAGGAGGCCTTGACCTCGGAAAGCATGCTGATCCATCCTTATTTTAAGGAACCGTTCATCTTATCAACGGATGCGTCAGGAACAGGGATCGCCGCTGTGCTAAGCCAAAAGGTCGATGGGCACGAACGGCATGTAGCTTTTGCGAGCAGGAAATTGACCGGCGCGGAGACCAGGTACACGGTCACTGAATTGGAATGCCTCGCAGTTGTATTTGGAGTGAGGCAGTACAGGTGTTTCCAGTATGGAAAGAAATTTGAGGTAGTAACGGACCACATTTCCCTCAAGTGGCTGTTGTCACTGAAGGATCCCACCTCAAGATTGGGACGGTGGTCGATCTTGCTGTCGGAGTACGACATAGAGGTCATACATCGACCTGGGAGGAAGCACGGGAACGTAGACGACTTAAGTCGGGTCTACGAAAGCCCGAACTGGGACTTTGAAATGGACAGATGTCTAAAGGACATAGCAGGAAAGCAGATCGGGAGTAAATCAGTGGATAACGTTGAAGGAGATCTGCTTAAAGCCCCAGAGAAATTCGCTTTGGCTCACTGTGTGGGTGCGGATTTCGGCATGTCCCAGGTAGTTGCCCTACAATTTCGGGAGGCTATTGAAACACCTACCTGCTGAAGAAACAGAATAAGAAGGTGGGAGAGGTTGCCAGTATGGAAGTCCAAGGGCGCCTCACGTTACATATGGTCACCAAGGACAAAAGCACCGATAAGCCCACGGAACGATTCGTGTTCCAAGCCCTCTGGGACCTTAGGCAGTTATGTTTGGAAAAAAGGGGTTTTATGGTTAGCTATGCCACGAATCGCGTGCGGATTAGACGGGTTAGATTGGGGAGTCATCGGACCAATGCTAGAGTGGATGTTCGGTCACACGCCCATAAAGGTTAGGATCCATGTGTTGGACAGGTCGAAGAATGCGGAAAGGACGGGAATATGTCTTACCGCGCAGGATAGGGGCAGGTGCTGTGTCCAATTGGTGAAGGATTTAGAGATATGTTTGACAAGCATCGAGTTAGAACCTATATGGGATGGGGCAGATATAGTGGTAGCCCAGAAAAAGGACAAGTTTTCTGCCCAAGTAGTGAGGGACTTAGACCCCGAGTCAGAGGAGGGTAACGGATACCGATTGTCCCAGAGTAGTGTTTTGTATCAGTTAGCGAACAACGGATCCGAGCGGCTCGTCGTACCCCAGAGTTGGGTACCGAGAGCAAGGCACGACTACCACGATGTGGCGTACATCGGCCACCCAGAGCAGTATAAAACTTGGCGGTTGATGCGTCAGAGACTGTTCTGGCCGGAAATGAGGAAAGACATAAGGAGGTACTGCGGAAGATGCCACCGGTGTAACCAACGGAAAACGTCACCTCATTTAGGAAAGGCACCCTTACAAAGATTTACTGAAGTATGCGAGCCTTTCGAGAGGACAGCAATGGATATTGTGGGGCCGTTGATGAGGTCCGATAATCAAAATCGGTACATGCTTACTTTCCAGGATCACTTTACCAAGTATGATGATGATGGAAACCTCGTTCCTACTAGACATGAGGAACAGTTAGGAAAATTGAGAGACGCCGTCAATTTCGTCAAATTACAATTGAATAAAGCCTTCACTATCCAGAGTCGACACTATAATCTGAGACGGCGCGATTGGGCACCTAAAGTAGGGGAGGAGGTCATGTGCAAAGAACACCCGCTATCCTCGGCAGCTCAAGGTTTCGCCGCTAAACTGGCCCCGAAGTTCGCAGGCCCGTTTAAAGTGAAGAAAATCATTTCACCGGTAGTGGTCGAGCTGGAAAATGGAACTAGTCGTAGACCCGTTCGAGTCCATGTAAAGGACTTGAAAAAAATTAACTGTTAACTACTGTAATTTTCTCTCCCCAGGAGTAAATATGACTTCAGTTCCGGAAATTAGAACTCCCGGGAAAGACGCCGAGGCTGCCATCCGATTGGGAAAGAGGCTGCACTAGTTATTTGGTTCCAGTCCGGAGTCAAGCCCACAACTCCAACTGTATTATTCGCCGATCCCCAACATGACACCGCCAACTCCCGATCTACCCCAGCAGCAACCGCCCCTACCAAAGAAACTATCAACCCCCTGTGTAAATAACCCCCTGAAATAGTGACAGAGACACCGTTAGATTAAGTGTAGATAGTAAGGAACCATATTTTATTAAGAAACGGTTACGTAAAATGCATGACTATGGGGTGTATGATCCAACAGGCCGGCTAGTGGCACGCGTAAAAATACCGTGGGACTGTGAGGTCAAGCCGACGTACGAAACTTATCGTACATTCGAAAATTTTCTAAGAAAGGAAGGGGGGTGTGTAATGGAAGCATCCTTCATTACATACAAATCATTTTGATTATATTATATTCATATAATCAGAATGATAAATTACCATGAAGTAACGGCTCCCACAATCGATTTTTTTACATACAAATCAATTTGAATATTTCAGTAGAGTCGAATTACATAGGCAAAGTTAAGAGATCAAACTTCGTGCACATCTATGTATAAAAACTGGTGAACAGAATCCGCAAACCGGTCACCTGTTCACGTTACGTCACACGCCGCGATCTTTATAAAAGCCAGCCCATTTCATAGCTAAAGGGGACTCACTTTTCAGACCAGCACCGAGATTGACCTGCAGTAATTCAAACAACCCGAAGCCGTTGTGCAAATCCGAGAGACAGAAAGTGAGTATTATTTGCCGTATAAAATCCATTCAAGTTATTGAATTAACATTCCAGTATACAAGTCCGATTTCAAATTCGAACTTTGTTAATAAATTCAATAGTCCACAAAATAATCCTGGTAGCTTGGACGAATACGATTCAGCTCCTGCGAATTGTTTTTCTAGAGACTAAGTTAGAATATTGCCCGAGACCGATTTGTAGAATTGTGAATAAATTCACAGTCGAAACCGCCGGAAAGATCAATCCTGGTAGCTTGGACGAATACGATTCAGCTCCTGCGAATTGTTTTTTTAGAGACTAAGTTAGAATATTGCCCGAGATCGATTTGTAGAATTGTGGATAAATTCACAGCCGAAACCGCCGGAAAAATCAATCCTGGTAGCTTGGACGAATACGATTCAGCTCCTGCGAATTGATTTCAGGGGCTACGTTGTGATGCTTTCCGAGACCGACGTGTGAAATTATTAAGTCAGTCATAGCCGAAGATCACTGACAAATCAACCTAGTCCGTAATGCCCCGCTCAGTAAGAAATTACGTCTGAAATACAGGTCGGAGTGAACATACGATCCACGCTCCGTCGAAGTTAAAAGTGTACTAAATATTTAGATTGTCGCGATTCATTTCTAGACCTAGGGCCAAGAACTTGTCTATCATCTCACGCAGATGGTGGAAACTCCCGGCGCTAACCGACGATAGGAAACCATCTAATTAGCGAGTTATTTTATACACGGAAAACGAACACATGGAACGGCCTGTTCTGAGCCACATTTTGTAAATAGATTGTACATAGAAAGTGTAAATATACCGAATGTAAATAGGGATAATTAATAAACTTAGTTGAACAAGAAATATCTGTTTTATTTGGCAATCAACACGAAAGAGGAATAGCAATTTTAAAACCTATATGAAAAGGGAACCTGGACCCTCAAGAAACCCGAGCAGGTCAGTTACTGTCATAAGAGGACAGTAAGTGACAACCTCCCCCACTTGTAATTAACCATTCAAGCGGAAGGAGGTTACAATATAACTGTTTTCTTTTTACTCAAAGTAATTTATTTCATTCAAATCAATTTTTTATCCTTATTATAGTTACTTTCATTTACTCAAAATCATTAAAAAGCATCAATTTTGAGAACTTACATTTTACTTCAATATCATTTGCTTGAAGCCTTTTATTTAGTGAATGTTGTTAGGTAACTAGAATCTAAACAAATATAACCTGTAAAAGAATTGTGGAGAAAGTCATTGTTAAATTGTTGATAGAAATCTAAAGTAATTTGATATTTTGGAGAATTTCCCTCAACGATTAGACAATTTGATCTGGGAGCGACAGAGAACTAGCTTCGGGGTGTATTTTTAACTCAACAAAAAGACGTCGCGTAATACATTTTGTGAAGGCCGTGAGGTGTAAGCTCAAGTGATAATAGTTTACCCTGTAGATTAAGGATTATTACAGCAGGGTAAGTGTTAAAAGAAAAAGCTATTTAGTCTCAAAGTGTTCAAGCAAAAATTCTGAGGTCAGCACGCCCCTTTATCGTTTTTGTGTTGGTTTATAGAGGATAGTAACCATTAATAGAGTATTTTGATTCATTAGAAGTGTATTGATCCATCTGCCGAACTTCTCACAATTTGTAGTGAATATAGGTGTCCTAATTAAGATAGGTATAATTGGGATCCTTCAACGAGGATCATCATTGGGCTGAAATTAGGGTTATTGTGGGTGTATATTAGATTCATAATTAGTTGGGGGTCTGTTAGGAAGAATCATTGATTAAAGGTTGCTATAAGGGTATTTTATTTAGGAATTGAAGGGTTCTTAAAACCCCTATTGAGACCCTGTACCTCAAGGACAGGGAGAGCTAGCCATACGCTGCGAATTTGAGTGTAATTGTTTAAGTTTATCTTGGAAACTAGTGTTTCATTATATTGATTATTTTGTTGTATCAATTTACTAGATCAACAAATACAAAGCGAACCAGGTAGTTGTGGATAAGGCATCAGGGCTATTTATTTAGAGAATCACCCTTCTGGAATCTCAACCTTACTACCAGTGGCCCCTTTGGTCCACTTCAAAAAACCTTTAGTTACTTATCCATCAGATTGGTACATTAAAAAAAATAAGGTTAGCCCCCAAAGAAACAACTCTCTGGCTACGTTACATCAGGCGAATCAATGATTCACTGATTGATCATTCCTGATACAGTTTTATCAATTTCTGTCATAACTATTTCACCATTCAGAAAACTTGCACCAAATTAATTTCGTTTATTTTATTTTTATTTATTGTTAACTATTTGTCATATTTCCACAGTGTGTTTATATGTATGGGACTTAGTGTATATATCTGTGTGATTATTATCTTTTGTATACGATTAATATTACCCCAATATACAACTTATACTGTTTGCCTTGTTCTTCATTGATACACCATCCCTTAAATAACGTTATAGTGGAATAGAATAATCCTGACGTGATTGACATTCCGAGCATCTTCAGCAACGTGAAGATTTCACACTAGTATAGTTATACTTCGGCCAGAAAAGGCCCGCTACTAAACAATTCTATACCAAGTGCTACTGGAGGGGAACTCCTTCGAGATTTAGTTTCGTTCCCTGGACTATTCTCTAAAACATCTCAAAAAGGAACTGGTGGCAGCTAAATTTAATCCATTCTACCAACGACAGGGCACTCCTCGTAGTGTAACCCTGTAATTTACACTTTCCGCAACCCTCGAGTTGCATAAAAGGGTCGCTATCCTAGCATAGTTACAATAAGGTTTCCACTCTCCGTAGCATCATATGATCCCATAAGGCTTTGACCTGATGGAACAGTAAACAAACATAACCTAGTAATACCCTGAGCAGGATTTGGACTGCCTGGCTTGTGTGAAAGAACATCATAAATAAGTTTATCAAATTGCTCCCAAAAAACCACTCAGAATCTTACAGATAGTAGTTTAAAAGTAGTGAATTTTGTTAAATTAGAAGACATACAAAATGATCAAGATAAAAATGAAGATATAAAACAAAATATAAATAAACTTATTTTCAAACATAATATATATTATAAAAAGATAGGAAAAAATGAAAAGATTGTACTAACTGAGGAGTTTAGTAAAAAGATTATAAAACATGTACATCACTTCTACTGCCACATAGGGAGCAACCAAATGGAAAACAAGATTAAACCCTTTTATCAAGCTAAAAATGTATTGGATAATATTTAAAAAAATTGCGAAAACTGTGATGTCTGTATAAAAAATAAATCTAGAGGAAAATACAAGTTTGGATTAATGTCTCACTTAGGTCCCGCTACCTATCCGTTCGAAATAGTGTCTATAGACCACATAGGGGGATTTGGTAGTGCTCGTTCAACCAAAACATATTTACATCTTCTAGTATATCACTTCACTCGTTACGCCTATATTTTGACATCCAACCCAGAGTGCGAACGATTTTATAAAACTTGTCCAAAAAGTAACACAAGATTATGAAATTGACTTGATTCTATCAGATCAATATCCAGGCATGAATTCAAAAGAATTCAATTTTTTTTTAGAAAAAGAAGATATACCTAGTGTTCACTGCAGTAAATGCGCCATTTTCAAATGGATTGAACGAACGGTTAAACCAAACGTTGGTTAATAAAATTCGTTGCAGGATTAATGAAAGGAGGGACAAAACCGCTTGGACAACTATTGCTCACGAATGCACTGAAAAATATAACGAAACTGAACATAGTGTAACAGGGTTCTCTCCAAAATATTTAATGGGGGGAAAAAATGTTGACATTCTACCAGATGAACTGAAACAAAATATAACACACAATCAGCTATTGTGAGACCGAAAAATTGCCCTAGAAAATAGTATAAAATCCCACAATTATAATAAACAGAGATTCCGTATATGTTGAAAACGGAAACAGGTTAAACCGAAAAAAAACTAGATGAATTGAAAATACGACCTTACCAAATTGTGGACAAAATATCCAACTCAATTTACAAAGTAAACACGGGCCACAAAAAGTCAGTGTCGAATCTCTTCCATATTACAAAACTTATTCCAGTACTAGAGTAAAACAGTAAAACTTTGTAACCTTTGGAGGGGGGGGGGGGGAGAGATGTAAACAAAATGCATTACACTTCATTTAGTTTGTACAGTTTGAATTTGCCTCGTAATAACTTTGATGTTTAAATTTAATTATCTGGGAACTTGTTTGAGGCTATAGAGCCGGCGGTCATACAGAGGTTATGTTAGATTAAACAAGTGACAATTGTAATTGAAACCTGAATATTCAGATAATAGTGTTTAATAAGAACTGGTGAAACAATAGCTTTAAATGTTGTTTCTCTTTTCAGGTAAGATTTGTGATTAGGATTAATGTTGAAGAATGTTTTGTAAAAGTGTTAAAGTAGGTCATGTAAAAAATAAAACTTTCTCTTTTCAGAGCAACTCAATTTTGGTTGTAGTTTTACTGTTCACCATAATATCCAAGGATAATTACTAATTATATATATATATATATATATATATATATATATATATATATATATATATATATATATATATATATATATATATGTGTGTGTGTAGAACTGGATTCTCGGGTATTGATCCGCGTTGTGTGGTTTCGGTCCTCAAAAGGACCAATTTCACGACAATGAATTCGGAAAAGTCGCATTTGCCATCTTCAGGTGATTCGACCGTAGAGTCTGAAAGATCGAATTCGCCTAGATCTTTCAGACTCAACGGTCGAATCACCTGAAGATGGCAAATGCGACTTTGCCGAAACGTCGTGAAATTGGTCCTTTTGAGGACCGAAACTACACAACGCGGATCAATACCCGAGAATCCAGTTCTACACATTACGTCCGCGAGAACCTAAGAAGAAACATATATATATATATATATATATATATATATATGTAGAACTGGATTCTCGGGTATTGATCCGCGTTGTGTGGTTTCGGTCCTCAAAAGGACCAATTTCACGACGTTTCGGCAAAGTCGCATTTGCCATCTTCAGGTGATTCGACCGTAGAGTCTGGAAAATCTAGGCGAAACGTCGTGAAATTGGTCCTTTTGAGGACCGAAACCACACAACGCGGATCAATACCCGAGAATCCAGTTCTACACATTACGTCCGCGAGAACCTAAGAAGAAACATATATATATATATATAAACTTTTTTTTTTTTTTTTTCACATTCAAACCTGGTCGGGGCTACTGCGAGCTCCGACGACATCGCAGCAGTCGCGCCAGAAAGAACCTAAAAAAGGCGGTTAACCGAAGCTACTCCTCCCCACCGGTCGGTAAGTAGCTTCAGGTTCCTAAATCGTGTGCCCTAAGTATTCTAATTGAACCCAGAATGACTGCCTTTTTCATCCGGTCTATCAAGATCTGCGCCGAGTTCCTACAGGCCGGAATGATCTTCAAGTTTGAACGCAGCGAAGATCGAATTCCGCCCAAAACACCGATGATCAGAACCACTAATACGACCTTGTGGCCTGGGTATAGCGTGCGGAGCTCGAACAGGAGATCTTGATATTTTGTCCATTTTTCCTCCTCCTTCAAGACTATGTTCTTCTCTGCCGGAGCGGAGAATTCGATGACATACATAGTCTTGATTAGTTTATCGAGGAGGACAACGTCAGGCCTATTTGCTTGTATGGACCTGACGGTCGGAAACGGATAATTCCAGAAGATCTGGCATATATATATATATATATATATATATATATATATATATATATATATATATATATATATATATATATATATATATATATATATATATAAATACTGCTAACATTATTGCGTCTTTTCATGATGCAATACTGTTGCGTCCACTAGAAGGAGGGTCGCTGCCTCTTACTATTACAAGTATACTGGGTGAAAAATTCGTTTTATGCTCTTCATACGTTATCACATTTAAGAATATTGAACTTCTATATATGCTTTACTTCCCAGTTTCACGCACAATACTGACTCTTTCCATGTTCGGTATCATGTCAGCTCTATTTGCACGTATATTATACATTATGGCGTCCTTGCGCTGTTGCCTAGAGTGTGGAGTGTGTGGAGAGTGGAGGTTATATTGGATGATGCGAAATCATTCAACTATTCGAGAGTGGTGCGTTCACTATATGACTTATCACTTGTGGAATATTTCCATTTCTGTGCACCACACCTTTTAAAAGTAAGTATATAAATGCATGGAAATTGTTTATGAAATGAAATCCGTTTTTTGTATTCACAAATTGAGTGTAACAGGCATTTTTGAATTGAATAAAAATCAGAATGATTCATATGCAAATAATTTGAGTTTTCAGAACTTCGTTGTACTTGTTCACTATAATTTTTTTCCGAAATTCCAAAACTTTGTTAAATAAAACGGCACTAACGATTAATTATAGAAAATTTAATGATTGAAAATTAGAGTAACACAAAGTGCAATTTTATCTGAAATTGCAATAATTAAGACACGTCAAATTATAATTTATACTGTATTAGACATAGTAATCAGACTATTCGAACGATCTAATATTAATCGCATTTGTAAAAGAAGTTTATGAAATCTCACAATCCAAATTTTAGATATAGACAGTACTGTCTTGAACCTCACAAAGGGAACATGCTACATTGAAACTTGAAGAAAAATAATTTTAACAACAGACACATATGATTTTTAATGAAATAACTACCTTATAAATGAATTCTTTCTTATAATACTTGAAAATGAGGTGTAAGTGATTGACTCCGAAACATGTAGTAAATATCTGAAGTTTGGATTGTGAGATTTCATAAACTTCTTTTACAAATGCATAACATGAACTAACACTTGGGTAATACCAATTTATGATATTAATCGATTAATGTCCAGCTCTGCTCAATTAATTATCTTGATTTTTTTTCTTTGTGTATTCATTTTGTATGAATACTTTTATTTTGAGCCAATTTTTATTCTGCAACAACTGTGGATATTTTAATTTAAGTTGTTCACATTCGCCCTTTTTGGGAGGTTTACCAGATTTGATGTGTTTTTTGAAAAATATCTTCACTACTTCTTTTTGTTTAGTGGTCCAAGGGACCAGAGTACGAACGTTTCCTTGTTTGGCAATTGTGGTAGAGGTACCAACATCAATACTCGGCGTAGCTGAATGTTTCGTTGGAATGTTGTCATCATATATATCTTCATCTTCGCTTTGATCTGTTTTCTCATTAGTATTTAGTAAGTTCTCATCCATGTTAATATTTATCTGATCTAAAGATTTTCCTTTAAACTCATCAGCACTGCCATTTTCCATCAGCAGTAATAGTTTTGAAATTTTAGCTGTTTGGTAGATTTCATCTGGCAGTCTATACGAATTCCTGTGAACCCCCAAAGTGTGGCCCATGAATGTAGCAAGTTGTTCTATTTCATTCTCGGATAAGTTAAACAATTGTGAAAGAGTAGCAAGGTGTTTTCGGAGATGAGTAGAAGTAATTGACAATGGGTTTTTTGCTCCACAACATTTGGCATATTTACTTAAAACTTTATATCCAATGATATGAGACAACGAATTTGCCTTTGCATATAGATACACATTATCTTCGGATACGAAGTTATGTCTCACTTCAAGTAAAATTTTAATATGGTTTTGAACATCGCGGCTAAATAAGACTGGCACACCTCTTCCTCGCTTCCCTCTAATGACTACTCTCTTTAGACTTTTCAGTAGAATTTGCTCAGCAGAGGATACAACTCTGTTAAATTCTTCATAGTGTTGGTTCTCTGAACAGCAATTCACATAGGTATGTAGAAGCATTCTTTGTAGCTCTCCGGAACGTTTTCTATTCAATAGAATAACTCTGCAGAACACAGACTCTAACAGAGCATTATAGGATGTACTGTTTATATTCTGCTTTAGTTCTTTTATGGCATCCTCAGCCACTTTTATTAGGTACTGCCTTAATAATTTCAAGTCGTTAGCCAATGGAATTATTGTGACTTTATTCCATTTATTTAGATTCAAATTATTCGCCGCTTGTGACGAGATCTCAAACCTCCAATTTGATTCGAATAGATGTATTAGTGTTTTAAGCTTTGCTTCAGCTTCTCCAGAAGAAATTGATGAATATGGAGCATGTCTTTTGTAAGCATAGGTGATGGCAATGTCACAACATTGTTTCAATGATCTGGCAATGTTCATGGCAAATGTGGGTGATTTATATATATCTTTTACAAGATCGTATTTTGCAATACGTTTTGTAGCTTCTACGAAATAATCGAAGTAATTTGGCTGTAACGCTGAGAACATATTTGTAATAGATGGTTCAAGTTTTCTAAGCTCAATTAATAATTTGGAAAGCTCCCGCATTTTTCGTGAAGTAACAGGAACAAAATGTTTTTCTCTGTGAGTATTCAAGTACCTTGACCCAAATTTGCAGATTAAAGTATCACTTTTAGCCTCCATGGAAATTTTATCCGCACGCATATGAGGGAATACTTCTTCTCTCAATCGCCTGTCAACTCTTAAATTAACGACAAGTTGTGATTGACCAGCAGCCTGAGCACTACCTTTGCAATTACTACCAAGGCACTTCTTTCTATGGCGGTATAAAAGTTTGGACGAAAAAAATCCAAGGCAATTATCACATGGTAAAACTGATCTACCTGGAACGTATGTTTTCCGCACTGCCTTGAAACATTCTTTTCCACTTGCTAAAAAATTTCCCTTTCTTCTTAGTTTATCTAGTAAATGTCTTCTCTCTTTGCTTTTAATAGGTTTTGACAATATTTCCGAAACAGCTATTTCCATCGAATGATTCCTTCCCAAGTGGCGAGCAAAATTCTGTACTTCAGTTTCACAAAAATAACAGTGGTCTTGTTTCCTCTTATATGATGTTTTAGAATTTTTTGTCTCTGTGTTATGAAGTAGAACATTCGAAACGCTAATATTTCTCAGGTTTTCAGTTGATTCTGATATACTAGACGTACAATTTTCATTTTCGTTATCGATGGCTAGATTTAATTCGATTTCAGATTCTTTCCTATGTTCGGGACGAAGATCACATTGTTGCAAAGGATATTCGAACGAAAATCTAGGTTCACTTGTAGGATATATATTAGATGTGTCCCTATGTATTTTAGAAGATGTTGCTCGCGTCATAGGTCGAGTATAGGTCGCTTCTCGAGTAGGTACTGGGAACATCCTGAAATTGAAGAAAATATTATATAAGAAATAACTGCCAGACATCTCATAATGAATTAATGATATTAATATTCTGAAAACTATTTAACTCGGGTAATGGAAGTTACAAATGAAAGGGATATGAACATAGTAGTATTCAATTCTACAATATGGATAAAATAATAAAGATTCTTGACCCGGTATCAATTATATATAAAAATTCTCGGGAAATAGGTCACATTAACACTCTTTTTCAAATTTTCGTCTTCAACCATTGTTCATTGATATTTTGTTTTTCATAAGCTACGCCTTTCATTAAATTATTTATCTTTTTAGATTGAATGGCTTTGATTTTGTTGAAATTTTTTTCGAAATTGTTTTGCTGATTTTGAAAAAATTGCGTTATAAAGTTGCTATCAAAATTTTGATAACAGGTTTGTTTAACGAGTTTAATTTTGTTTTCAACCTCTGCTACATTTGCATATGTTTCTTTAATGCACAAGTTCAAACAATTTTTATGAAGAGAATTTAATAATTTTGCGTACGCCTTTTTATTTTGCACATATTCTCCTTTGATTTAGATATAATGAAATTTGGATATACTTGCAAGTTCCTACATCTTACCAGAAAAATTCTGCGATTCTTCTCTCTTGCTAATATCTCCATTAACTTTCCGTATTCCTTCAAAACTCTAGGATAGGTGGTTGTTCCTTCCATAATTAAGGCTTATATCCCGGAAAGTTGATGAAGATATTAGCAAGAGAGAAGAATCGCAGAGTTTTTCTGGTAAGATGTAGGAACTTGCAAGTATATCCAAATTTCATTATATCTAAATCAAAGGAGGATATGTATAGCAAAGTACAAAATAAAAAGGCGTACGCAAAATTATTAAATTCTCTTCATAAGAATTGTTTGAACTTGTGCATTAAAGAAGCATGTGCAAATGTAGCAGAGGTTGAAAACAAAATTAAACTCGTTAAACAAACCTGTTATCAAAATTTTGATAGCAACTTTATATCGCAATTTTTTTCAAAATCAGCAAAACAATTTCGAAAAAAATTTCAACAAAATCAAAGCCATTCAATCTAAAAAGATAAATAATTTAATGAAAGGCGTAGCTTATGAAAAACAAAATATCAATGAACAATGGTTGAAGACGAAAATTTAAAACAGAGTGTTAATGTGACCTATTTCCCGAGAATTTTTATATATGAATATGGATGAATTGATATTATTCATAAGCATTGTTGTCCATATTTTTCTAACAATTTCAATTGCTTGAAAAGTATTGTTCGTCTGCCTTTACTTACTAAATTATAACCCTATGCATTGGATTTGAAAATTTTCCAATTGGACTTATTTCAAAATATATGAGTTATTAAACCGAGTGAAATAATACGTATATTTTTGTTTCAGAATTTCACGTTCTGTAATGAATATCATTATTCTTCTTTTGGTTTTGTTTATGCGCCCGAACCAGGAGGTTCGGGGTATAAATGTTTTACCATGCACAAGCTCAATAACTGCGGCCGATATGGTTGCGGCCAGGAACATAGAGTCGACACCCCCTGCCTATATGGTTGCGGCCAGGAACATAAGAGTCGACACCCCCTGCCTATATGCTTGACGACGTACAACCGGAAGTAACTATGGGAAGAAATCCCCATAGATGGATAGGCTCGTTCACACGCAATGACAATTTTTATCACCCCGGGTGTAGATATTTACGAGCAGTCAAAAACGACTTCAAAGCGATTTGTCCAGCAGGAAGTGAAATAAGAATAGTTAGTTTAAGAAGTGTTCCCAATAATGAGCGAATTCTTATTGAATTTCTAGTAAACTGCCACTGCTCGAATTCAAGGCGAAGACGGAGAGACTCTAATACACAATGTATGATTCACGGATATACACGAGAACCATCCACTTGCTCTTGAGTTCATGACTTTGAGTTTACTCAGATGTCTGTAAGACAGTATTTTCTTGTTCTATTTTGAATTTTTCTCCTTTGAACTTTGTACTTAGATGTTATTATGTTATTCTGTTCTATAAATTATTATTAAGCATTAAAAATGAAAGTTCTAAGCATGAAGTATTTATTTATTGTAGAAATAACCGAAATATCCAAATTAAGCTCAAATTATATCTGCTTTACACATTTCTTCTCTAGTGTATCAAGTCAACAACAGTTATTTCATACAGCTTACTGCTACGTCAAAAGACGGCCGATTAAAAAAATATTCGTGGACCGATCTTCAAAAACGCATATCGGTACTTATTATAAACTTGTAGGCAATAACTAATGGTTTTCTGTGGAGGATACATGCAAATTTGTAGTTACTTAGTACTTACCTCTTCATCACTGGGATGATAGTCACTGCTACCTGATGTGTAGTATGGATCTTCTGGTGTGGCTGGTATTATCTCAAATGTATGTACAGATTCATTTTCTTCATTCTATGGGAAACAGTAAAAACATTGAGCGGAAAACTTCAATATATGAGTAGAAAGCAAACCTCTTTAGATTTTGTAGAATCACTGTTTTCCGTTTTTTTTTTCATTGCTGCATTTTCCTCTGCAGGTGACTTAATTATTATGATTTCATGTACTAATATTTTCTTGTCGGATTTGTATTCTTCATTTCTCTGCGTCAATAAAAAGTTATAACGTAAATAAAACTACTACAATTCAGTTATGACTTATTTCAAATTGTGTGTCAAAAAAGTATTTTTATGAAATTAATCTAAACGAATATTGGCCTTTTAGAAAGAAAAAGTGACAATATTTAGTCATTATATCATTTTGGGAAAAGGCGCTCAATTAAATAAGAGAATTCAAGTATAATTTTATTAAAATCTTACCGTTGGTTGGATATTATTTTCCCATACTTTGTCCTCCGAAATAGTATATAAATCGTTAGGTGGCGTTGGTGATAATTTTCTGTTGCAAAACCAGTTTGTACTTTTTTTGCTCCAGCAAAACGGGTTATTGGAAGTGGTTGATGCTAAAAGGTTATCTAATTAGTTAAATTATGCATGCAACCCTCAAACAATTCAACATACCTACTTCTTTTGGAATTTTACATAATTCAATTAACTTTTCACTTCTAGATTGTAAGGACATAATTATTAAGATCCGGACGCAACAAACTGTGGATTTACGCATACTTGAAACTCGAATGGCAGTTGATATTCATTGTTCATCCAAAGCTTAAACGAAATCGTTGCAAGAATTGCTGATTATAACAATCATCAGAAGATAACGCTTAGAATAACATACGGTGTTGCCGATGGAGGAAGTAGTATTGTTAATGAAATAGATACATTATACGCGAATTCGTATATGTAATTCACGCCTCTTCCGGGATTCCCTTCAACTAGAATCGTATATTTTGTACATACTAGTAATATTGTTACGTCCACTTGAATTTCAAATATCGTGCGAAGCCGTGGAGTTGGCGTGAAAATGCGAAGTGATTTGAGTGATAGACTTTCAGCTAGATGTACGTGTCAAAGAATTTGATTGTAAAGTTGACCAAAAATGCTAAAAAGAACGTGTAACCTTATTGCTTCCGATATACGGATGCAGTAAGGTTACGGAGGCAATAATCAACGTAAAATGTAAATGTATGGACGCGATAATGATACCGGATCATATATATATATATATATATATATATATACATATATATATATATATATATATATATATATATATATATATATATATATATATATATATATATATATATATATATATATATATAATTATAATTTTATTATTTGATTCTATTGCAATGTTATTAATTCTACCGGCTAGCTTTTATTTTTAATTTGATTGAATGAACTTTGGATTGATGTTTGTTTCGATTTAGTTTATGAACTCTTGAACTTGAAGTTTATCTATAGAATTATTTATATGGAATTAAACACAATGCTCTTTGAATTTCACAATATTTAATTTCTATGACTCTTTTCTTATCTCGGGTAAATAAATTTTATGTTTCACAAGATCTATGATATAACCTAAAAATCAATTTTACAACTAATATTTGTTTATACTGTTATAATCAACAATCTTCCTTTTGCTTTACAGATAATACAATGATGTAGAAATTATAAACAAACTTACGTTTAGTTAATATCCAAAAGTGTGTTTAATAATGTTGGCAATGTTCAATTTACTTCTATTTAATTTCGTTGATTCACTTTAACACAATACTCTGCTATTTCACGATAATCACAGGTAACTAATTTTGGTTACTTCTTCTTGAGAATCAGGAACTGTTGAAAATACTTTGTTTTATTCTTTTAGATAAGATATAAAACTTTTCGATGCTTTATTGGAATTATATCGAAGAATGGCAATCGTTGGATACTTCTTATAAATTGGAGGTTATTACAACCTTTTACTTTGTTCAGACACTTGGAACACTTCTTGACTTTTAATAATTATTTACTAACTTCGGTTACTTGGAACTTATCGAAGTTTGGAACATTTGAGTTCACCGATGTTTATTTTGATAAACTTAGGTTAGAAATTTGGTGAGTTGCCAGAGAAGCACAGTCTCTACTTAGATGTTATTGCAAACTCACTTGGCTTGTCTTTCAGATCCTTTTATAGGCCTCCAAAACCGACGCTACTTGATGTCATTTTCCACCTATGAGGTGCTTTCTTTTCATATCAAGAATGCCAAGTTAATTGTTGTGAACTGACAGAAGTATCTGATTGTTACCAGCCTGACACTAGGAATTCGTCTCGACCAATCAGAATTTAGTATTCTATAATTTTTGAATTATTGGAGATTTTCAACTTATTTTAATTAATAGTGATTCCTTCTTTTTAAATTATTATTGCCTACATTTTTCCACACACTTTGGTATAAGATAACCTATGATTAGGTTATTATTCATATGATTATTCCCATATTTATGGTTTTCTTGACAGTTACTTATTCTTAAATCTAATACATACTATATTATATCTGTTGGAAGGTCGTGATGCTGTCCACGTATATTTGTCTATGATGCATAACATTTGAATTATTATTATGTTCTTTCAATTTTGATGTGCGGTGTCATTAATTATTATATTTTCTCATTTACAAGTAAACACAATGTTTTCAAGTATTACGTTTTAATTAATTGCTATAGCCGCTAGTCCACCCTATCAGTGGTAGCAGAACGTGGTTGGATGAATATCTAGTGGCAAATGGAAGAAGCATATTTAAAATAGTAAGTAAATGAGAAAATAAAAATTTTAAAATGAGCTCGAGTATCAGAAGCATAGAACCGTTAAAAAAATCAAATTACGATACCTGGTGCTTACAAGCACAGGCAATTCTCATAAGATACGATTTGTGGGAATACGCTAGTGGTGGAAAACCGTTAGCGGAAACTGCGACTGCCGAAGAAAAGAGTGCGTTCCTAAAGGAAGACTTAAAGGCAAGGTCAGAGCTACTTTTACTTATATCTCCACCAGAACTTAAACAAATTAAAGGGTGTAATACATCCAAGGAGGTATGGGACAAACTAAAGTCTGTACATCAAAGTTCAGGGCCGGCAAGAAAGGCTACGCTATTAAAGCAACTAGTATTGAAGAAAATGACTCTACAAGAAGATGTGAGAGATCATCTCAGTAATTTTATGGATGTAGTAGGTAAATTAGAAGACATGGATGTCAAAATTCATCCAGAGTTATTAAGCATAATGATGTTGTACAGTTTACCTACAAATTTCTATAGCTTCAGAACGGCAATTGAGTCGAGAGATGTTCTGCCAAGTCCTAAAAATTTAAAAATAAAAATCATAGAAGAATACGAAGCAAGAAGGCAAACCGAAGCGAGTGAACCTCAGACTTCAGAAGCATTCTACACAAAGACGAAGAAAAAGGTACAATTTTGCAAGGATTGCAATAAGAAAGGGCATTCCACAGAAGCTTGTTGGTCAAAGAAAAGACCCAATAACCCCAATAAAACTAAAGGTCAAGAAAAGACATATAACATCTGTTTAACAACAGAAACGTCGAAATGTAAAGGCAATTTATGGTGTCTTGACAGTGGCTGTACGTCACATATGACGGGAGATAAAAGTATACTCCATAACTTAATCCCCGCGACTGACACTCTAAAGCTAGCTTCAGAAAAACATACGACCGAAGTTAAAGGGAAAGGAAAAGTCGAACTTTATACAAAGGATCGACGCTATAAAATTAGTCTTTCTGACACATTATATGTACCTGATTTGTCGAATAATCTAATTTCTGCAAGTAAAATTACGGATCATGGCTATAAGGTTCTATTTGAAAAGGAACAAGCCAGTGTCACAAAAGGCGGGAAAACTGTATTAAAAGCTAACAGAAGAAATGGATTATACTATCTTGAATTTGATAAACCGGAAGAGACAGCAAACTTCACGCCTAGTGATGAAAGCGAAATTATGAAATGGCACAAGAAATTAGGTCACGTCAATGAAAGAGACCTAAAAGAAATGGTTAAAAATAAAATGATGCGAGGACTCGACTTTAAAGAAAAAACTTTGGGTACCTGTGAGACTTGTATCAAAGGAAAATTTTCCACTCTACCATTCCAAAGCCATGGACAAATAATCTCTACCGAAGTGCTCCAGATAATTCACAGTGACGTGTGTGGCCCATTTGAGAATGAATCAATGGCCGGATCAAAGTATTTCGTAACATTTATTGACGATTATACAAGATACAGCTGTGTATATTTCTTAAAAGAAAAGAGCGAAGTAATCGATAAATTCAAGGAATATAAAAACTATGTTGAACTGTTTCATAAGAAGAAAATTCAAAATCTACAATCTGACAATGGAGGCAAATACAGGTCTAAAGCGTTTGACAAATTCCTCAAAGATAACGGTATAAGCCGAAGACTATCTGCACCTTATACCCCACAGCAAAATGGCATGAGTGAAAGAAAAAATCGGTCGCTGATGGATAAAGCCAGATGTCTGATGCTAGATGCCAATATCCCTGGAAAATTTTGGGCAGAAGCAGTAAACACTGCAAACTATTTGATAAGTAGAAGCTCAGCAAGAGCTCTCAAAGGCAATTCCCCATATGAGAAATGGGTACAACGAACACCATCAGGAAATCACCTACACGTATTCGGAAATAGAGCGTTTGTGATGAACAAAAACCGAAGGGGAAAATTCACAGCCAAAGCCACAGAAGGAGTATTCTTGGGATATGCGGAATATACAAAAGGTTTTAGAATCTATATACCCGAAAGGAATGATGTTGTTATCAGCAGAGATGTAAAAGTAATCGAAAAGATGCATTATGGCGGTACTCCTGCTGAGAAATGCGAAGATCTTACTCCAGAATCTGAAACAGAACAAATTGAAATCGAAATTCCAGAAAAAAGAAACAAAATTAATGAGAACTTACTTTTTCAGGAACCTAACCCCCTTTATTCCAGCTCTAGTCAAGATCCTGTTGATGAACCATCTTTCTCAAGTGGAAGACCACAAAGAGACATGAGACCACCAGCATGGACCAAAGATTATGAGTTAAGTCGCTGCGTGACCATGTTTACGTCAGAAAATAATGACGACTATGACTGCTCTTTACTCACATACAAAGAAGCTGTGACTGGCACCGACAGACGAAATTGGGAGAAGGCGATACAATCTGAAATGGAATCGTTACAGAAGAATATCACATGGGTATTAGTTGACAAGTCAGAAGCCAAAGGACACAAAATACTGTCGAACAAATGGGTATTTCGGATTAAAGATGACGGTACGTACAAGGCTAGATTATTCGTACGTGGATGCGAGCAGAAAGGAAACCTGGAGTTCGAAGACATTTACAGCCCAGTAGTAAGTCAATCTGCATTAAAAACTTTATTAGCAATTGCCGCATCTAAATCTTACTACTTCATGACATTTGACGTTAAGACAGCTTTCTTATACGGAGAGTTAACAGATGAAGTTTATATGGAATTACCTGTTGGCTATGAGACTGACTGCAATACTACTGAAGTAGTTTGCCGATTAAAAAAAACGTTGTACGGATTAAAACAAGCTCCATTTACATGGAACAAAACTTTTACCCAAGCGATGTTTGATTTGGGATTCAAGACAATCAAAACAGATCGATGCGTTTTCTTCAACGAAGATAAGTCAATAATAATCGGACTATTCGTTGATGACGGAATTGTCATAGGAAAAGACAAGAAAAAAATCGAAGCTATTTTGAAGAAACTTGAAACCAAATTTGAAATGAAAAAGAATGAAAATCCAAGTACTTATCTGTGTATGGAAATAAAAAACTCAAAAGAAGGAATAATTCTTACTCAGAGATCTTACATAAATGACGTACTGGAAAAATACAACATGAAAAATGCCAAACCTTGTGACACGCCCGCAAGTAGCGATTCAAAGTCGATACAGGGAACTGCCCAGGAGAAGGAATATCCCTATAGGGAAGCAGTGGGAAGTTTACTGTACCTGTCTACCAGAACAAGACCAGATATCGCACAAGCGGTCAATCTAGTTAGCAGGAAGGTCGAAAACCCCACTAAAGAAGACGTAACAAAAGTCAAGAAAATAATCAAATATTTAGTGGGAACCAAAGAGAAAGGCATTTTGTTCAAACGAAACAAACCGATAGAGAACATCGATGCTTACAGCGACTCGGATTATGCTGGAGACCCATTGACGCGAAGAAGCACTTCTGGCTCCGTGCGAATGATAGCCGATGGACCAATATCATGGGCATCCAAGAGGCAGCCTATAGTAGCGCTATCGTCGACTGAAGCCGAGTACATAGCCGCAGCAGACTGTTGCAAAGAGGCATTGTATCTCAAATCTCTATTACAAGAAATAACCAGTTTGGACATAAAAATAAATTTGCATGTTGATAATCAAAGTTCGATTCAACTTGTGAAGTCTGGATCCTTCAACAAAAGGTCGAAGCACATAGACGTGCGGTACCATTTTATACATGAACACTTCGTGCATGGATTAATAAATATTAGCTACTGTCCCACAGAAATTCAGTTAGCTGACGTAATGACAAAACCGTTGTCAAAAGTAAAGTTTGAAAGACACTGTGCAAGATTAATGCATGTTTAAAACGTGTCTCGGCAACATGAGTGAACATCAGGAGAAGGTGTTGGAAGGTCGTGATGCTGTCCACGTATATTTGTCTATGATGCATAACATTTGAATTATTATTATGTTCTTTCAATTTTGATGTGCGGTGTCATTAATTATTATATTTTCTCATTTACAAGTAAACACAATGTTTTCAAGTATTACGTTTTAATTAATTGCTATAGCCGCTAGTCCACCCTATCAATATCAATAACATTCTTTTAACATTACATAACTCAAATTTACTAATCCTAACTTATATCTATAACATTCTTCAATGTTTTGTACTATCTCATGATAGTTCTGTAATCATTTTAATTATGATTTCTTGTTTCGTTACACAGTACGTTTCTTCACTTTCACTGAAGTTCTTGTTTAACACTTCTTATTCTATTATATTGTTGTTTATTATGTCTTACATTGTTAATTTTAATATCCTAACTATTATTTAGCTTTTACTATTGTTTTTAATTCCATATAATATCTTTTTATTGATCTTTTCTGATTTTCAAAGTTCGGTAAGTTATTATTTTTAAATTTTTATTGTTTATGAAATGAAATCATAACAATATATATATATATATATATATATATATATATATATATATATATAATATCTACTTTATGATTTCTGCCTTGAGGCAACCTTGATCCAAATTGATTATTTAGACTTGCATACTGGTTTAACAGGAAATTAAACAAGAGGTCTAGACCTCTGTATAGTATTATTGTCAATTTCCCGTTGATTGTTTTTATATCAAGACGATTCTTGTCGGAAATGTTCTACAATTAAAATGCAACCAAGATCAACAACCTTCTTAGACAGTGTATATGTAGGTTAATGAAGAAAGCAACTTGATATAGATATAAATTTGGAGGACGAAACTTCGCCCACGTATTTGAAAATACTTAAAACTCTAGAAAGACTTTGATTGGATAACATTCCATTTTCTTTCTTTTTACGATGAAAAAATAAAATTTATTTACATGTGAGTTGACTAGTTTTACTGTTCTCACCTAGACACTGAATAATACAAACTAATTAAAAAAAAACAAATTACTTCCCTGGATAACGAATTACCTTCTATAGATAAGAATTCATGAATGGATAGAAAAAATAATAATACGAACAATCCAAATCACAAAAGCTACTAATAATTATTTGGATCTGCTGTATAAATAACTATAATTAGACATCTTTTCTTTCTAAAGTTATAAAACTGAAATTTACACAAAAACTTTTAATTTAATTTCAATTAATGTTGGCAAATTATTTCACTGTGCTATTTTTAAAGTTTGAAGTTATCAAATCCAATTATTATTAGATCTACATTTTCACCCAGTTGAATATGGTGAAAATTTGAATCTCCATAAGAAATATTCCCTGTGGTCTTTAGGTCTACTTATCATACAAATTCAGACGAATAGGCCTCCGACGAAACTCAAGTGATTCCATCCGCGAGTTCCTTTTAGGTATGGAAGAGTTATAAAAGACGATTCCCGTTCCCATTTTATTTCGCTTACTCATCATCATCATTACTATAATAAGTCTTGGAATCCACTGACAAGACATGGGAACAAGTCAGAATTGACATAGACTTGTAACAATCAACACTTATATTTTATATATTGTGAAATTCAATTAATAAATATTAATAAACTTTTTTTAAAACGTGTTCCTGTGAACAAGAAACATGAAGACCTAGACCAGGAGGCTGCCCGCTCAAAATACTGTCAAAAACTCATCTACTACCAAGCCCGTATATTTGTCGATAAATTAGGATTTGGTTTTTTAACCAAAAAAAAAACATTACTTCAATCTACTCGAAAGAATTTACTTTTAGTCTGAAAAATGCACTATATTATATTTCTGTGGCGGTGTTCGGAGCAATTTCGGTGAATTCTACAGTTCCTGATATTTAAATAAAATATATGTAATAAATAATAATTTCCCTAGTTACACTGAATTGAATAGGCAATATTTCGCCAATTGCTGAATAAGACGGCAACAAACTCTTCTGCACTGTATATTTTTAACTAATAAAAATACAGAACACCGAACGCATTATGATGTGATATAATTTTTTTCTCGTCTTGCTTTACCCCACTCTAGATCAAATTGTTGCGTGAATAATAATGAGAAAATAACCCTTACTGGTGTGTCGGTAACAATATTTTATATTAGGTAGGACTAAGGTGGCCTATCAAATGTTATTGGCTGCAATAACTCACTTGTAGTGCGGATTCTGTAGTCTAAATTTTGATATATTCTTGCATTGGGATCCTTTCTTGGATCATATCCATATCTGACCCATGTGCTTCGCCATGGTCCAGTTACGAAATAGTAAGCAACAGCAGGCAAAATAACCTTCAAAGTTTCATTAGCAAGTTTGGAATTATATTGTAGCCCAGCTTTAGTCCATATAGGGCGCTCTTCAAAGTACTAAAATCAAAACAAACAAATACAATTACGATGATCGTAGTCAGTTAAAAGAAAACAAGTGAATATCACCAATCACCTCATTATGTTCAGAGCCCTATATTCCGATTATTGAACTCTTAACGTAAGAGGATTAACACTATGAGCACTTAACTGGCAACTTTTGGGAAACGTGTTCACTTGTAATTGGTTTTTTTGATTTATTTCTGAACTCAGAACACTGCGTGTTTTAAACTATACACATATATTATGTAAGGTATATCACTTATGTTCTAATCTTCAGTTATAACGTAGAACCTGTGATACTAAATAAATAACTCCTTTCCTTGGTTCATTTCAGGACGGACATTGAATTATTACAAAGAATATATTAATGTGAATTGAGAAAATGTTACAAATATTCTGACAATAATTACAATTTCGTTCATAAAAGGATGGTGGTCAAAGCAGCTAAAAGTTGAAAGTTTTTTTCACAGGGCCTCATCAAAACTGAGGGCATATAATAATATTATTATCATTATTATTGAATAGTTTTTTATGTAGGTATACTTGATATTTTATTAATGAATTTTACATTCTTCTACACGAGACGCAGTTGAAGTACGCTGCTTAATATTTTTAAGTGATAAGTGTTTGTAGTGACACAATCCTTATTACTTATTAGATATTTAATTCATAACTGAACTGACTGGTACTCACTCGTTGGGTCTTCATGAGGGCATCTCCGAGATTACGTCTTTTGATAATCACATTAACTTCTCCAGTTGATCCTTCAGGGACTTCCAGATCATTGAAATAATGGAATATTGAATGCTTTTTCGTGTAGCTGCGACCAAATACTTGTGCCACAATTTTATCAGGTTTAGTTTTAGTTGTTGTCTTCATGGCTTTGAAACTTTCCGCTATTTCTGGCCTCATTTTCGAATGAAATCTTTCAACAGCGCTAACATATAACTTTTGTTTAGAATTATCAAATCGTGCATACATTATGGGGGTGAAATAAAGAGGCATGGTTTGAGACACCTTTTTCCTAAAATGAATTTTTCTTGTAACTGATGAATATTTATTTACAACGGTTATTTCTTACAATAGCCATCCCAAACTAGGCATATTTTGAGGTATAATTGAGTCATGAAGGTAGGCTACTGTTGATTGAATTGACTCAGGATATTCTGCTACTAATGGTAGTTGTTGGAAATCCACTAGCCCTAAAAAAGTTAAGTCGTTGTAGCTACTCAAAATATACTTGCTCGAATGATTGTATATATCACAAACGGAATTTCATTCCAAATTCATTGCAATTTTCAAAATTGTTCATGATAAAATATTTAAATCCTTTTCAATTAGAATTAGAGAAAAAGAATTAATTCATTAATTGTCTAATTCAAATAAGTTTATTATTAATATATAGTTCTTCCAAACATGAACTTTAAAATGTGTACCAAATATACCTGAATCGACGAAATATTATGTTCAAATTTTTAGTAGAAAATTTCAATAATTCCCTATCTCAAAGCAATTAAGCACATAACAACTACTTGAAGTTTCCCCTTGAGCATATCCAGAAAAAATTATTGTAAAATGAACATGAAGAAAAAATTGCGGTTTACAGCAGGCTTCTAATTCAGTGTGACATTTAATTTAAAGTACTTTGTAATATTTGTTTGAAGAAGCTACAGTTTTGGCAAAACTATAGTTATATTTATTAATTAAATTAGTGAAAATCAAATTTTTAATAGTTATATTTTATTCAATTTTAGAATGTTATTTCATCACGTAGTGGATGATTCTATTCAATCATTGTGAAATAGTCAAATCATTTTACGCATGTTTTGAAGTAGTAATCTATTTTAAAGACAAAACTTACTATTGAATTGAAAATTCATGGCGGTTGTTCCCAAAAGTTGAAAGTCATATGTTGGATCTGGAGATATGTCTGGTTGGTTAGAGCAGCTAGGATGTTTAGCGGTTTTCATAGTAACTTTCAATAATAAGCCAGGATCCTGATTTCTATCAGCAAAGCATCCCTTGTTAAATTTATTCTCAGGATGAAAATTTAAATATAATCGATGTCCATGTTCAGCAACAGCCTGTAATATAAATATTTCAGATTACAGTTATGACTTAACCTTATGGAAATAAATGTATCAGTTTTGAGAGTTGAGTCTAATGAAAAAAGTGAATACAACTTTTGATGCAAAAATCAGAAAGACAAAACGGTTTCCAGACTCCACATTCTCCAAGCTATATTGTTAGTTACATATATTATAAGATTTAAATTTTCTGATGTTTTACTATCACCTATATAAAACATATGTTCAACAACCGTAGCTTTTTCAAATCGCCTATTTCTGATCTGAGCTAGATGTTCCTTGAATCGAATAACCCATATTCCGTTTCATTTTACTAACAATTAAGAAATAAATGAATGCATTCATTTATTTCATGTTGGCTTTCACCAGATAATGATAACATATCTCTTGTCTAGATCGATCAGTAACACTACAAGCTAATAGTTCTAGGCAGCTGTTTCGCTTTTTCATTGAGGTCTTTAGTAGAACGAGGAAGCTTGCAACGTTACTAAACGTTCAGTAACGTTGCAAGCTTCTCGTTCTACTGCTGAGCTCCATGAGAGAGCAAACAGCTGTCTAGTACTATTAGTTTGTAATGTTACTGATCGATCTAGACTAGAGAGACCTTATCAATCTATTTTTATTACACTGTATTTTATAAATCTCCAACTATTCTTCGTCAACTTTATCTTTCGGATTTTTTACTCAAAAAACTCGAGTGGTGTTCATATTCGGGAAAGTTATAGCTTATTAAATCTTCTTTAAAAAAAAAAATAAAAATAAAAATATGATCAAAATAATAAATTCCAAATTCAATAATATTAATAATAAAAACGGGCAGTCACCGAGCACTGCTGATAGAAGTGAAAATAGATAGAAGTGACATTATGAAGTAACCAATTTATTTTATGTTATCTTTGAATTATTGTAGCATCCGAAATTACAATTTTATCATTTTTAACTGAAAATTAATATAATTAGTTTGTCTTTAGTTTTCACAACTGTCAGCATTTCAATCAACAATTATATACATTTTTACATTTAATAATAAAAAACGTATAATGGGCGGTACAATCCCTGTAAGGAGTATGGATGTAACCCGATAGCCATTATAATGAATACACATTATTTTATTTTCAAAACATTATTTATTGATATTTACATACATCGATGTAAATGAAAGTAATGTTAAACAGCATTTTCTTCATATGCGTCGTCATTATCGATAACTTCGACGATACTATTAAATTATTAGATTAGATCCAAGCATGAAACATACTGTGGAATCAGGTGTGCTCATATATAAAAACAGGCTACTATTACCGATCGCACATAATTTAATTATTACTTTTTACTCTGTTATAATTAAAGTATGAGTTGTATTGCAACACCGACTCAGATATGCACACGTGTGCAAGCGTATAGAGACTGCCTAATGCCTGATCCGAGTAGTTGCGCACGCAGGAGTATAGATAATACCTAATATATATAGCTACAGCGAATTACGTGGGGGCTTTCCAAAAACGCTTTTTTGAAAAATGAACTATTTTATTTGATTCACAATTTAAATACATGTGACGCTTTTCGATGTTAGAATAAGAATGAGCTATTCTAAAAACATGTTGAATAAATCTGTTTACAACTCAGTGTAATATAATATTATGATGATATAAGTTCTAAGAAATAACGTTTACATATGCAGTTTTATATTAATATATGCAGTTTTATATTAATATGACAATCATAACTCCTACCTTCTTAAGATGAAGTTATCTGGTAACAGAGAACTAGATAACGATGTCTTCTTCTTGGTTGGTTTTGTTTTGATTACTTGATTTTTTCATAAATATATTGAATTTTAAGATTCCTCGTTTAGTAAAACATTTTACTATGAATATGAATAGGCATACGAATAATGTTATATAAATTAACAATGTCCAAAAATTAAAGTTCTTAAATTCTAAGATTGAGTCTGGAATTTTATCGATTTCCTCCTTCTGGGCAGCTAAAGCAGTTCCTACTGTCTTCAAGTCGTCTAGTTGGATGGGGTCCAATTTTAATGGTATATTATTAATTGTTGGTCCGTCAGGATTACCTAGCACTGTTAGTATCTATGGAAGCGCAATGTTTTTATACTTAATTTTTGAATGTTCGAAAACACTTATGATAGATTTCTCTAAATTGATTTGACAATTCGATGTGAGTTCCAAAATATAAAGTCCACTTGAAGGTACGTTTTCGTGATCGTTCCCACACTTATGTATTGCGACAACCTTTTTAGGTATAACTAGAAGAAATTTATTTTTTGCAAGTCTTTGTATTTTAACACTACGTATAGTGATCGAAAATCTTGAACAGTTCATTAACTTTTGTTCGTAGCGTAACAATTGAGCTTCGCACGGTATATTACTTCCTATCTCGGTGGGTTGTGGTTTCTGCACAGGAACTGGTCTTCTGTGATCTCGGCACAAGGTTGTTGCTGTGATGAGTAATAGTGCTCATTTAGGATTAGATATTTGGAATTAGGAAGGATGGCTGTATATAGGTTTCCTTCTTTTATGGGTACAGGGACAAGTTGAAAATAGTCATAGTTTTCGTTTTCTGTCAAAGGAATGTTTATTACAAAAACTAGCTATTCGCCTCTTATGTAACTTTTTACTGTAACGATTTTTTCAAATAAAAGGATATTATCTAATTTCGCTTCAAACGGTAGTTTTTTCTCGATATTTAAAAATTGTTTGATGCTCTCAATTTCTTGCAGGAGTACATGAGGTTGTATTATAGAATTATGAAAGGTATTTTCTTTCGAAAATGTTATGGCAGTTTCTAAGTCTTCGAGGATTTCGCTAATCATTTGGTATTCAATTATAATATGAAATACAGTAGGTTGTATGAGAATGAAAAAGTAATCTTCTATATACCTTATATCTGTTTCGTTAATATATTTCTCTATTTCTAGTGGAGTCATTCTACGGAAAAATGAGGCGAGGTTCCTAAAAATTTGATAGAGGTTGGGGAGGTGGAAAAAGTTGTTTCTTGTGATAAGAGTAATGATATTCCAGAATTTCTACAAGAAATATTCGGTGGAACCATCCCAAAAATTCCAAAAACTGGTTTCTGGGCCTTTTTTTAGGTCAGTTTTGAAGTTTTAATTTTTTTCAACCCCTTAGTTAATTAATAAAATTTTGTTGAGTTTGAATTAGATTATTGTACAGTTTCGAAAGATTGGAATCTATTTTGTCATTTACACAATTGTTCTTTTTAATTTGAATAGATTCTAATATCAAACGTTTGAAGTGCCACTTTCCATTGTCTATTTAAAATTCAACCTAAAAAAGATGAAGTATTATTTAACTATGACACTATAGAGTAACAATTTTGAGGTTAAATTCCATAGAATTATCTTAAACTTGAATAGTTATGATAGATCTGAAATGCTTATCATAGAATAACTAATTCATACAATAATTCATAGATATTTATAATTGTACAATATTGGAATGTCTTGTATTTAATCAAATTCAATCTATTTCAAATTGTAGTTAGCCATACATTACTCTTTCACACACAACCGATCCAATGTTTTCTGCAGTTTTAATTGGATCTTAAAACACAAGTCGGCTGCAGACGCATTTCATTAATCGAAATCATCTATTCTTTTCTAAATTACATGGAAACACTAATTCAATTAACAATTTTGATAAAGGCAATAAACATTGTGAAACGTCAAAACAGAATTTTTATTTCATTATCAGTATATATACGAACCAATATACCAAGAAAACATACAAATATATATATATATATATATATATATATATATATATATATTCTTTTGTTGATATTCTTGAACCATTTGTAATATTTGTATGTTTTCTTGGTATATTGGTTCATATATATACTGATAATGAAATAAAAATTCTGTTTTGACGTTTCGACAATGTTTATTGCCTTTATCAAAATTGTTAATTGAATTAGTGTTTCCATGTAATTTAGAAAAGAATAGATGATTTCGATTAATGAAATGCGTCTGCAGCCGACTTGTGTTTTAAATTACATGGAAACACTAATTCAATTAACAATTTTGATAAAGGCAATAAACATTGTCGAAACGTCAAAACAGAATTTTTATTTCATATATATATATATATGTATATATATATATATATATGTTTCTTCTTAGGTTCTCGCGGACGTAATGTGTAGAACTGGATTCTCGGGTATTGATCCGCGTTGTGTGGTTTCGGTCCTCAAAAGGACCAATTTCACGACGTTTCGGCAAAGTCGCATTTGCCATCTTCAGGTGATTCGACCGTAGAGTCTGGATTTTCCAAACACGAATGTCCCAATTCTTCATTAACTCTGATTTCATTTGCAGTATGAAGTCTGTTCCAATTTCCAGCATAAGCGGGAAAATCGATGGTTTTGTAATATGCCTCTTTCTCCAAAACCAAATTCATCTTCGGTTCAAGACAAATCTATGTCTGTTGATTCTTCTGATGATTCTCTACAGATTCGATCTGATGTTTTAGTTGCAGAATATGATGAATATGATGGAAAAAATGTAAGTGTTTATGGTTCTTATAGTTACAGGGTACTCCATAATATGACCTTATAAGTTTTTGAGTTGATTCTCATATACAATTAAATATTAGCAAAAATTACACAAATATTCAGGAATGCCTGAATACGTATTTCTACAATCAACATGCCATTCTCAGTAGGCTTGAAAAAAGGAGAAAAGATTACCTGATCTTCAAATATCTTCTAGGATACTCTCCAGTAAGTAGTTAACCCTCGAATTCATAAAAATATTGCATGGTTTTTTGAATAAACACATTCAGTGAAGCGTCGTTATCAAGTAGGTTGAATAGTATAACTTTTGTGATGAGATGATGATCTTGATTTACTTAAATGTAAGTAGGAAGGTATGAATCAAGATCGCGGTGAATTCTTTATTTTCCGTCCTCTTTGATGACACTCCCCTCCATTCAATGAACCATGATGGCAGTCATTATCCATGGAAACTTTCTGGGAAATATCCTAAAAGATACGATGATCGTCAACTAATCCTCGAGTATTGAAAATAGCACCATCTATATTTCTCATTGTATTTGTAATATTTTGAATGAGCTCTTGCTGGTTATTATACGTTCTAGTACAAGCTATGTTCTTAGCATAGCCCCACAGAACGAAGTCTCAAGGGGTTAGATCAGGGGACCTGGCCGGCCATTGAATAGGTCCTCCGTTTCCTATCTCCATCTCAATGCAAATTTCGAAATAATTTTTTACACTCCAAACATTAAGCGGTGGTGCACCATCCTGTTGAGAATGAAAATCTCTCAATATTGCAGGTGAATCAACTGAATATCTTAGAAGAGTGTTTCAAAAAATTCACGATAGCGTTCCCCATTTAAAGTCTGTTGAAAAATATAAGGTCTAATTATCCTAGCTCTTATAATTCCACACAAAATATTTATTCCAAAGCGAATTTGATGTCTAACAGGTCTATTTAATCTGAAATTTTTCTGTTTATAATAATGATAATTTTGTCGATTAAAAACTCCACAATTCGTGAATCTGCTTTCATCACACCACGATGTTTTTGTAGGAAAATTATTATCTAGATCACATTGATTGATATATCATTGACAAGACTGTATTCTTCTTTCTTGGTCACCAGGGTGCAATTATGTATTTTATAGAGGAGACATTTTTGTTTTTTTATGGTCATGTGTACAGTACATTGTGGAATGTCTA
Organism: Endomychus coccineus; assembly: GCA_958510875.1. Taxonomy (NCBI): domain Eukaryota; kingdom Metazoa; phylum Arthropoda; class Insecta; order Coleoptera; family Endomychidae; genus Endomychus; species Endomychus coccineus. Next base: position 96,797,415 of record OY294069.1, on the reverse strand, counting down.
ACTGCTTCGATATTTCTCTAGTAGAAATTTGAGGATCTGCTTTAACGATAGCTAATACATTTACCACTGTTACAGCGTTCTATGTGGTTGTTGTCTTTCGGGATACATATTTGAATACATTCACTCAACTGCCATAGAATTTCTGAATATAAATAAAATACATATCCGCTTTTTCATCGTTTGGAAACATTTTATTGAACAGTAACAATACAAATATGAAAGAATGGATGCTACGATGCTAGGATGAATCTTTTTGACCATCAACCTACTGACAACTAAATCATTCAATCATTTTTGTTCAATTTCATAACAATATAACCAAAAATGAGTTTTCAAGGCTATTATACCCTAATAATCTAAATGTACTCATAATATAACACATCGCCGTGAAGAGAATGAGATGAGCTATCTGAAAATGGAAAAATCCAATATGGAGAACATGAGAAAAAAGTTGAATGTCGTCTGTTAAAAACAACAAGAGACAGAGGTGATCTGACCTAGCCAATGCAATGAAAAAAGCATTTCATGCCTGAAAACCAAATTTCATGAACTTATCTTCAAAAACAAATGATTTACGGCAAGAATTATAAAATCTGAATTTTCGGTTTTTTCAGCATATTTAAGAAATTGAAAAATATATTCCAGATTCGTTTTCACCAAAATATTCAACTTAGAATTGAGCAACTTTTTTGTGATTTGACTCTCCCAGTATCACCTACCATTTCAGATATCCAAATGGTAATCCTTTATTGTTATTCTATTGTATAACGAATGTGTAATTATTCCTTCTCAATGGCTACCGCTGTAGTGAGAAAGTATTACCAAATAAATAAATGAATATTTTCCATAAATCGACATAACAATATTGCATTTGGAGTATTTGAATTCATGTTGGAGTGGGGTGACATACGAACGTTACTGGCCACAAGTGAATTATATTCTGAAACTATTCCTGTTAAGATATTATAGCTTTAAGAATCTGTTGTTCCGTATTGTTTTTTGAGATATAGAAATGAAATTTGGAGAATTTGCACATAAGAAATTAAATTTTTTCGTCATGTAACACAATTGTCTCTAACGTCTGGTCAACTTTTCTCACTTCGAATACATTTTTCAATCCCTGATAGTCACATTTCTCACTGACGTGTATGTTGCATGTTGCAATAATTTTATTATATTTCTAGGAACAAGATTCCTCGGGAAATGAGTCGTCTAGTAATGTTGACGAAATGGCAGATGCTGACTATACACCCACTGGGAGTCTTAGTTATTCGGTAATTAATGAATTTCCTATTTCCTGACGATCATGAATATAAAAATGTTTTTCAGGGAATATCGCAGATTTCCCCGGAACTGTTCTGCACACCGCCCAGCTCCCATGAAAGTTTATCTTCAGGAAAAAACAATGAAGCTGCTCTCACAAATAGCAGTGATGAACTAAGTAATCACAGTATTGAAATAATGGGTTCCCAGAATATGAATATTGGAGGTGTTCATGGAAATACAGAAATTGAGAAAAATTCAATTCAAAAACCCGTGAACATGAATTCAGTGAAATTGATCATCAATTCTAGAAAGATGGTTTTCTGCTACTTCTGTGAATCGTCCGTAACTAATTTCCCTAGACATATAATGCGAAACCATAAGACAGAGCTAGAAGTACAAAAAATCTTAGCATTACACCCTCACAATAAAGAGAGAAAGAGCTTGCTATTCGCTTTGAGAAAAAAAGGAAATTATCTAACGAGTAATGAAGTTGGCAAACCAGTAAGGAAAGGTGCAGATGATACAAATTATCTTCCATGTACCCACTGTCTGGGATTTTACTCTGCTAGAAACTTATGGAGGTATCGAAAACAATGTGACGCCAATCCAGCAAAAGGGAAATCTGGCCGAAATTCACAAGCTGATGCACAGAATTTTTCATTACGTCACCTGAGAGTAGACCCTCAATTGAAGACGGAAGTTTTCCCTCGCATGAGAGCAGACCAAGTTTCTCTAGTTGCCAAGAAAGATAGATTAGTATGCGCCTTTGCATCAAGGTATCTGAAAATTCACCGGGAGAAACATTTCATTACAGTCGCCTTAAGAAAAATGCGAGAATTAGCCAGACTTTTATTGAAGCGAAAAAAATCAAACCCTCTATTAAAAATCTCTTTGGAGCTCTAAGAACCGAGTATTATGACGTTTTGGTTGATGCCACCAAAGCTGCCTCAAAGTATGACAATGAGAAGGAACGCTACAAATCACCCTCATTGGCATTACACATGGGCACAACTCTTAAGCAATGCTGCGATATAGCACTCGTACATGTCTTGAAGAAATTTGATTTATTTACAATTGAGACAGCGAATGCTGAAGCAGAGTTGAAAACTTTGATTCAATTGATAGATGGTAATTGGAGATTCGATATTTCCAATCAAGCGGCAAGTGATTTGAACCTTCAAAAATGGAATAAGGTAAGTTTGGTTCCTCTAGCTAGCGACTTAAAATTATTGAAGAACTGTCTCCTTGATAAGGCCAATGCAGCATCATCGAAATTACATCAGAATTCCCATGACCAAAAATCTTATATGATTCTGCTAGAAACAATATATTGCCGTCTATTATTATTGAATAGAAGACGCCCAGGAGAACTCCAAAGGTTCTCCATTGAAACTTATAAATCTGCCATCTGAAATCGGAGTAATCAAGCTTACGAGGAATTTGCAGAAGCAATTTCTGAGACGGAAAAGATTTTGATGAACAGATTCAAAAGAATTGTGATAAGGGGAAAGAGAGGCAGAGGAGTACCAGTATTGATTAGTAGCGATGTTCAAGAGCATTTCGACCTCATTATAAAATTCAGAGGTAATATTTTCAATAAACCTAATGATTACCTTTTCGGAAATCCAACGACAGGTGAGCCAATCATTGGTTATAAAATATTGAGGAAGTATGCCACATTATGTGGAGCTAAAAATCCAGATTCTCTTACTTGCACAAGATTGAGAAAGCATTTGGCCACACTGACCCAGTTGTTCAATATGACTGAAAATGATTTGGAGCAATTGGCTTCGTTCATGGGGCATACATTGGGAATTCACCAATCATCATATAGACTTCCTGATGATATTTTTCAAACAGCTCGTATATCAAAGTTACTCATACTCATGGAAAAAGGCGAAGCTGGTCAGTTCAAGGGAAAAACTTTGGATGAAATCGACCCCCGAGAAAAGGCGAATGCACTGATCTCATCTCGAAATATTCTGAAGTATTAAAAAATAAGGACTGGTTGAAGATAAAAGTTTTCATCCAAAACAAATACAAGAATGAATAAAGGATTGAGTTCAGCAATTGCATTTGTCTACATAAACTTATTTTATTTTTTTATAGAGAATTTCTGGTATTCAGATGTACTTTTCAATGACGAAATTATAATCAACAGTTCATAAAACTTTTTGTCTTTGTCTCAAATTTCCTAACAAACTACACCTCATATTGACGGTTTCGGAAATGTTTATCTACATCATCAGGGAAAATCTCTGATGGAATTGATCACAACGTTGCTAATACAAGTGGAACACATAGTGAGATATCATTAAGGGAAATGTATTCACGTAAATTATTAGTATAATATTAGATAACTTCTTATATAAATGAATCGGGTTGGATTCCCGGTCGAATACTCTTTACCAAATATATTACCCGAAATTCAACCACCTGTTCAAATAGGATACTCCGTATATATTTACGGCTTTTGAGAATCACAATCGGTTTTGAGTACTTTCCCTAGATCTCCGTAATCTTCATCCTTGAAAATCCCCATGTGTATACTTTCAGGTACATTGAACGAGGTATGTCGAAATTGTTTGTTCTTGAGTTTCCAATTTATGGCTCAACTATCGTGATCCTTATTTTCAAGAATCAATGGGTGCTCAATTTGAGGTAAATGGAAGGAAGAATCACGCCATAATTTTAAAACCAGTTTCAAACCTCAAAATAAACTTTGACATCTTATATACAACGCCAAAGACAAAACCAATAAATATAAGATGATTTGCCAAGACTGTGATGACTTTTATATAGGTAGAACTTGTCGTAATTTCAAATTAAGATACGAAGAACATTTTCGCTCGTTTGGACTCAACAAAACTGACTCAACCTTTGCTAATCATTTTTTACAAACTGGTCATAATTTCCCTAATTTAGATAGCCTAAGCATTTCACATAACCAAACCGGAGGTTTTAAGTTGAATACATTAGAATCAATAGAGATTCATAAAGGTGGCAAAAATTCTAAAAAAAATTTCCGCAATGATCAGTTAGACCTTTATCAAAGTAATCTTTTCATGTGTCTTCCAAACCGCTCATAACATAATTCTTAGAGTATTACATTACAATCACATTAATTCACAAATTGTTACCCTGTTTAAGTATTTACTAAGTAATACTGTACTGTCTTTCAAACCGCTCTTTAAATAATTCTTAGAATATTAAATTATAATCACACTAATTCACAAATTGTTCCTATGTTTACTATGTAATACTGTACTTTCCTAGGATCCACCTGTTTTTTGAATTTCTGTTGATCCCTTAATCTCAACCCTACTTTACTCTACTCTATTTATACTTGAACTGTTTCATTGATTTCTTCATAATTTTCTAATTGTTTGATAATGGCACTTCGATGTTGAAACTATAGTTACGTTTTCACGTTATTATTAATAAAAGTGGTATAAAAACAAAGTAGTTATTTTGGATAGTAGACTTCCGCGGACAGCTAATCTTGAAAAATCTTGTCTTCCGGATGGATTCCGCGTCACAATAGCTCGACTTGATGCCGACGTTTCGCCAACCATTACAGGTGGCATCTTCAGGGCAGGCTTGAGGCTTGAACTGAAACTCCAAAAATTTCAGTTCAAGCCTCAAGCCTGCCCTGAAGATGCCACCTGTAATGGTTGGCGAAACGTCGGCATCAAGTCGAGCTATTGTGACGCGGAATCCATCCGGAAGACAAGATTTTTCAAAGTAGTTATTCTTTCATATAATCATAATCACAAAATCTTCCTCCATCTTGGAGCATCCAGCTTTTGATCAAAATTCGTCCCCAGAATTACATTTTCTAACGAATCTAATGAGAAATTACAAAATCGTATGTACATGTTTGAGAACCTATCTTGACTTTCCGAATTCGACTCAAAATTCATAATCCGTAACCTTGAAAACTGCTTAAGAAATGTATAAAACAGTCCGCTATTTTGAAGATATCATCTTTATTCTCTGAATACTGAAAGTTCAAAACAGTACTGTCAAAACAACCAAACAGACAAGCCAAGTTTCAAGCTTATCGTATAAGTGGAAGAGAGTTTTCCTTATGATAGATAGAATCTCATATACTCAGAGATGTGAAATCCCCCAAAAGCTATACCATTCAAATTGAGTTAAGAGCTACTATAGGGCATAACCTTGAGTGAACATCCGACAATAATATTTCAGATGCATATTGAATTGTTTATTCTTAATTTCATGAAATAAAATATAAAACAACCATGCTAATGGCGAAATGCGCAGAATCATGTCCAAGGAAACAATGTTGAAATCCTCTCTTGTGTTTCATGATTCAAATCAATGTAACAACGTTTACAGTGTTGTCAATATTACGGACCTATCAGGCGCGGAAGTGAGTTCAGTATATTAGAGGATGACTGATCCACTGCAAAACATATACGGAATATATACGAGGTAATATACGCCACAGAGCGCACTCATGTATTACGGCGGAAAATTCCTGAACTAATTTATTCAAAACAACGAAAAAACAGCTCTAGGTCATACAGCTCAAATTTCACTGGATGATATAGCGCGATGTTTGGAAGCGTTCTACACTAGATGCGATAGCTCCTCCGTATACGGAGGACTTATAGCACCGGAGGACCTAACCAATGCAAATTGTCCATCAGCGGAGGACCTTTCTACTGCAGGATAAATATATATATATATATAAAACTTCTAAAAACCGCGTGGTTGTTGCAATATCTGTCGTAATTGGAATATATTAATCTTATAAATTATACTAATCTTCAATTCAAATGAATCACAAATATAATATATATATATATATATATATATATATATATATATATATATATATATATGTATATATATATATAACTTAAGAGATATAGAATTAAATTTTCTGAATTATGAAGATAACTTAGATAATTTAACATAGGATTATAAAGATGAATAAACGTAAAAGATTGAACCATAGGCGGGATTCGAACCCACATTTCTGGATTTCTAGTCCAGGGTGTTTACCAATTACACCACTTCGGTCCTGTTAGATTTTTATATTTTTGTAAATATAAACCTCTGAAAGGATAGTAGATCATTGATGAACACAATGCGATTCGATGCCCTACCATAGATCAACTATTCACGCACATTCATCTGAAGTTCAGTCGTTTTTTGAAGTAAGGATTGTAGGTTAGTACTGCTATGGTTGGCAGTTACTTGACAGTTCTTATTCAAATGACAGCATCCCGGTTCTTATATATTTCAATAGAACTGACTGATAATTGTACTGGTTAATTATAAACAAGTTTAAAGTTTCTTTGCCTAATTTGCAAATTTCAGAGGTTTATATTTACAAAAATATAAAAATCTAACAGGACCGAAGTGGTGTAATTGGTAAACACCCTGGACTAGAAATCCAGAAATGTGGGTTCGAATCCCGCCTATGGTTCAATCTTTTACGTTTATTCATCTTTATAATCCTATGTTAAATTATCTAAGTTATCTTCATAATTCAGAAAATTTAATTCTATATCTCTTAAGTTACATACACGATAGTGGCCAATTAGGCAAAGAAACTTTAAACTTGTTTATATATATATATATGTATATATATATATATGTTTCTTCTTAGGTTCTCGCGGACGTAATGTGTAGAACTGGATTCTCGGGTATTGATCCGCGTTGTGTGGTTTCGGTCCTCAAAAGGACCAATTTCACGACGTTTCGGCAAAGTCGCATTTGCCATCTTCAGGTGATTCGACCGTAGAGTTTGGAAAATCTAGGCGAACTGACGCTTACTTGGAGGGACAGGTATTTATATCCCCCGTTATGCTTGACCTTTGGACTTTCGAGAACTATTTCACGCTTGGTTGATTTCTACGTGTTTGGCTCCGAGTGACACGTTTGGATGACGTCATTGCGACGCTGGAATCAGCCGGAAAGTTTCCGTGACCTGTTGCACGTGCACTGGATACCACGTTCTCTCTTGTTTTTGGTTGTATCTTCCGACTTTCTAAAGCGGGTTTCCATGTTGCTGGTAATCTTAGTCCGTCATCTCGTTTGCTAAGACTATGTGGACGTTTCTCGATCTCTATTGCCTCCCTGGTTATTCTGGTGTAGAAGTGTTCAATGTTGGCTAGAGTCTTTGTGCCGCTAAAGTTGATCATATGGCCCGTACTTCTTACATGTTCAGCTAGTGAAGACGTGGTTTCGTTTTTCGACACAGCGTTTGCATGTTCAGTCTTTCGCACATCAATGCGTCTGTTGGTCTGTCCGATGTATGTCTTTTCACAATTACCACATGGCACCTCGTACACTCCTTGGCATTCTAGAGGAATTCTGTCTTTTGGATTCCGAAGAACATTTTTGATTTTCCTATCTGTTGTGAAGGTTGTTTTGATATCATGACGGCTCAGTATTTTGCAGATTTTGTCAGTTGTGCCTTTTATGTAAGGTAGAAAAGCGTTTCCCACTGGTTGATCTTCATTATTGACATCCTTCTCATTATTGCTTTGAGAGTTATGAATCTGTTTTCTTGAATAGCCATTCATCCTAAGGGCTGCTCGGATGGTTTCCATTTCTCCATCGAAGTTCTCCGCATCAGCGAGACGTTTTGACCTTGTCATGAGGGTATTTACGACTGATTGTAGCTGGGATGGATGGTGATGCGAGTTACTATTCAAATATCGGTTCGTGTGGGTCTTTTTTCTGAATACTGTATGTCCCAAACTGCCGTCAGTTTTCTTTGTTACCATTTCTAGATGTTTTGGTAACAAAGAAAACTGACGGCAGTTTGGGACATACAGTATTCAGAAAAAAGACCCACACGAACCGATATTTGAATAGTAACTCGCATCACCATCCATCCCAGCTACAATCAGTCGTAAATACCCTCATGACAAGGTCAAAACGTCTCGCTGATGCGGAGAACTTCGATGGAGAAATGGAAACCATCCGAGCAGCCCTTAGGATGAATGGCTATTCAAGAAAACAGATTCATAACTCTCAAAGCAATAATGAGAAGGATGTCAATAATGAAGATCAACCAGTGGGAAACGCTTTTCTACCTTACATAAAAGGCACAACTGACAAAATCTGCAAAATACCGAGCCGTCATGATATCAAAACAACCTTCACAACAGATAGGAAAATCAAAAATGTTCTTCGGAATCCAAAAGACAGAATTCCTCTAGAATGCCAAGGAGTGTACGAGGTGCCATGTGGTAATTGTGAAAAGACATACATCGGACAGACCAACAGACGCATTGATGTGCGAAAGACTGAACATGCAAAAGCTGTGTCGAAAAACGAAACCACGTCTTCACTAGCTGAACATGTAAGAAGTACGGGCCATATGATCAACTTTAGCGGCACAAAGACTCTAGCCAACATTGAACACTTCTACACCAGAATAACCAGGGAGGCAATAGAGATCGAGAAACGTCCACATAGTCTTAACAAACGAGATGACGGACTAAGATTACCAGCAACATGGAAACCCGCTTTAGAAAGTCGGAAGATACAACCAAAAACAAGAGAGAACGTGGTATCCAGTGCACGTGCAACAGGTCACGGAAACTTTCCGGCTGATTCCAGCGTCGCAATGACGTCATCCAAACGTGTCACTCGGAGCCAAACACGTAGAAATCAACCAAGCGTGAAATAGTTCTCGAAAGTCCAAAGGTCAAGCATAACGGGGGATATAAATACCTGTCCCTCCAAGTAAGCGTCAGTTCGCCCAGATTTTCCAAACTCTACGGTCGAATCACCTGAAGATGGCAAATGCGACTTTGCCGAAACGTCGTGAAATTGGTCCTTTTGACGACCGAAACCACACAACGCGGATCAATACCCGAGAATCCAGTTCTACACATTACGTCCGCGAGAACCTAAGAAGAAACATAATTGACCTCTACGGGGAGGAGGTTTTCCATCAAACAAGAAGTTTCGAGAAGTTGAGAACAAAGAGATCGAAACTTTTTTGCGACCTTACCTTTCTACGCCGCTGCCGGGACCAGAAGATTATTCCAACCTGTATGAAAGTTTCGTATCACACAAAGACAACTAGTACGAAGAACATCTTGAGAAGAACGAGTTTTGCACTGCTTCGAGATGCCATTCACCAAACAAGAAGAATTCTGGATGATACTGACAGCAAGCTACTACGTGTTCACCTCTATCTCAGCAATGAAATCAATCCTTTACTTTGGGAAAGAATTGACCAGCTTGCCGAGTTCAGAGCAGAGAAAAACACTGAAATAACTATAGAGAAACAGAAGAAGAAGTTCAATCATCTGAAAGCCACCCAGAAACCTGAGGGAGACAGCACAAACATAGATCCTGTCAAAGTTGTCCATAACTTATCCGACCATTCTTTGAATAAGGCCTCCATGGATGTCCTTGTTAAAGGTTTTAACTTCGCTATTGCACCGGCACGCATTCCATTGGAAGACATCATTTGCAACGTGGAATCTGCTATAACTTCGCTGCAGGATAAAAGTGAAGCAGAGATTATTCGCCAAGATGTGTCGCGTATTCTACGAACCTCGAAGCCACCTAAAAGGAACATTTCACACGACGAGTTCCTAGCACTGAAAACTCTTCGAGAGAACGAAAGCATCATCATCCTACCAGCAGATAAAGGAAATACAACCGTTGTCATGAACACTATTGACTACAGAACCAAGATGGCTGCGCTATTGGACGATCCGACTTACAAGAAGATTAGGTCTGATCCCACTACATATCTAGAGAAAACAACAAAAGCGAAAATCAAGGCATCTCCTATCGACCCTGAGTTACAGTTACATCTCATTCCAAGAGAAAAATCATCCAGATGTCCGAAACTGTATGGTCTCCCAAAAATACACAAGCCAGCAATACCTCTGAGACCAATAGTAAGCTCTATCGGCTCACCATCACATGCATTAGCAAGATTCCTAGCCAAGAAGTTACAACGGCACGTTGAGACAGCATCATCGTATGTGAGGAACGCGGAACACTTTATCGAACTTCTAGATATGCAAATAGTAGGACCTGACGACATATTAGTAAGCTTCGACGTAGCATCCTTGTTCACACAAGTACCCATAAACGAAGCCCTAGAGATCATCCAACATAAATACAAACCGGAAGGATACATTATTGACTTGGCCAAACACTGTGTAGCCAATACTTACTTTATGTACGAGGGACAGCGATATAGGCAAATCGAAGGAGCACCAATGGGATCACCAATCTCACCAGTGATCGCAAATCTTTTCATGGAGGATTTTGAAATTAAAGCTCTTAACACAGCGCAACTAAAACCCAAACTTTGGCTCAGATATGTAGATGATATTTTCGTTATTTGGCCACATGGAGAAGGACAACTAAGAGGGTTTCTCGATCACCTGAATGGAATCCATGATCGGATAAAATTCACAATAGAAGCCGAAGAGAACAACCAATTACCATTTCTAGATGTTTTGGTAACAAAGAAAACTGACGGCAGTTTGGGACATACAGTATTCAGAAAAAAGACCCACACGAACCGATATTTGAATAGTAACTCGCATCACCATCCATCCCAGCTACAATCAGTCGTAAATACCCTCATGACAAGGTCAAAACGTCTCGCTGATGCGGAGAACTTCGATGGAGAAATGGAAACCATCCGAACAGCCCTTAGGATGAATGGCTATTCAAGAAAACAGATTCATAACTCTCAAAGCAATAATGAGAAGGATGTCAATAATGAAGATCAACCAGTGGGAAACGCTTTTCTACCTTACATAAAAGGCACAACTGACAAAATCTGCAAAATACCGAGCCGTCATGATATCAAAACAACCTTCACAACAGATAGGAAAATCAAAAATGTTCTTCGGAATCCAAAAGACAGAATTCCTCTAGAATGCCAAGGAGTGTACGAGGTGCCATGTGGTAATTGTGAAAAGACATACATCGGACAGACCTACAGACGCATTGATGGGCGAAAGACTGAACATGCAAACGCTGTGTCGAAAAACGAAACCACGTCTTCACTAGCTGAACATGTAAGAAGTACGGGCCATATGATCAACTTTAGCGGCACAAAGACTCTAGCCAACATTGAACACTTCTACACCAGAATAACCAGGGAGGCAATAGAGATCGAGAAACGTCCACATAGTCTTAACAAACGAGATGACGGACTAAGATTACCAGCAACATGGAAACCCGCTTTAGAAAGTCGGAAGATACATTCAAAAACAAGAGAGAACGTGGTATCCAGTGCACGTGCAACAGGTCACGGAAACTTTCCGGCTGATTCCAGCGTCGCAATGACGTCATCCAAACGTGTCACTCGGAGCCAAACACGTAGAAATCAACCAAGCGTGAAATAGTTCTCGAAAGTCCAAAGGTCAAGCATAACGGGGGATATAAATACCTGTCCCTCCAAGTAAGCGTCAGTTCGCCTAGATTTTCCAAACTCTACGGTCGAATCACCTGAAGATGGCAAATGCGACTTTGCCGAAACGTCGTGAAATTGGTCCTTTTGAGGACCGAAACCACACAACGCGGATCAATACCCGAGAATCCAGTTCTACATATATATATATATATATATATATATATATATATATATATATATATATATTTGTATGTTTTCTTGGTATATTGGTTCGTATATATACTGATAATGAAATAAAAATTCTGTTTTGACGTTTCGACAACGTTTATTGCCTTTATCAAAATTATTTCATTATCAGTATATATACGAACCAATATACCAAGAAAACATACAAATATTACAAATGGTTCAAGAATATCAACAAAAGAATATATATATATATATATATTTGTATGTTTTCTTGGTATATTGGTTCGTATATATACTGATAATGAAATAAAAATTCTGTTTTGACGTTTCGACAACGTTTATTGCCTTTATCAAAAATTGTTAATTGAATTAGTGTTTCCATGTAATTTAGAAAAGAATAGATGATTTTGATTAATGAAATGCGTCTGCAGCCGACTTGTGTTTTAAGATCCAATTAAAACTGCAGAAAACATTGGATCGGTTGTGAGTGAAAGAGTAATGTATGGCTAACTACAATTTGAAATAGATTGAATTTGATTAAATACAAGACATTCCAATATTGTACAATTATAAATATCTATGAATTATTGAATGAATTAGTTACTCTATGATAAGTATTTCTATCATAACTATTCAAGTTTAAGATAATTCTATGGAATTTAACCTCAAAATTGTTACTCTATAGTGTCATAGTTAAATAATACTTCATCTTTTTTAGGTTGAATTTTAAATAGACAATGGAAAGTGGTACTTCAAATTAATAAAATTTTGTTAAGTTTGAATTAGATTATTGTACAGTTTCGAAAGATTGGAATCTATTTTGTCATTTACACAATTGTTCTTTTTAATTTGAATAGATTCTAATATCAAACGTTTGTTGTCGTTTGTTTCAATATTTAAAATTTTTGTATTGTTGTAGTCGAAAGTATGGTTAGTGTCTTTCACATGTTTATTGAGCGCAGTTGATGAATTTTTGGTATATTTGTGGCCATTTAATCTTTTTTCGAGGTATTGTGAAGATTGGCCAATATATACCTTTTCGCAATCTTTGCAAGGGATGGAATAAACAGTATGGGTTATTTTTTTGAAAGGTACGCTGCTTTTTAATTTTGTAAAGAGACTTTTCTGATTTAAATAACTCTTATGACATATATGTAGGTCATAAGGTTTCACTATATTACAAATTTTCTCTGAAAGTCCACTGATATATGGTAGTGATATGTAATGCCTATCATTAGTTTTCTCATTATTGGTATTGATTCCACCAAATGAGTTATAAAATTTATGAATTTTGTCTTTAGTTATCGAATTTACTAAATCAATGGGATAACCATTTCTTATTAAAGTTTCTTTTGTTTTTGTAATAGATATAGTTCTCAGTTCAGGAGAACTTAGTCGAATAGCTCTATCTATTAGATTTATAATAACATTTTTCTTATATTTTTTAGGTATATTAGAATTGAAATTAGTATACCTTCCTGACCAAGTAGGTTTGGTATACCATTTTGTTAGAATTTTGTTATCATTTGATTTTCTTACTAAAGTTAAATCTAAAAAATTTATTTCGTTATGATTTTCTAATTCAATCGTAAATTGTAACTTATGGTGAAAGGAATTGAAAGAATTCAAAAATTCATTACATTTGTTTTCAGGGATTGCAGCAATACAATCATCAACATATCTTTTGAAGAAGGCTATATTATAATTTAGTTGAGATACTACTTTTTCTTCAAGGAATTCCATTACTATTTGGGCTATGATACTTGATATTGGAGAGCCCATTGCACAACCATCTAATTGTTTATAACAATCATCTTTATATTGTAAAAAATTAGCGGTGAATGTATATTCTATAGCTGTTAAGAACTCATTCATAGGTAAATTTGTATATAGTTTTATTTCATCCCATTTATTTTGAATTATTTGTTTAGCTAATTCTAAAGGGATATTTGTATATAAAGATGTGACATCTAGTGATACTAAGATATAGTTTTTAGGTATTGTAATTTTGTTAATGAATTCCTTGAAATCCCAAGAATCTTTGATGTAAAACTCATTTTTGTAAGCTATGTTTTTTAGTATGTTGGATAAGTATTTAGCCATTTCATAAAAAGGTGATTGAATGCTGCATACTACAGGTCGCATCGGTATATTAGGTTTATGAATTTTGGGTAAACCATATATTTTTGGAGGATGAGCATTATGTATCGTTAATTGTCTATGAATGTATTTTGAAATATATTTCTTTTCAAACCATTTTTTTACTAAGTTATTATTTTTAGTTTGGTAAATATTAGTTGGGTTGTTATTTAGTTTCTTATATACTTCAGGATCATTCAACATTGTAGACATTTTATCCTCATATTCATTTGTGTCCATGATAACAGTTTTATTACCTTTATCTGCTTTTAAGATAGTAATTTGTGGGTTAGATTTGATGAATTGTTTGGTTTCTTTGAAATTTTTGATTGATTTGTTATTTTTATTATTAAATTTATTATTTTTAACTGTTTGTTTGAAATTAGTTATTGTGTTTATACATTTTGATCTTATCTCATTTGCTATTTGAGTAGGTTTTTTAGCAATTTCAGTTTCAAGTGAAGAAATTATGTTATTGATAGGTATTTGTCTTTCGTTATATAGAGTATTACTAAATTTCTCACCGAGAGCTAAAGTGTCTATTACATTTTTTGGAACATTTGTTTGAGATAAATTCATTAGCCAATTATTATCAACTATGAGATCTCTTTTGTTATTGTTATTTAATTTATTTATTTTCTCAATATTTCTATGTTTAATTTTATTAAAGTTTTTTTCAAATTTTTGAGTTTCTAATTCTAAATACGTATTGTAGATTTGGGTAGGTAGGATATTTTTCATTGTAGATTTGGTTCTGCTTATGTTATTTTCAGTTTGTTTTACATTTTTACAAGTGTCAGATATTAAGAGGTTTAATACTTTTAATTGAAACGTTTCTTTGAATTGAAGATAAGTATTATCTAAGTACTCACTATTGAAAATGATGTGATTATCATTGATTTTTAAAAATTTTGGTATTATTCTTAAACTTTTTAGTCGTAATAAGTATATTTTCCTATTTTTTTGATTGGCAAAGGTATTCATCATTTTTGAGAAAATAGGAAAATATACTTATTACGACTAAAAAGTTTAAGAATAATACCAAAATTTTTAAAAATCAATGATAATCACATCATTTTCAATAGTGAGTACTTAGATAATACTTATCTTCAATTCAAAGAAACGTTTCAATTAAGTATTAAACCTCTTAATATCTGACACTTGTAAAAATGTAAAACAAACTGAAAATAACATAAGCAGAACCAAATCTACAATGAAAAATATCCTACCTACCCAAATCTACAATACGTATTTAGAATTAGAAACTCAAAAATTTGAAAAAAACTTTAATAAAATTAAACATAGAAATATTGAGAAAATAAATAAATTAAATAACAATAACAAAAGAGATCTCATAGTTGATAATAATTGGCTAATGAATTTATCTCAAACAAATGTTCCAAAAAATGTAATAGACACTTTAGCTCTCGGTGAGAAATTTAGTAATACTCTATATAACGAAAGACAAATACCTATCAATAACATAATTTCTTCACTTGAAACTGAAATTGCTAAAAAACCTACTCAAATAGCAAATGAGATAAGATCAAAATGTATAAACACAATAACTAATTTCAAACAAACAGTTAAAAATAATAAATTTAATAATAAAAATAACAAATCAATCAAAAATTTCAAAGAAACCAAACAATTCATCAAATCTAACCCACAAATTACTATCTTAAAAGCAGATAAAGGTAATAAAACTGTTATCATGGACACAAATGAATATGAGGATAAAATGTCTACAATGTTGAATGATCCTGAAGTATATAAGAAACTAAATAACAACCCAACTAATATTTACCAAACTAAAAATAATAACTTAGTAAAAAAATGGTTTGAAAAGAAATATATTTCAAAATACATTCATAGACAATTAACGATACATAATGCTCATCCTCCAAAAATATATGGTTTACCCAAAATTCATAAACCTAATATACCGATGCGACCTGTAGTATGCAGCATTCAATCACCTTTTTATGAAATGGCTAAATACTTATCCAACATACTAAAAAACATAGCTTACAAAAATGAGTTTTACATCAAAGATTCTTGGGATTTCAAGGAATTCATTAACAAAATTACAATACCTAAAAACTATATCTTAGTATCACTAGATGTCACATCTTTATATACAAATATCCCTTTAGAATTAGCTAAACAAATAATTCAAAATAAATGGGATGAAATAAAACTATATACAAATTTACCTATGAATGAGTTCTTAACAGCTATAGAATATACATTCACCGCTAATTTTTTACAATATAAAGATGATTGTTATAAACAATTAGATGGTTGTGCAATGGGCTCTCCAATATCAAGTATCATAGCCCAAATAGTAATGGAATTCCTTGAAGAAAAAGTAGTATCTCAACTAAATTATAATATAGCCTTCTTCAAAAGATATGTTGATGATTGTATTGCTGCAATCCCTGAAAACAAATGTAATGAATTTTTGAATTCTTTCAATTCCTTTCACCATAAGTTACAATTTACGATTGAATTAGAAAATCATAACGAAATAAATTTTTTAGATTTAACTTTAGTAAGAAAATCAAATGATAACAAAATTCTAACAAAATGGTATACCAAACCTACTTGGTCAGGAAGGTATACTAATTTCAATTCTAATATACCTAAAAAATATAAGAAAAATGTTATTATAAATCTAATAGATAGAGCTATTCGACTAAGTTCTCCTGAACTGAGAACTATATCTATTACAAAAACAAAAGAAACTTTAATAAGAAATGGTTATCCCATTGATTTAGTAAATTCGATAACTAAAGACAAAATTCATAAATTTTATAACTCATTTGGTGGAATCAATACCAATAATGAGAAAACTAATGATAGGCATTACATATCACTACCATATATCAGTGGACTTTCAGAGAAAATTTGTAATATAGTGAAACCTTATGACCTACATATATGTCATAAGAGTTATTTAAATCAGAAAAGTCTCTTTACAAAATTAAAAAGCAGCGTACCTTTCAAAAAAATAACCCATACTGTTTATTCCATCCCTTGCAAAGATTGCGAAAAGGTATATATTGGCCAATCTTCACAATACCTCGAAAAAAGATTAAATGGCCACAAATATACCAAAAATTCATCAACTGCGCTCAATAAACATGTGAAAGACACTAACCATACTTTCGACTACAACAATACAAAAATTTTAAATATTGAAACAAACGACAACAAACGTTTGATATTAGAATCTATTCAAATTAAAAAGAACAATTGTGTAAATGACAAAATAGATTCCAATCTTTCGAAACTGTACAATAATCTAATTCAAACTCAACAAAATTTTATTAATTTGAAGTACCACTTTCCATTGTCTATTTAAAATTCAACCTAAAAAAGATGAAGTATTATTTAACTATGACACTATAGAGTAACAATTTTGAGGTTAAATTCCATAGAATTATCTTAAACTTGAATAGTTATGATAGAAATACTTATCATAGAGTAACTAATTCATTCAATAATTCATAGATATTTATAATTGTACAATATTGGAATGTCTTGTATTTAATCAAATTCAATCTATTTCAAATTGTAGTTAGCCATACATTACTCTTTCACTCACAACCGATCCAATGTTTTCTGCAGTTTTAATTGGATCTTAAAACACAAGTCGGCTGCAGACGCATTTCATTAATCAAAATCATCTATTCTTTTCTAAATTACATGGAAACACTAATTCAATTAACAATTTTTGATAAAGGCAATAAACGTTGTCGAAACGTCAAAACAGAATTTTTATTTCATTATCAGTATATATACGAACCAATATACCAAGAAAACATACAAATATTACAAATGGTTCAAGAATATCAACAAAAGAATATATATATATATATATATATATATATATATATATATATATATATATATATATATATATATATATATATTTGTATGTTTTCTTGGTATATATATATATATATATTTACATCCCGCTATCTCCGGGGCGTCCTTTCACTATTCCTACTCTGAGCGTCCACTGCGTATTTCTCATGCAATCCCTACTATAACGTATGAATATATTCCATCTTTGAACAGTAGAGGTCGTAATAAGTTCATAGCCTTCATATCATAGGAAACAATTTTTAAAATTTGCATTCTACTGATTTCAGAGCGTCCGTTCATAAAGCCGCTCCTGAGCGTCCAAAATATACAGTAAAGCTTTCAAATTTCGGGTACTCAGCGTCCCCGCAGTATAGTTTGCTTTCATGCACCACATTTCTGAGCGTCCAGCGATGTTGCCAGTTCAGAAGGCTTATAATCGATATGAAGGATTTTACAAATCAAAAGATAATGCTAATCCTTTCGGACCGTTGTTGAATAAAACTGTTTTGTTGGTCCTCTATAACAGTCCCAAAATTTACATTGCGTATCATATTCTTTCTTGAATAACTGATGAACATTTCAGTTATATTTAAAGTTCAAAATTGGAAATATCCAATATGTAATGTATTTTTTATAAGAAAATGTATAGATAATTTTATTACTTAACTTGAAATTGCGTATTTTTCTAACCAAACGAAATTTTCTGTGGGAATTGAGGTGATCATACATACATTATTAATAAAATTTGAAGGCAATGAGAATGAAAAATTCCTTAACTAAAAAACGCACTTTATTCAATATAATCAAACTTAAAAAACAAACGATACCTCCTCTTATTCTATATAGACAGAAAAATAAATAACTATATAAGAAATAGACAGAAAAATATATAACTAAATAAAAATCTTTCTATAATCCAACGGCAGTAATTGTCCACATAAGTAAA
This sequence comes from Endomychus coccineus, assembly GCA_958510875.1. Lineage (NCBI taxonomy): Eukaryota > Metazoa > Arthropoda > Insecta > Coleoptera > Endomychidae > Endomychus > Endomychus coccineus. Next base: position 96,778,615 of record OY294069.1, on the reverse strand, counting down.
AAATTGTCCACATAGGTAAAAGATATTAACTTCTTAACAACCTCTTTTGAGCTATAAAATCTTTTTTGAAATTGATTTGAAGAGCAGTTTTGAAAATGCGTGAAATCATCTTTTAGCGTTAAAAGGAATCTTGAATATATATTTATAAAACGATTGCAAACATTTTTTAGCTTGAAAGAGGATACTGAATACATTTATTCAATCTACAGGTAATGACAAATTTAAACAAGTGAAATAATAACTTTTTCTTGTTATATACAGAAGTTGGGTCAAGGAATATGAAAATGAATAAATCACTTTTTTCTATTGAACTCAACAACCAGACTGTGGTTACTCACAACATTCAAAGCATCTGTCTACGATGAATGAATGACTGAATGACTGTAACTGGTAGTATAACGTAAAATGTAAAAAATACCGAAGAATTTTCGAGAACCGGCGTTTTGGGACGCCCACAAATCGACGGCCTGAAAGTACTATATACAAAAACCATTCCCTTCTCCTACTCTGAGCGTTCACCACATGTTTCTACCGCTAAAGCTGAATAATATTCACAATCTACCGATTTCAAAGCATCCAAAACATATTTCTAAATGTCTAAATATCGGAAAGTACGCGTATAGTGGCTTTCATTCTGCACATTTCTGAGCGCCCAGCAATCTTATTTAAGGTAGCTGAATTCATAGGAAAGATTTTACGAGTCAAAAGTAATGAAAATTGAAAAAATACCTCACGATATTCTGTTTTTAATTCATGAAGACTTTCATAATCGGCGATTAAAAGTCCTAAACAGAATTCTACAGTAGAGTTGATTAGAGAAGCACGTTTCACATAAGATATGTTGTGATTAACTGACCTCATGTTGTAGAATTGGAATATCTGGTTGGTTGAGAATTTTCTCAACCTTGTTGTTATGGACTATCGTCAATAAGCAATATGAATAAGAAATAATCACCCTTCAAAAATTCAATTGTGGAAGCCGTTACTTTGTGATAGTTCATAATTTTAAGGAAATAATAAATGAAACTACTTTGTTATACTATCACTGATATTTAATATAGTCGTTACTATAGTTTCAACACTAAACGTGTCATCTTCAGACTGAACGAAGGTATGAATTTAACAAGTATTATATCTACTATATATAGGTTGAAGAAGGAATACAAACAAATTTTATGGCTATAGGAAATAGTTCTAGGAAAAACCAGAGAGGGGTAAAGTGATCAGGTGGTTCCGTGAGAGAACCTTAGTGGAGAGGGTATATTTACTAACGGACTTTAAATACGAAAATCAGGTTATTAATACATTGAAAAGATTACTGTAATATAAATCTAGTTGATCGCTAAGGATCTTATTATCATACATCTTCATTGCTTTGAAAATTCCTATTGACTCCAATATAATTAGTTTTGAAATTTTATCCTGTCTATGTAACATTTGGACATTACTCAAAATAGGAAAGATATGGCCTGTTTCTTAAATATGATTTGCAAATGAAGAATCGGTCTTATTGATTTTAAAGGAACGAAAATGTTCTTTATATCTAACTGCTATGTTACGGCAAAATAACCTATGTATGATGTAAAACCTATCACACTCTGAACAAGTTAGTTTATAAACTCCGGGACTTTTAAATTTGTCAGTTTTATATTTCGCATTGAACATAATATGAGATAATTTGTTTGGGGGCTTAAAGCTGATGGTCAGGTTATGATGGGATAACATGTTTGCAATTTTTTCGCTTACAGGACCAAAATAAGTTAAAGAAACTTATTTTAATGAGTTATCTTTGTCTTTCTAAAGGGATAAGTGCTATTGTAAATTAATTTTTGTATTTCTCTATCTATTAATTTAGAAATTACGAAACCGTTATTTGTAGCAATAACTTTAATTGTATCTAATTCTTTACTAAGATTTTCTTGAGATAAGGGAAGGGAAAAGGCTCTATTTATCATTGAATGAAAAGCAGCTAGTTTATGACTATAGGGGCTATGTAAAGAGGTACAAATTACTGTATCTGTGAAAATAGGTTTTCTGTAAATGTCGAATGAGATGCTATTATTATGATGTAATAATGTTAAGTCTAAGAAATTTATTTTGTGACCCTTTTCTGTCTCTAATGTGAATTTCATGTTGGGATAAATATTATTGATGAATGATAAGAAAGCATCTAACTGTCTAGATGTACCTTTAAATAGGGCTAAAATATTGTCTAGGTATCTGTACCAAATTTGAATATGTTTTTTGTTATAGCAGAACTCATTATAGTATCTTCTTTGTGAGAAATAAAAATATCTGCGAGAAGTGGACTTAATGGAGAACCGATAGCTAATCCGTTATTTTGAGTATAAAATTTGTTATTAAACTGACAGTACTTTTGACTGAGGCATATATCGAATGCCTGTTCTATTTCTGATTTTATCGAAGGATTGATATGTGACTTTTCAAAGATATTTGTGACTAAATTCCGACATTCAATGGGAGGGATATTTGAAAACATATTAGAAACATCAAAGGATACCAAAATACCGTAGTTAGGTATAATTTTTGGTTTAATTTGTTTGTATTCCTTCTTCAACCTATATATAGTAGATATGGTACTTGTAAATTCATACGTTCGTTTTCGTCTGAAGATGACACGGTTAGTGTTGAAACTATAGTAACGACTATGATAAATATCAGTGATAGTATAACAAAGTAGTTATATTCATTATTTCGTTAAAATAATCACCCTTATTCACTATAATTATTTCTTATTTATAGTGCTATCCACAGTAACTCTTTTATAGTTTATTAGTCAACAAGCAATATTAAGGTCTACAACAGAAGATTTTCTCGCAATAACATGATTTTCAACTATGATTGAAAATATTCTTTTCTAACAAGCTGGGAACATGGAATGGTATCTTCGCTTAGTTGGTCTCAATTTCCAGTTCCACAAGATAGATGACTTTCACCCATAGATGACAACATAGTCTTCACAAAATCATCAAAGTCTGATGCAGACACAATAACATTTGAAAATATTCAATCTCCAGATTGAAGATCGGAAATAGTTTTAATTTTTTATATCCAGAAATAGACGCTCAAGATGAGTCGATAACTTTATGTTCGATTTGGATAGAAATTTCAATATTGCTTTGCAAAAATATTCTCTGACTAATCGGCTGTGTTTAATTCAGCAAAACTAATAATATTCCTGGGAATGATTAAAAAGATTGTTCTCATTACCAGCTGTTGAATGCGCTGATATTGTTTTTACAGACATAAAGATATTTCGAAGATCACCTCTTGCGAGAACGGAAACATAATCAGTAATGATTTCATACTTGTGGGGTTCACTATTATTATCTGTATGATGGGAAGATGACGATAAGTGTCTCCTAATAAATGTGTTTGGGCCTCTAGAGGGCCCAATTTTGGCCTATGGACAAAGCCTTAGAGCAAACAGAGAAATACATCGGCTATTCAGATTTGAAACAACGTACGGAAATTCGTTCACTATTCCAAGTTATAACGAATTCCATCATAAAAAACGCGGAATTTCATTTAGCTACTATAAACGAGGGTCGGTACAATGGATTCCGCGCGAGAAACCATACTTTTTTAAATGTTTTAAAATGCACCTGAATGCTTATGATTGTTTTGTGTGAATGTGAGTGTATGTAAACGTGTGGTGTATATGTGACCGTGACATGATGTCATCATAGGGTGTTACATATCAAAATCATCATCATCTGATATACTGATTTCTGACTCGGGGAAATTAGAATATTTTTCACCTTCACAATGCTTACATATGAGCTACAAGGTAATCCTAAATTTTTCACAAACATTTACCAGTACAATTTTATTCACAATCACGAGGGATTATTTTGAACAATTCATCGGGACGTGCATTTTTATTGTTTGTATTGGAGTAAGTTCGTTCAGACTATTCCTCCAACCCCATTTCTTCGGATCAATGGTTTGATTACCGAACACGCTAACAATATGTTGCTTCGCAGCATTATCGTATGTTCATATGGTTACCTTGTTGGAATCTTATGTAGAGTATGGAAGATCGGGAATTGTAATTTGTTGATAAATGCGTTAAACAAAGAGCTCCCAATTTTTCATGCCAGCGAACGATTACATTATGCCAAGGCATCACAAGGTAACCATATGAAAATACGATGATGCTGCAAAGCAACATATTTTTAGGATTATTACCAAGTTCAGGTTTGGAAAGGTAATAAAACCATTGATCCAACGGAATGGGGTTGGAGAAATAGTCCGAATGGACTTACAAACAGTAAAAATGTACATCCCAATGAGTTGATCAAAATAATCTCTTGTGGTTGTATAAAAAAATGTACTGGTAAATGTTCGTGCTTAAAAATAGGACCACCTTGTAGCAGCTCATTATGTAAGCATTGTGAAGGTAAAGAATGTTCTAATTGCCCCGAGCCAGAAATCAGTATATTAGATGATGATGATTTTGATAAGTGTATGGATGAAAATAAACACGATGATGAAGATGATGACGATAACAATGATGTTATCAATGACAATTGCGACGATCAAATTTTATCAAACTTAGATGATGAAGCGGATCACGATGATCCATATATCAATAATGATCACATTACATCATTAGCAATATATGCTGACACTGATAACGAAAACTTAGGTTATCTGTGAATAATTAGACATATAGATAATTTTCCAATGAATATGAAATGTAAAAGAAAAAAAAATATAAATGTGAAAAAAACAAATTATTTATAATTCTTAGTTTTTTTTGTTTAAATATTGAAATTTGTTATGTAACACCCTATAATGACATCATGTCACGGTAACATATACACGTTCACACGTCTTCATACACTCACACATTCACACAAAATGATTATAAGCATTCAGGTGCATTTTAAAACATTTAAAAAGTATTATTTCGCGGGAGGAATCTATTGTACCGGCCCTCGCTTATTGCCGCTAAATGAAATTCCGCGCTAGTTTTTATGATGAAATTCGTTATAACTTGAAATTGTGAACGAATTCCCGTACGCTGTTTCATACCTAAATAGCCGATGTATTTCTCTGTAGTTTGCTCCAAGACTTTGTTGATAGACTCAAAATTGGGCCCTTTAGAGGTCCAAACACATTTATTAGGATAGCTTCATTTCTACTCGACTCAAATCGATATGCTTGGATTTAAATAGTCGCTATGAAAATCTCTTAGAGAACGTAGAATTTGAATTCCGTGAAAAATTTCTAAATCCAAAAGATTTTAATTTTTAAGCTATCTTAAATTTTCAAAATGACGCCAAAGTTATGTCTTTAAACGAAAATGATTGAATTTCGGACATTGAGTGCAGAATAATAGAATATTTCGAATCAATTTGGTTTTAGATCGAGAACTTAAGTATTTCGTCTGAAATTCGTAAAACACAGATTTTTTTTTGGCCCAAAAAAATGAGGTAGGTCAAAATACCAGAAACCGAAAGAAGAGAAATAAAAATACTATGTTTCCACCGAAACAGAATATGAAATAAACAAAAACTCTTTGACATATACTCCATTCTTCAATGTGCTAAAAAACAGAGTAAATGGACCCTACCTTGGGCCCACGCCTTCTAATCGATTTCGGACCAGAGCCATAAATCGCGTATTAATTTTTCCGAAAACTTTTGTTGAAACATTTTTCCATACAACTCAAAGCTTTGTCTCAAAATGCAAAAAATTGAGAAAAGGCCATTTTTGCTTCCAAAATATGGTCATAGCTTTTTGAGCACAGGGTTAATGCAAATTAAAACTACCCCATCGTTCTCAGTGTGTCAAAATACATAGAATAGACCGCAATTAGACCTCGCGGAAATTAGGACAAAAATCGTCGATTTTCCTCCTTAAATGCCTGGACTATTGACGGAACGCGCTATCCCTTTATCCGGTACCGCACCTGCTGATGTGATCGGCAGTGAACGTGTTGTCATAATATTTCTCTCTACAATCGGCAATCGGCCAGATGATTAGCGCTTCAAATGACGCGCGAAACAGAGCGAATAGTGTCGAGTATTTCGACAATCCCTACTACTCAATATCTCAAAAACGGTCGTACCTCTTTTGAACTTTTAAGCCAGTAAGTTTCGACAATCATTCCATAATTTGTGTTAAGATTTCTGATAAGCAATGAAAGAGTTCATACTTTAACACTATAAATAAGAAACAATCGCTCTTATCCACTAACAATACTGTTCTGTTTACTCTGATGATGGCTACTTGGTAGCTGAAAGGTCCTAAGTACTTGACAGTATTTCAATTTTATAAGTATGATAGTTCCTTATTCATAGGGTCCAAATTTTGAGTTTGATTGCATTTATCATTTGGCCGCTACACGAGAACATACTTCATGCCATATAACTCGATTCAAGATTAAATGGCAAAAATTAACAAATATAACATGTGTTGGCAATGTCCGTCTTTCTAGTCGATTCCTCATGGATGATCTCTCTCAAATAAGCCTTCCTTATTCCGAATTATCTCGTATTGCTATATTACTATTTGTTCAAGATTTCTCTCATTTTCAATTCGCACCTAGTTCATTTAAATAACTCCATGGAACAGAATCTGAGGATTGTTAGCCAGGTTAACGAGGAGGCCACGCAACTGTACGGCATTATCCTCTTTTGAGGGTTAATTTAACTAAAATGAGGAGGTGCTCCATCATGCATAAACCAAATTACTGATCTATTTGCGTATGGTACATTAACTATCAGATCTGTAAGGTCGTTCTCCAATAAATTGAAATATGTTTCACCATTCAAGTGAGGAGGAATTATAAAAGGTCCATTCCCACCATTTTCGAATAGATTTTCCATGAAAATGTTTTTTTTGAAAAAAAATGTAAGAATACTTTTTTGAAGCAAAATTTTCCCAAAAACCTATAATTAGTTTCAGAATAAAATAAAATGATGCGATCCAAAATAAAGCAGAAAATTTGTTACAAGTTCCCCGTACCGTCGCTTCTGTTAAGAAGCTTCGTCGACCGGTACCTACCATATAAAAAATTTTGCATCGATAAAGCCAAATTACCAAAACTGAAAGCTTGGCATGTTATGGTTCCTGAGTCATAAAACGAAAAACATCTTCCAGTCTTCATCTTTGAAGCTCCGTAGGCTCTTTATTGGAACATTTCCGGACTTGATTTGATATAAATTTTTCTTATTTTCTTAGTTTGGCATATGAAATTCCGGATATGCTATATAGACATCTAGATATGGATCACCTTCCGCATAAAAGAAAACAAAATCAGTAATGATTTAATTCCTATGGGCCTCATTATCATTATCTGGATGAAGGGAAGGAAACGGGCAGAAGATAAGCTCCCCGAATAACCTTTTTTTTGATAACTGGGGAATTTCCTACTCGGGACATTTTTGTTTTCCAGAATTACAGCTGCTGTCCTGATTCACAACAGTTTCAATAAAATGGAGAAGGGCATACAGTGGATTTGTCGTAGGATTCGGTTGGAATGTATAAATGAGGGTGATGGCAATATATAAAGGAATATTAAAAAATTAATCAATAACCGAAGAAATATAATAAACTATTTAACTAGCTTGATGAACAACTTGTTCTATCGAAAATAATTTTAAAGTAAAAAAAGCAACTCTAGAGCACAAACAATTAAAATTAATCTAGAAATTAATATTGAAATTAAATCTTTAAATATCATTTATAGATAAATTCACTTACAGATTCTAAATCTACTATGCGAATCGGACATAATAACATATTACTCCATCTATACATTTTGACCAATAATAATAAGGATTCTTGACCCAGTATGAATTATATATGAAAATTCTCGGGAAATATGTCACATTACACTCTGTTTTACCACCCTGTTTTTGAGACGAAAATTTGAAACAGAGTGTAATGTGACCTATTTCCCGAGAATTTTCATATATAATTTTGACCAATCTTATATTCTGTTCTTTCATAGTAAAATGCAATAATATTGATAATATGAAGATGTAAATCAACTCACCGGCTTGAACTAAAAAATTTTGCGGATCGAATTTGATTCAATAGACTCTACAACAAAAGTTTAATTAGATGGATTCACCATATAGATGTCGCAACTCTTTTTTTCGAATAAAACTCTAAAGAAAAATTACGCTGCTAAGGTAATCAAAACTTATAATCTCAACCAAATGATCCAATTATCATTTATCTGAATCTATATTTACGGACTCGCCGATCATCGAACACCTTCAAGTTGCAGAGAAGTTTACTTTCACGGAATTTATCATTTGGTTTTTCAGCAATACACGAAAATATATTATGTAAAATTATCTCTTGATTGCGATGATGAGACGACACAGAATTAATGTCGTTGAGAATAACGATGAATTGATATTACCTCAAATTTTATTGACCCCTACGTATTCCCTGATCTTAACCAACAAGCCGCGCGCCGACTCGCCAATTCGTTACAAATAATGAAAATCATGTGGTGAACTGCTTACGCTCAGTTTGAAATGCAAGAAAAATGAGAATAATGCAGAATAACTATCAGAATACGGCGTTGTCATTTCTCCTCGACGTCGAGGACGCCTACAAATCGACAGGCTGAAAGTACTGCATACACCTGACTAATACACAGGAATTGTAGCGAACGCCTCTAACGGTAGACACGTTGTACTATCAGTATACTTTTAATACACAAAACGACAGGTTGCACTAGCATCTGAGCGTCCAGACAAATTTTTGCCAACGGGTTCAGCTAACACGTATGAATGATTTACTACGGGGAAACTTCCAAGCGTCCGTATACGGACGCTCTGTAGGAACCGGACGCTTGGAAGATAGCAATCCGTCAATGTACGGACGCTCGGAAAGTAGTAGGATATATATATATATATATATATATATATATATATATATATATATATATATATATATATATATGTAGAACTGGATTCTCGGGTATTGATCCGCGTTGTGTGGTTTCGGTCCTCAAAAGGACCGATTTCACGACGTTTTGGCAAAGTCGCATTTGCCATCTTCAGGTGATTCGACCGTAGAGTCTGGAAGATCTACGCGAACTGACGCTTACTTGGAGGGACAGGTATTTATATCCCCCGATATGCTTGACCTTTGGACTTTCGAACTATTTCACGCTTGGTTGATTTATGCGTGGTTGGCCCCGAGTGACACGTTTGGATGACGTCATTGCGACGCTGGAATCAGCCGGAAAGTTTCCGTGACCTGTTGCACGTGCACTGGATACCACGTTCTCTCTTGTTTCTGGTTGTATCTTCCGACTTTCTAAAGCGGGTTTCCATGTTGCTGGTAATCTTAGTCCGTCATCTCGTTTGTTAAGACTATGTGGACGTTTCTCGATCTCTATTGCCTCCCTGGTTATTCTGGTGTAGAAGTGTTCAATGTTGGCTAGAGTCTTTGTGCCGCTAAAGTTGATCATATGGCCCGTACTTCTTACATGTTCAGCTAGTGAAGACGTGGTTTCGTTTTTCGACACAGCGTTTGTATGTTCAGTCTTTCGCACATCAATGCGTCTGTTGGTCTGTCCGATGTATGTCTTTTCACAATTACCACATGGCACCTCGTACACTCCTTGGCATTCTAGAGGAATTCTGTCTTTTGGATTCCGAAGAACATTTTTGATTTTCCTATCTGTTGTGAAGGTTGTTTTGATATCATGACGGCTCAGTATTTTGCAGATTTTGTCAGTTGTGCCTTTTATGTAAGGTAGAAAAGCGTTTCCCACTGGTTGATCTTCATTGTTGACATCCTTCTCATTTTTGCGTTGAGAGTTATGAATCTGTTTTCTTGAATAGCCATTCATCCTAAGGGTAGATTTTCCAGACTCTACGGTCGAATCACCTGAAGATGGCAAATGCGACTTTGCCGAAACGTCGTGAAATTGGTCCTTTTGAGGACCGAAACCACACAACGCGGATCAATACCCGAGAATCCAGTTCTACACATTACGTCCGCGAGAACCTAAGAAGAAACATATATATATATATATATATACAGGGTGTCCCAATATTGCTGGGACACAGAGCTACCACGTATTCTAGAGGTCAAAATAAGTCGATTGAGCCCAATTTACCTGTATACCAAAATGTACCGTTTGTCCGTGAGAAGAGTTCAAAGTTTACTAAAAAAAATACATTTTTGTATGTTGTTCCGAAGTGCTTCATACAAATTTAATGAAATTTGGTAAATGTGTATTCTAGATGATTAGCTTACTTTTAGTAATCAAAAAAACCCAAAGAAAATTGTAGAGGGGTTGGAACCACCCTCACCCCTTGGCATTTTTTCCCCCATTTTTGTAGGGGTGGGAATACGGTTTTAAGACTTTTTTATCTGGAAGGCCTACTCATTATCTTCATTTTCTTACTCTTGTAAAAACTCCGTATTTTGCGTAGTTTTCAAGAAAAAAAATGTTTTCGCAAACACTGATAACCGATTTTCGGGTATAGGTTTAATAAAATTATTAGACACAAATTACACAATACATTTACACAAGACAAACAATAATTTTTATAACAAGTGTTCAATGTGACCTCCACCTTCATTAATACAGAGGTCAATTCGACGTAAAAAATTGAAATGCACTCTTCTTAAAACATCGTCATTTTCTCGTAGCGCATTTACAGCATTTTGAATTCTATTCCACAGTTGTTCGATGTTATTTATTTGAACCTCGTACACTTGTCTTTTTAATTCTCCCCAGATGAAGAAGTCACAAGGGTTTAAATCTGGAGACCGCGGAGGCCATTGAATGGGTGCTTCTTGTCCCCTACCTATCCACCTGCCACCAAATTGTTCACCAAGATATTCTCTTACTGCACGTGCAAAATGAGGTGGTGCACCATCATGCATGAAGAACGTATTTCTACGTAAGAGGCAAGTCTTCTAATAATTCTGGCAAATTTTGTTGAAGGAAACGGAGGTAACTATCGCCATTCAGACGATCAGGTAATCGTAACGGTCCGACTATAAATTCGCCAATAATTCCGACCCAGACATTAATTTTAAATTCACGTTGATAATGTCTACTTTTAATGGCATGTGGATTTTCATCTGCATAAACATGATCGTTGTGTAGGTTTGTCATACCGCGACGTGTAAAACAAGACTCATCAGTAAACAAGATCTTAGTATGGAATCCGTTGTCGACTACTCTGCGCTCCCGAATAGTTTGTAAAAAACTTAAACGTAATTCGTAGTCAGGTGGCAACAATTCTTGCACTGGCTGGATGTGAAATGGCCGAATTAATTGATCTCTAATGATTCGACTTACAGTGCTTTTTGGAATTCCAGCTTCTCGTTGCAATCTTCTAGTACTGGTATTAGGATTGTTATCAATCATTTGAAGAACAGCTTCTTCCGCAATAGGTGTTCGAGCTTGTCGAGGTCTTCCAGCGTTAACTCTTACTGGGGTCAACCTCCCCGTTTCTCGAAGACGTCTTTCGATTCGGGCAAAAGTTTTATGGTTTGGAATTCTCCGGTTTGGATACCTCTCTTGATACACGCGAACACTTTCGCGGCAGTTACCTTGACAATATCCAAGAACTAATAACATGTCGGTCTGTTCATTAAAAGGAAAATTCATAATTGTGGGACGTCAAAGGAACAGCAACAACAGCAATAACAATTAAACAAAAACAGTGATGACAATGAGAAATAATAAAAAAACAAGCAAAAGAGAACAAATAACTGACACATTTACTGTTAACAATAAACTATGTTTCCTGTCAAAATCATAACATTTGGTTTTGTCTTTGTGTCCGCGGCCAACTAAATTTTGTATTACAATTTTATTAAACCTATACCCGAAAATCGGTTATCAGTGTTTGCGAAAACATTTTTTTTCTTGAAAACTACGCAAAATACGGAGTTTTTACAAGAGTAAGAAAATGAAGATAATGAGTAGGCCTTCCAGATAAAAAAGTCTTAAAACCGTATTCCCACCCCTACAAAAATGGGGGAAAAAATGCCAAGGGGTGAGGGTGGTTCCAACCCCTCTACAATTTTCTTTGGGTTTTTTTGATTACTAAAAGTAAGCTAATCATCTAGAATACACATTTACCAAATTTCATTAAATTTGTATAAAGCACTTCGGAACAACATACAAAAATGTATTTTTTTTAGTAAACTTTGAACTCTTCTCACGGACAAACGGTACATTTTGGTATACAGGTAAATTGGGCTCAATCGACTTATTTTGACCTCTAGAATACGTGGTAGCTCTGTGTCCCAGCAATATTGGGACACCCTGTATATATATATATATATTTCCATTTCTCCATCGAAGTTCTCCGCATCAGCGAGACGTTTTGACCTTGTCATGAGGGTATTTACGACTGATTGTAGCTGGGACGGATTGTAGTATAGGAATCTTCCATCCCTATACGAGTTTACCTAGAATCCCCGGATATACCTTAATTATATTAATTATTATGTAAGTATATGTTTAGATCTCGGATCTGGGTCACCAAGCAATATGTTAATATATTACATAACGGCTAACCTAGATACCTTGAATCGTAGATCAGTTCAGTAGAACATTAAACAATAAACAGTGACATAACATGTATATATAGTAATGTGGAGCATATCAGTACAAATAGTAGTATACAGTATATTCATTGTCCACGCATCTTGACAGTATAGTCAATGTACCTGCCTAAGTTGTAATTTCTGAGAGTAAGGCATTAAGCCATAATGGCGCCGAGCTCTACCTTAAGTAAAGTGACTCTTTTTTATAAGTGATGTGTTTCCTTCCCCTATACCTCTACCAGGACCACGGGACAGTTTAGGGCAAACCGCCAAATCAAAGAGCTGATCCCCCACATGGCGATCCATACCAGTCTTTTTCTTATGGAAAAAAAGAAACGAACCGCTTCCTGTCCACATCGCCATATGTGATCCCCCACATGGCGATCCATACCAGTCTTTTTCTTATGGAAAAAAAAGAAACGAACCGCTTCCTGTCCACATCGCCATATGTGATCTCCCACATGGCTCCCATATGGTTTAACAGGAGACGCTAAATTGATTATTGGCAAATTGGAAATCGAAGTTTCAAAAATGGGAAACGCAAAATCATCAGAAGAGATGATGAACGTCCAGGCTGCAAACAGCGATGGGCTGAAAATGGGCATCAGGGACAAAACAGGAATTTCTCTCTCTACAGCAGAGGTACTGGGAATAATAACCCTCATGCTGGTAATAATCATCGTAGTGTACCTAGTCCACAGGATGGTTAGAAAAATGATGGTTAGGAGAATCAGAGAGGAGATTAGAAGAAGCCAACCAACATTGGTGTAGTGTCTCGAACATCATGTGAGTAATGAGCATTTTAGACAATTTTAGGTACATTTTAGAAGAATTAAGAGTTTTTAATAGGAATCTTAACAAAGACAATAGTGTTAGAAAATCAGATTTAACCGCTACTAGGAGGAAATTAGATAAGTTAAATGTAATAACAGGAAATTTTAAGCTTGAGAAGGACATATTTAACAGAGAACAACATGAACAAAACTCAGAAGCAAGGAAATACACGGGTTCAATAGAGAATTTAATTGAAAGTATAAAAACTAGTTTAACCGAAAGATTAAATTTAATTGATTCAGTTGTTCAAGCGTCAAATATGTCTGAAAAGTTTGATTTACGCACCGCGATCTCGTTACTTCCAGTAATGAATGGAAATAATGACGTCACGAAACAGTTAATCGATGCTATCGAATTATACAGCGACATGCTAGATAATTCTGGAAGCGTATTTTTAATAAATTTCGTTTTAAAAACTAGGCTGAGTCAAAATGCAAAACTGAGAGTCAAGAAAGCATACGACTCAGTTGAGGCATTGGTTCAGGACATAAAAAATAAACTGCTTACGAGAAAATCGGAGGCTGCCCTCGCAAATGAATTCCATAGCGCAAAGCAAGGAATCAAAGGCATTGATAGTTTTGGAGGAACTGTTGAAGGTTTATTGGTAGATCTAACAGTAGCACAAGCGAAAGGAAACGAAGAAACAGCAAATATCTTGAGATCGGTAAACGAAAGATTAGCTGTAAACATTTTCGCAAATGGTCTAAACAATAACGACCTACGCACAATAGTAAAGGCTAGAAATTACGACAATTTAGCCGACGCTATTTGTGGAGCAGTGGAAGAAAATGGATCTCTACATACAGAGAAACCCAAAGTGGAAACATTCCACATGCGAGACTATAGAGTCAAGCAAGGTAACAATTTTGACGCAAGGCATCAAAATTACAGAAAACAATACAAGCCCTTCAGAGGAAACAACCAACGCAACAAAATCAAACAAGACAGAGTGTTGAACGCCAACACAAACCTTTTGGATATAATTTTCAAAATAATAATGGGTTCAAACCCAAAAATCAAGGTTGCTTTGCAGCTCAAATGGCAAGTAATCTGAACAGTAGTATAGCACTTCAGGAGAAGAGGTGAAAGGTTCATTTAAGAATCAGTTTTTTCGTTCCGAATAGAGTGAATGAAAATCTAAGTACGAATGGAATGAATTGTGTGAAAATGAGATATGGGATGAATGAATTAAATTTTCTTATCGACACAGTCTTCAGTCAGTGTCATCTTCAAGGAAGTTATTCAAAATTCAGAGAGGATAAACGAAAACAAAAAAGTAAACATACAAGGAATCGCTAGTTCCGTAATGTCACAAGGCTCCGTCAACATAAATTTAAAAGTAAACAATATAGAGTTTGAACAAGAATTCATAGTTTTAAATCAATTTACTAACGGAATTCAAGGAATACTGGGGTCAAATTTCTTTTTAAAACATAAAGCAATAATAAATTATGAATCTTTTACGTTTTCCTTTATGCTGAATAATGAAAAAATGTCAAGGTCAATTCATTCAAGGTGTGGATGTTATACAACAATTCCTGCAAGGTGTGAAATTGTACGATATTTCGACGTAAATGAGAGCGAAGAATGCATCGTTTTGAATGAGGAAATATGCAACGGTGTTTTTATTGCAGGCACAATAGTAAAACCAGTACGAGGTCAAGTTCCTGTACGTATTTTAAATTCGAATGAAAGAGAAGTGAAAATTAGGAATTTTACCCCTACTACTGATAGATTATCAAATTATAATGTATGTAAATTCAAAAAAGATTACATGACAGTTGAGCGAGTAGAGAAACTTTTGGAAAAAGTAAATTTGGACACGTTACACGGAGAGGAAAAAACGACTATTGAAAAAATCTGTGCAAAATATGCCGATGTTTTTCATTTAGAAAACGACCCTCTCACGGTAACAAATATCACAAAACAAGGAATTCATCTGAATAAGGACTCTAGTCCAGTGTTCGTGAGACCGTATAGGTTACCAAACGCACAGAAAGATGAAATTCACAAGCACATAGATAAGATGCTGCAAGATGGCATAATTGAGGAAACCATCTCTGAATGGTCTTCCCCGCTTCTAATTGTACCAAAGAAGCAAGTAGACAAAAATGGAGTAAAAAAGTGGAGAGTAGTAATAGACTATCGTTTACTTAATAAACAGATACAAGATGATAGGTTTCCACTTCCCTCCATATCAGAAATTCTAGATTCATTATCAGGAGTAGTATATTTTTCACATTTGGATTTGTCACAAGGCTATTACCAGGTGGAATTAGATACAGAAAGCAGGAAATGCACCGCTTTCACTACAGACAGAGGTCAGTATCAGCTAACAAGGCTACCAATGGGATTAAAGATAAGCCCAAGTGTATTTTCCAGAGTCATGACAATGGCAATGACAGGATTAAATTATGAATCGTGTTTCATATATTTGGACGATCTTATAGTTTTTGGCAAAGATTTGACGACACACAACGTAAATCTCGTAAAGATTTTACAACGATTAAAAGATGTAAATTTGAAATTAAGTCCAAGCAAATGCGAATTTTTAAAGAAAGAAATTTTATATTTGGGTCATTTAATTTCCGCGGACGGGATATCACCCGATCCGGAAAAAATTGAAGTTATTAAGCAATATCCGGTTCCAAAGGACGCCGGAGATGCAAAGCGTTTTGTAGCTTTAGCAAACTACTATCGGAAATTTATTCCAAATTTCGCAAAAATCGCAAATCCTTTAAATCAATTAGAAAAAAAAATTCATCTTTTAATTGGGACGATAGGTGTCAAAAATCTTTCGAAACCCTGAAACTAGCTCTCATGAGCACACCAATCCTGCAATTCCCAAATTTTGAAAAGGAAAATAGATTCATTTTAAAATGTGACGCATCGGTATATTCGATAGGAACAGTGTTATCTAACAGTGATGACCGACCTGTCGCATATGCCAGCAGAACATTAAACAAGGCAGAACAGAATTATTGCACAATCGAAAAAGAACTTTTAGCAATAGTTTGGGCCGTAAAGCATTTCAGACCCTATCTATATGGTCGAACCTTTGATATATACACTGATCACAGACCGCTGGTATATCTTTTTGGCATGACAAACCCATCTAGTAGATTGACAAAATTTAGACTGACTCTAGAAGAGTATGATTTTACTATAAATTATATAAAAGGCACGGAAAATGTTACAGCCGATGCTTTATCAAGGATTCGTATTGAATCATCAGAACTTAAGACGATGTGTAATAAAACATCGGAGGAAATATTTGCAATCACAAGAGCACAAAAGGTAAAAGCAGAAAAGGAAGGACAAATTAATAAGAACGATTACGACACTAACAGGATTGATCACCCGGGAGTAGTCGAACTTATAAAACGTCCTACCGATTGTGTGTTACTAGAAGTGTTATCTGAGGAAGAATTTGATGGATTAAACAAGGAAAAATGTCTAGACAAAAATTTTAACAATTCATTATATTATGATGAAGAAAGAACATTGATTTACATAAAACTACAATTTCGATCGGCATTGTACCTAAGGGCATTGTTGAGAAGTGTAGAAAATAAGTGTAAGGATTTCAATATTGCTGAAATATGCATCATGAAAAATTCCAAAAATAAGGAATTAATAAGCGCGCTAAATAAAGAAATAAAAGAAATAAAATCCGCCGGTTTTGAAATAGGATTAAAAATAAATGTTATACCAGATGTATTAACAGTTGATGAAAAAGAATGTAGACAATTAATCTTAAACGATTTTCATACATTAAAAACAGGAGGACACGCAGGTATAAACCGCATGTTCAATAACATAAAATCAAAATATACTTGGTCAGGTCTAAGGTCAGATATAGAGAAGTTTGTAAAACGTTGTGACGATTGTCAGCGATATAAACACTCTAGACCCACCAAAGAACCACTAACAGTGACTACCACAGCATCAGCGTCTTTTGAGAAGGTGTTTCTTGATTTAGTAGGTCCGATAGGCAACGACATCGGTGACGATCGATATATACTCACTCTCCAATGCGAACTAAGTAAATTTGTCGAAGCTTATCCAATACCTAATAAAGAAGCTAGCACAGTTGCAAAAGCATTCGTCACTAATTTTGTACTAAGGTATGGGATTCCCAGGGAGATAGCCCACGACCAGGGTACAGAATTTTTGTCGGAAGTGTTCAGGCAATCTTGTAATGTGTTGGGAATGAAACAGCTAAATTCAACAGCTTACCATCATGAAACGATGGGAGCCCTCGAAAATTATCATAAGCACCTAGGCGCGTATTTAAGAATTCAAGTGGCAAAATTTAAAGATTCATGGACCGAATGGGTACCATTTTGGACTTTTGCATACAACAACACAGTTCATACGGGAACGAAGTACAAACCGCACGATCTAGTGTTCGGAAAATCGTGTAATTTACCTTCCAACATAACGGAACAGGTAGGACCCGTGTACAACTTCGAGCATTATCCGGTTGAGTTGAAGTATCGACTTCAACAAGCATGTAAAGAAGCTAGGGATAATCTGATAGTATCGAAACTGGAACGTGTGCAAAAATCTAGGGAAAATTGTAATATAGTTAAATTTAAGATAGGTGATAAGGTATTAGTGAAAAGTGTTCCGAAAAATAAACTTGAACAGTTATACAAGGGTCCTTTCGTGATTACGGAAGAAAGGAACCCCAATGTAGTGATAAAAGTAGGAAACAATCAAGTGGAAATACATAAAAATAGACTATAACTGTACCATGATTAGATAAGGAAAAATATTGTTTGTAAAATAAAATTAAGGTACGACAATGGGAAAAAAAAATTTTAATCTATCAATTCAACATTTTTTTACCCCGCGTAGGGAGGTGTAGTATAGGAATCTTCCATCCCTATACGAGTTTACCTAGAATCCCCGAATAGACCTTAATTATATTAATTATTATGTAAGTATATGTTTAGATCTCGGATCTGGGTCACCAAGCAATATGTTAATATATTACATAACGGCTAACCTAGATACCTTGAATCGTAGATCAGTTCAGTAGAACATTAAACAATAAACAGTGACATAACATGTATATATAGTAATGTGGAGCATATCAGTACAAATAGTAGTATACAGTATATTCATTGTCCACGCATCTTGACAGTATAGTCAATGTACCTGCCTAAGTTGTAATTTCTGAGAGTAAGGCATTAAGCCATAATGGCGCCGAGCTCTACCTTAAGTAAAGTGACTCTTTTTTATAAGTGATGTGTTTCCTTCCCCTATACCTCTACCAGGACCACGGGACAGTTTAGGGCAAACCGCCAAATCAAAGAGCTGATCCCCCACAGGATGGTGATGCGAGTTACTATTCAAATATCGGTTCGTGTGGGTCTTTTTTCTGAATACTGTATGTCCCAAACTGCCGTCAGTTTTCTTTGTTACCAAAACATCTAGAAATGGTAATTGGTTGTTCTCTTCGGCTTCTATTGTGAATTTTATCCGATCATGGATTCCATTCAGGTGATCCAGAAACCCTCTTAGTTGTCCTTCTCCATGTGGCCAAATAACGAAAATATCATCTACATATCTGAGCCAAAGTTTGGGTTTCAGTTGCGCTGTGTTAAGAGCTTTAATTTCAAAATCCTCCATGAAAAGATTTGCCATCACTGGTGAGATTGGTGATCCCATCGGTGCTCCTTCGATTTGCCTATATCGCTGTCCCTCGTACATAAGTAAGTATTGGCTACACAGTGTTTGGCCAAGTCAATAATGTATCCTTCCGGTTTGTATTTATGTTGGATGATCTCTAGGGCTTCGTTTATGGGTACTTGTGTGAACAAGGATGCTACGTCGAAGCTTACTAATATGTTGTCAGGTCCTACTATTTGCATATCTAGAAGTTCGATAAAGTGTTCCGCGTTCCTCACATACGATGATGCTGTCTCAACGTGCGGTTGTAACTTCTTGGCAAGGAATCTTGCTAATGCATGTGATGGTGAGCCGATAGAGCTTACTATTGGTCTCAGCGGTACTGCTGGCTTGTGTATTTTTGGGAGACCATACAGTTTCGGACATCTGGATGATTTTTCTCTTGGAATGAGATGTAACTGTAACTCAGGGTCGATAGGAGATGCCTTGATTTTCGCTTTCGTTGTTTTCTCTAGATATGTAGTGGGATCAGACCTAATCTTCTTGTAAGTCGGATCGTCCAATAGCGCAGCCATCTTGGTTCTGTAGTCATTAGTGTTCATGACAACGGTTGCGTTTCCTTTATCTGCTGGTAGGATGATAATGCTTTCGTTCTCTCGAAGAGTTTTCAGTGCTAGGAACTCGTCGTGTGAAATGTTCCTTTTAGGTGGCTTCGAGGTTCGTAGAATACGCGACACATCTTGGCGAATAATCTCTGCTTCACTTTTATCCTGCAGCGAAGTTATAGCAGATTCCACGTTGCAAATGATGTCTTCCAATGGAATGCGTGCCGGTGCAATAGCGAAGTTAAAACCTTTAGCAAGGACATCCATGGAGGCCTTATGTAGAACTGGATTCTCGGGTATTGATCCGCGTTGTGTGGTTTCGGTCCTCAAAAGGACCAATTTCACGACGTTTCGGCAAAGTCGCATTTGCCATCTTCAGGTGATTCGACCGTAGAGTCTGGAAAATCTAGGCGAACTGACGCTTACTTGGAGGGACAGGTATTTATATCCCCCGTTATGCTTGACCTTTGGACTTTCGAACTATTTCACGCTTGGTTGATTTCAACGTGTTTGGCTCCGAGTGACACGTTTGGATGACGTCATTGCGACGCTGGAATCAGCCGGAAAGTTTCCGTGACCTGTTGCACGTGCACTGGATACCACGCTCTCTCTTGTTTTTGGTTGTATCTTCCGACTTTCTAAAGCGGGTTTCCATGTTGCTGGTAATCTTAGTCCGTCATCTCGTTTGTTAAGACTATGTGGACGTTTCTCGATCTCTATTGCCTCCCTGGTTATTCTGGTGTAGAAGTGTTCAATGTTGGCTACAGTCTTTGTGCCGCTAAAGTTGATCATATGGCCCGTACTTCTTACATGTTCAGCTAGTGAAGACGTGGTTTCGTTTTTCGACACAGCGTTTGTATGTTCAGTCTTTCGCACATCAATGCGTCTGTTGGTCTGTCCGATGTATGTCTTTTCACAATTACCACATGGCACCTCGTACACTCCTTGGCATTCTAGAGGAATTCTGTCTTTTGGATTCCGAAGAACATTTTTGATTTTCCTATCTGTTGTGAAGGTTGTTTTGATATCATGACGGCTCAGTATTTTGCAGATTTTGTCAGTTGTGCCTTTTATGTGAGGTAGAAAAGCGTTTCCCACTGGTTGATCTTCATTGTTGACATCCTTCTCATTTTTGCGTTGAGAGTTATGAATCTGTTTTCTTGAATAGCCATTCATCCTAAGGGCTGCTCGGATGGTTTCCATTTCTCCATCGAAGTTCTCCGCATCAGCGAGACGTTTCCAGCGTCGCAATGACGTCATCCAAACGTGTCACTCGGAGCCAAACACGTAGAAATCAACCAAGCGTGAAATAGTTCGAAAGTCCAAAGGTCAAGCATAACGGGGGATATAAAAACCTGTCCCTCCAAGTAAGCGTCAGTTCGCCTAGATTTTCCAGACTCTACGGTCGAATCACCTGAAGATGGCAAATGCGACTTTGCCGAAACGTCGTGAAATTGGTCCTTTTGAGGACCGAAACCACACAACGCGGATCAATACCCGAGAATCCAGTTCTACACATTACGTCCGCGAGAACCTAAGAAGAAACATAATTAACCTCTACGGGGAGGAGGTTTTCCATCAAACAAGAAGTTTCGAGAAGGTGAGAACAAAGAGATCGAAACTTTTGTGCGACCTTACCTTTCTACGCCGCTGCCGGGACCGGAAGATTATGCCAACCTGTATGAAACTTTCGTATCACACAAAGACAACTAGTACGAATAACATCTTGAGAAGAACGAGTTTTGCACTGCTTCGAGATGCCATCCACCAAACAAGAAGAATTCTGGATGATACTGACAGCAAGCTACTACGTGTTCACCTCTATCTCAGCAATGAAATCAATCCTTTACTTTGGGAAAGAATTGACCAGCTTGCCGAGTTCAGAGCAGAGAAAAACACTGAAATAACTATAGAGAAACAGAAGAAGAAGTTCAATCATCTGAAAGACACCCAGAAACCTGAGGGAGACAGCACAAACATAGATCCTGTCAAAGTTGTCCATAACTTATCCGACCATTCTTTGAATAAGGCCTCCATGGATGTCCTTGCTAAAGGTTTTAACTTCGCTATTGCACCGGCACGCATTCCATTGGAAGACATCATTTGCAACGTGGAATCTGCTATAACTTCGCTGCAGGATAAAAGTGAAGCAGAGATTATTCGCCAAGATGTGTCGCGTATTCTACGAACCTCGAAGCCACCTAAAAGGAACATTTCACACGACGAATTCCTAGCACTGAAAACTCTTCGAGAGAACGAAAGCATCATCATTATGGAGAAACTGATTAAATTAAGAATGACATGTTTTATAAATAAATTGATATCAAATCGCCAGTTTGGTTTCGCACAAAATAAATCCACACAGGATGCTATAGCTTTTCTTTCATCAAAAATATATAACATCCTTGATAAAAGTACCCCAAGTCTCTGTATTTTTATAGACCTTGAGAAGGCATTTAATACGGTGTCTCATGACAAATTAATAGATACTTTAGAGCAAAACGGATTTCGGGGCAATATATTGAATTTACTGAAAAGTTACTTAAATAATAGAAAACAACATGTAAGAATAAAAGAACAAATAAGTAATCCTGAAACAATAAAATGCGGAGTACCTCAGGGCACAGTTTTGGGGCCAAAAAAATAAATACTACTCAAAAATGGCTCATCAAAATCATATATAATAGAAAAATTAGTTATTCAAGTGACCTTCTGTATGAAGAATCTGGGTTCATGGACATTAAACAATTGTATTGTCAAACTGTTCTATTTAATTTATTTAAAAATAAAGATATGATTAACTTCCATAATCATAGTTATAACACTCGTCATAAGGAAACTACTACATCAAAGACTAGAATGAAAAAGGCAATTGGGCAAAGAAATTTTGTTTATATAAGTAGCAAATTGTATGATATATTGCCTAATGAACTGAAAACCATATCATTTTCCTTAAAAACGTACAAAAAAAAAGTTAAGAATTGGATTAAATCACAACCCAGACATACATTTTCAAACATAATTAATGATGTAATTTGACAACTTACTTTTCATAAGTACATTATTGAGTGATCAATGTTTTTGAAAATTTTCTTTAATAGCATAATTTTCTGTGATTCAAGATGCTTTTACTTTATATATGTATATGTGTATGTATGTGTATATGTGTGGATATGTATATATGTATGTATGTGTGTATGTGTGTATATGTATGTGTGTATTTATGTATATGTGTGTGTATGTGTATGTATATGTATGTATATGTATGTGTGTATATATGTATGTATATGTATATATGTATGTGTATGTGTATGTATATGTATATGTATGTATATATGTATGTATGTGTATGAATGTGTGTGTATGTATATGTGTGTATATGTATATATGTGAATTATCTCTTGTTATTTTAGAAATCTCTTCTAGTTCTTGGAATAATTTTCATAATGTTATCCTAAGATTGGTCAGTGTAACATCATTAATTTTCATAACTTGTAATTGAAATAGTCTTATTTTATAATTTAATTTGTTTAATTAATGTGTAATTTTAAATACATCTATGCTATATTTTAAATGCTTTTATCCTCAAATTTATTATTGTATTATTAATACTTTTGTATTTTATTATTGAATTAGCCTTTATTGTATTTCTTGTAGTCTATAATTTCGTGTATATCTACTTCAAATATTAATAAGAAGTATTAGGCTGATAATCTCATTTATTAACAAGTTTCTAAAACTTCTATAAATGGGATTGTCATAACGATTGAATTCTTTTGCACCTTATGTGTTTGTTTACCGTATGTAAATATTGGGTAAATAAACGTTATTATTATTATTATTATTATTATATCATCATCCTACCAGCAGATAAAGGAAACGCAACCGTTGTCATGAACACTAATGACTACAGAACCAAGATGGCTGCGCTATTGGACGATCCGACTTACAAGAAGATTAGGTCTGATCCCACTACATATCTAGAGAAAACAACGAAAGCGAAAATCAAGGCATTTCCTATCGACCCTGAGTTACAGTTACATCTCATTCCAAGAGAAAAATCATCCAGATGTCCGAAACTGTATGGTCTCCCAAAAATACACAAGCCAGCAGTACCTCTGAGACCAATAGTAAGCTCTATCGGCTCACCATCACATGCATTAGCAAGATTCCTTGCCAAGAAGTTACAACCGCACGTTGAGACAGCATCATCGTATGTGAGGAACGCGGAACACTTTATCGAACTTCTAGATATGCAAATAGTAGGACCTGACGACATATTAGTAAGCTTCGACGTAGCATCCTTGTTCACACAAGTACCCATAAACGAAGCCCTAGAGATCATCCAACATAAATACAAACCGGAAGGATACATTATTGACTTGGCCAAACACTGTGTAGCCAATACTTACTTTATGTACGAGGGACAGCGATATAGGCAAATCGAAGGAGCACCGATGGGATCACCAATCTCACCAGTGATCGCAAATCTTTTCATGGAGGATTTTGAAATTAAAGCTCTTAACACAGCGCAACTGAAACCCAAACTTTGGCTCAGATATGTAGATGATATTTTCGTTATTTGGCCACATGGAGAAGGACAACTAAGAGGGTTTCTCGATCACCTGAATGGAATCCATGATCGGATAAAATTCACAATAGAAGCCGAAGAGAACAACCAATTACCATTTCTAGATGTTTTGGTAACAAAGGAAACTGACGGCAGTTTGGGATATACAGTATTCAGAAAAAAGACCCACACGAACCGATATTTGAATAGTAACTCGCATCACCATCCGTCCCAGCTACAATCAGTCGTAAATACCCTCATGACAAGGTCAAAACGTCTCGCTGATGCGGAGAACTTCGATGGAGAAATGGAAACCATCCGAGCAGCCCTTAGGATGAATGGCTATTCAAGAAAACAGATTCATAACTCTCAACGCAAAAATGAGAAGGATGTCAACAATGAAGATCAACCAGTGGGAAACGCTTTTCTACCTTACATAAAAGGCACAACTGACAAAATCTGCAAAATACTGAGC
This sequence comes from Endomychus coccineus, assembly GCA_958510875.1. Lineage (NCBI taxonomy): Eukaryota > Metazoa > Arthropoda > Insecta > Coleoptera > Endomychidae > Endomychus > Endomychus coccineus. Next base: position 96,753,912 of record OY294069.1, on the reverse strand, counting down.
CGTCATGATATCAAAACAACCTTCACAACAGATAGGAAAATCAAAAATGTTCTTCGGAATCCAAAAGACAGAATTCCTCTAGAATGCCAAGGAGTGTACGAGGAGCCATGTGGTAATTGTGAAAAGACATACATCGGACAGACCAACAGACGCATTGATGTGCGAAAGACTGAACATACAAACGCTGTGTCGAAAAACGAAACCACGTCTTCACTAGCTGAACATGTAAGAAGTACGGGCCATATGATCAACTTTAGCGGCACAAAGACTCTAGCCAACATTGAACACTTCTACACCAGAATAACCAGGGAGGCAATAGAGATCGAGAAACGTCCACATAGTCTTAACAAACGAGATGACGGACTAAGATTACCAGCAACATGGAAACCCGCTTTAGAAAGTCGGAAGATACAACCAAAAACAAGAGAGAGCGTGGTATCCAGTGCACGTGCAACAGGTCTCGGAAACTTTCCGGCTGATTCCAGCGTCGCAATGACGTCATCCAAACGTGTCACTCGGAGCCAAACACGTAGAAATCAACCAAGCGTGAAATAGTTCGAAAGTCCAAAGGTCAAGCATAACGGGGGATATAAATACCTGTCCCTCCAAGTAAGCGTCAGTTCGCCTAGATTTTCCAGACTCTACGGTCGAATCACCTGAAGATGGCAAATGCGACTTTGCCGAAACGTCGTGAAATTGGTCCTTTTGAGGACCGAAACCACACAACGCGGATCAATACCCGAGAATCCAGTTCTACATATATATATATATATATATATATATATATATATATATATATATAATTAAATTAAATTTTCTGAATTATGAAGATAACTTTAAACTTGTTTATATATATATATATATATATATGTATATAAATATATATATATATATAAACAAGTTTAAAGTTATCTTCATAATTCAGAAAATTTAATTCTACATCTCTTAAGTTATATATATATATATTCTTTTATTGATATTCTTGAATCATTTGTAATATTTGAATGTTTTCTTGGTATATTGGTTCGTATATATACTGAAAATGAAATAAAAATTCTGTTTGACGTTTCGACAATGTTTACTGTCTTTATCAATATTTGAATTAGTGTTTCCATTTAATTTAGAAAAGAATAGATGATTTCGATTAATGAAATGCGTCTGCAGCCGACTTGTGTTTTAAGATCCAATTAAAACTGCAGAAAACATTGGATCGGTTGTGTGTGAAAGAGTAATGTACGGCTAATTACAATTTGAAATGGATTGAATTTGATTAAATACAAGATATTTTAAGATTGTACAATTATAAATATCTATGATTATTGTATGAATTAGTTATTCTATGATAAACACTTCCGATCTATCCATAATCAACTATTCAAGTTTAAGATAATTCTATGGAATTTAACCCCAAAATTGTTACTCATAATGTCATAATTAAATAATACTTTACCTTTTTTTTTTAGGTTGAATTTTAAATAGACAAGTGGAAAGTGGCACTTCAAACTAATAAAATTTTGTTAAGTTTGAATTAGATTATTATACAGTTTCGAAAGATTGGAATCTATTTTGTCATTTACACAGTTGTTCTTTTTAATTTGAATAGATTCCAATATCAAACATTTGTTGTCGTTTGTTTCAATATTTAAAATTTTTGTATTGTTGTAGTCGAATGTATGGTTAGTGTCTTTTACATGTTTATTGAGCGCAGTTGATGAATTTTTGGTATATTTGTGACCATTCAACCTTTTTTCGAGGTATTGTGAAGATTGGCCAATGTATACCTTTTCGCAATCTTTGCAAGGGATGGAATAAACAGTATGGGATATTTTTTTGAAGGATGAGGAACGTCATAAGGCCGATAAAATATTAGAGGACGCTGCTTGGAAACGAGTTAAATCAAGAGACGCTAGCGCAGGTGAAAGACTCTCTAGTTTATTGGTTATCGGTGGGATGAAGATTAAACGAAAACTAGGTATGGGTATCAAGAAAAGGAGGCGAGAACGAGGATGTTGTTTCCGGAAAGATATCGTTGGAAGCATCGCAAAGTCAATGGAGCCATCTTCTTCATTGAGAAAGCCCGCTATGAACACGTTGAAAGCCGCACGGATCGCGATTAAACGACCTGGAGGTGAAAAGCGCATCAGAGTACCAAGAGTAATACCACTACCAAAATCTGGAGGATTCCTCCCACTATTACTACCCATCTTAGGAGCTCTAGGAGCCTTAGGATCGGTTGCAGGAGGTGCAAGTGCTATCGCAAATACGGTGGTTAACGCTAAAAATGCCAAAAAGAAGTTTGAAGAAGATCAACGTCACAACAAAGCTATGGAATCACTGGGAAGAGGTTTATACTTGAAATGCAACGCTAAAGGAGGATATGGATTGTTTTTGAAGAAGCAGCAAATAAACTATCAATTGAGCTACCCGATGATAGACCAATGTACGATCGAGATTTGATACGTTTCGCTAGAATTCTGAAAATCCCAAATTTTCGAGGTGTCTTTATGCGAGATACGCTACCGCACAAACCTAGACGTCGTGAATGTATCATTCTAAATTTGGACTTGACTAAAAACAATGGAACGCATTGGGTAGCGTTCAGAAAAATCGATAACGATGTAGAATATTTTGATTCTTTTGGAAATTTGGAGCCACCAAAGGAACTCGTTCGATATTTGGGTGAGAACGTTAGGATTTTCTACAATAACGACACCTATCAGAACTATAATCAAGTGATATGTGGACAGTTGTGTTTGAAATTTCTCAGTCACACTCGATTATTCAAAGAGTAACAACCACACACCACCATGGATTTCACTTCTGCATTAATACAATACATATGTGAAAATGAGAGTAGTAGTGGGAGTAGTTTGAGGAGAATCATCGATTTTATCATGGAAATTTGATCGAGGCTATCAATAAACCTACGAGCGAACTTACACGTAAGAATTTAACGTTTCTACCGATGGAATACATCCTAAAACATTTGGATGTGGTGTTTCTCAATCAGAATGAGGTTCCAGAACATATGTTCGATTACCTCTACCGTCATATGCAGTGTAAGGAACATGTCGATGAAGATTGCGATGGTCCACAACCCCCACGCAAACTATGTTCTCAATGTTTATCTGAGCAGATTTCTCACATCATGGAGAACAAGGAAATAACTCATCACGAGAAGCAAGTGTTGATAGAAGAAGTTTGCAAAGACGACCCATACTTTATGAGATCATACTTATTCCATCTATTAATGTTAAAATATAAATAGAGATGTTTCAATAAATTTTTATTAGTATCATGTCTCAGTTGTTCACGTTAACAAGCACCAACCATATATTCTCGTTTACACCGCAGAATTCGATTGTGCTGAGGTCAGACAAAAAATATTATTTAGCATTGTTGGGATTCAATTCATACAATTCCATACCCAATATAGAGAACGAGAAATTCTACTATTACGTACAAAAACGAAGACTAAGACTCTTGAAGCGATAACAATTCCGGCTGGGAACTATGAGATAAGCGATATCGAAGAATTTATCAGGAAAAAATTGAAGGTTAAAGAAGATATATTCTCGCTGAAACCGAATAACAATACGTTAAAGTGTGAAATATTCCATAAAAATCACGATATTTCGTTTGAAAAAAACGATAGTCTTACTAAAATATTAGGATTTTCGCGGGGGGTATTGAAGAAGGGTGTGGTGCACGTGTCTGATTTATCTGTCAACATAATAAAAGTCACCAACATACGTTTCGAGTCGAAGATTACAGTGGGAGCCTTCTATCGAAATAGACCTGCGCATACGATCTACGATTTTCCTATCACCAGCGACCCCGGCTATAGGATTGTGGAGCGTCCGAAGAATCCTCTCTATCTACCAGTATCCGATATCGGAGAGATTACCAACATAACCGTACTAGCTTTAGATCAGCATTTGAAGCCAATAAACTTTCGTGGTGAAGAAAGTATTCTACATTTACATTTACAAGAAGTATAGAAAATATGGAGTTGTTTGTGAACAACAACAACAATAAAAACAGTTCCCCCACCACATCATCATCGGTCTTCAACAAAACACCTAAAGTGCGTGACCTACTCACCAGAGTCAACATCGTAATTTTGAAATCATTGGGGTTTCGTCTTTAACAAGAATGTCATTATCCAAAATGAAGTATGCACGTAACAGTAGCGATGCCAGAGATGTTCATCATACGGCGATCATCTCACCTATTTTCGACATATACCAGGAACCGAAATTTGATGAATCGATTCGAAAAGCCGAGTACAGATCGATTACACCATTCGTCAAGGCGTTCAATAACAGCGATATCATAGAGTTTGGAATAAATCAAGTAGACGCTTTTTTTGCTATGAAAGATACTCTGTTGGTGATCAAAGGGAAAATCGAAGTTAATGGAGTGGGGAATGCAATATTAGTACCTAATTATGGGCCTTTTCTTTTCGACTCGTGTTCCTACAGCGGGAGCGGTAGGGACATCGAAACTGTACGTGACCCTGGAATAGTTAGCGCTGTGCCAGGATTCACATGTTATTCTCCCACAGAATCGACGCATATGTCTATAGCCAGCTGGACTTATCCGGAAGAAAGTGTTATATTGAACGCAACAAAGTCGTTCAGTTTACTCATCCCACTCAAGCATATTTCCTACATTTTCAACGATTACACCCGAATCACATTCGAAGGACAAACGATTCGATTGGTACGTGCTCGAAACGATAACGATTGCGTTATAATTGAGAACGCAGCTACCACAGTCAAATTTCTGATTGATAGTATAGAATTGAAGGTGAAATATATCTATCCCAACGATCTAATCAGAGTGAAGCTATTGCGATCCATCAAGAGCAATTCTCCTGTTCTATTCGCTTTCCGGAAGTGGGAGCTACACGAGTTGCCTGCCATAACGGGCGATGCGAAGAGAGAAATATGGTCTGTGAAAACTAGCGCGTCCGTCGAAAAACCACGGTATGTTATCGTATTTTTCCAAACCGATAAACGTAACAATGTGAAAGCTAATCCTACAATATTCGATCATGTGGATATATCAAGCATTCGCTTATCGCTGAACAGAGTATTGGCTTAACGAACAGATGAACTTAGACTTTGCCAAGAAAGATTTCGTTCTAGCCCACCACAACTATACCGATTTCTATCCTAGCTACACGAATTCCACAACAAAACATCCCATATTGGCTTATGATAAATTCAAAAAACGCGCGCTTTACATCATCGATTGTTCTAGACAAGAGGAGGCGGTAAAATCATCAACGGTCGACATACGATTGGAGATTGAAGCGGATAAAGGATTTCCAGCCAAAACCAAGGCATATTGCATCATCATTCACGATTGCTTGATGGAATACTACCCCCTCACCGAAATTGTCAAGAGTCTCAATTAAACATCAGTCAGTCTATATCGAAACTTCAAGCGAATCGCATCATCATCATGAGAATCGCATTAGTTGGCATTCAGGGGTTCTTCATTGACGATGCCTTCCATCCGAAAGAAATGTGTATACAAATTGGATTCAAACGTCATTATTCCTTATTCAAACCGCACACATCTTATTCATCGCTAAATGCAAAGGAGCGAAAATCCGTATGGTATTTACAAAAGTCTTATCATGGACTCGATTATGTATCTGGGAATGTGGATTATGAAGAAATAAATAATATTCTTAAAACGATTCTCCTGTGTGCAGTCGACTATAATTATGTCCGTGGACAGCAAAAAGCCGAATTTTTGAGAAGGAAGTGTATAGAATTGGATATATACCCACACATCGTAGATGTTCACAGTTTCGATGGTACTCAATGTGAAAAGGGGAAATTCGAGCAAACAAACTATTTGACCTGTCTGAATCATCGTAATGACGGTGAAAAATACATGTGTGCAGTTCACCATGTGGATGAATTACAGCAGTGGTTTCTGAATGTAATACTACCTAAATGATATGTATTTTATTCTGAAATTAATATTATTATTATCAATCTTTTGTTTGTTTTAATAAAACACCTCCTTTATATAATAATTATTATTTATTCAAATGGTAAATAGCTTTCTTCACATTTTTAACAAACATTTTCAATAATAACACTGATAAAGAAGATAAAATAGCATACAAAATTGCCAAAATTTTAGGGATTTCTTCTTCTATTGCAGATGATGTGAGTGTAGATGATGTTGTCTTTTGTACGAGATGTGGTAAACATGATGATTGTCGGATCATTTGCCATTCAGCCATATCCCCCTCACTTCGATCGAATAATAAGAGTTTAAGTTTATAATGTATGGTTGTACGATTGTGTTGTGGGATGTTAAATTTGAATACCTCCAATAGGTTATCGTTGATTTTTTGAAAATTCATCGGAATCCATTCGGTACGGTTACACTCCCCACCACCACCACCGCCGACATCCTTCAGACAAATATAGATGCGTTCAACGTGTTGTGGGTAGCGTTGGGTCGTACGACTCTTTTTAATGAGCGCGCTCATTTCGTTCAGCTCACTCAAGTGAGTCGTTCGTACTGAGTCGTTCATTTGAACGATTTGCACGGTGCGTCTCTTACTGAAAGCTCGCATGGATACATTTAGAGGCTATCGAAATTTATGCTCGCATTGTAATACCTACTTTACCTACCCACTACCTACACGTTTACCGGGGATTACCACTTATTTGATACGTCCATTCGGCTGATAGACTCCTTCACTATTCATCTTTATCTCAATTAGTCAATTCTCAGCATGTACGTGGCCAACAGCTGCAGTTAAGTTATTTTGCAGTCTTCCGTATATCTTTATATTATATTATATATTTATTATATTATATATATATATCTTTGTATAGATGAACTTTATCATTTCGCATCCATATTCTCAGTCATGTAGAATTTTCAACATTTATAACTAATACTAAAGGATAATCCAGAATTTAATATTATCAGGTGATAGCAATATAGCTTGAACTTATTGAAATGATAAAGATATTGTGACGCACAGCGCAAACAAACATGCCAGCCATATTGCTTGATTAAGTAAAGCTAGAAACCTAACCGCTAACAGAATTGACTCAACTAGTGAACTAGCACGGAAGTACGATAAGTACGGAAGCTCTCTCAAGCACTACAGATTTATGGCTGCAAACATAGAGCAACTCACTTTGTGAGTCTGTATCGTATCTTAGTTCATATGTATCGGAGTTTAATTGAACGAATCATCACAGTACCGAGTCGTTCGTTCACCGCTCACTCAACTGAGTCGTTCATTTCGAACGACTCGCTCATGAACGACCCATCACTAGTTGTGGGACGTTCGAGTATAGAATACCATTCAGAATTGTGGTTAGAATCACAAAATTTGTTTTTAACACCCCCACTCCCATCATCCTCACTTTTTACACTTAATTTGTTCAAGTCTCTTCTTAGTTTATGACCTTTTTCCACGAATTCGCAAAGTCTGCGTGTGTATTCTTCAGAAGATATATGCATAATGATATATTTGTAGACTTACTAGATATCTATATTATTATTTTAAAAGCCACAGAACATCTTCCTTCGTAAGAAATTCGAATAACTTCCAACTATTCGCACTAGAGCACATAGGATTCACACTATTGGGGTGATGTAGACAGATAAATTCACAATTTCCTCGCTCTAATTTTGGACATTTACCTTTCAAATTCACCACTTCTACTCGATCTAACCCCAATTTTTGGAACGCCCCCCGTAGAAACTTAGCTTTTATCTTCCCACATACATAAACACAGCATCCGGATCAATATTTTCCTTCAAAATTTCATACAATTCATCATATTCCTGATAACCCGAGTTCCATTGAATCCCGTGATATTTTTCACAATGAAATATTTTCTTCATTGGCCTCTCGGATGGTTGATCCACCGGTTTTGGTGATTTGAATAGAAAATATTTCTCCAACCTTTTCTCACAGTCCAACAAAAAGAGTTCCTTGATTTTATATACGTTTGCAGAAATCGGGAAACTTTGAATATCAACCACTATAGACGACATTTCAAACTGGAATATATAGTTGCACAGGCGCAGATCATTGACATATTTTTTTGATGTTATCGAAATTTCGAAAGAGTACGTCGAAGCAAAAAATTTGTAGTGATGGTGGACTTATTCTATAGTTGACATCATCGACCTCCCCTCCTATCTCAGAAAACAGTTGAAACATCTTAAAGTTGTAAGAATTTGAAGTATCTCTTCGAATGCTGCGTATGTCCATTATCTCACATCGGTATGGTAGTAGTGCGATTCGATAAAAATCGACATCGATATCATGTAGCACTCTAAAACAATCAAGTACATACGATCCGGGTTTCGGAACGATACCCGAAATCTGATGCAATATGATTTTTCTCATTCTTCTATGTTTATATTTGAACTGACCTTCTATATTCATATCGATTATCTTCCAATCTTCTGGAGGGGGAGGATCAAAATCTTCTCCGAAATAGAAAACATCAGCATACGCCCAATCGGTCGAGGCCCCCACAAGGAAAGTTATGAATTCCCCAGCGATTATCCAATTTTTGGATGGTAATTGTAATTCTTCGAGGATTTTCATCAAACTCGGCGGACATACGCTTATTACGAATTTCTTCGCATCGTACACGGTGGTAAGCACACTATGAATAAAACTGTTGTATAATCGAGGAGACATTATCACGAACTGATTAGAGTTCGATTTAGTTGGAGCAGTCACACACAACACACTCCCTCATACTCTGCGCATGTCAAGCTATTGACTTTTCAAACTAAAATATACAATCAAAACTAAATGGTATTCTTGCGGGTGAGAGATAAGAGGTCGATCAAACTGGTAAGTATACATGTAAAATCGTAAAATCATAAACATTTTCAGGTAAAAAATGACGTGGGTTCGGATCCCTCTCAATCTTTCTCACCAAAGAATACAATTTTTTTTATTGATTCATTTGATTTACACGTCGTAGACGTTATGATCGATTCACATGTGACAACCGCCATGATACCTCGTGACAGACGCCATGACACCACGTTGAAGACCCACGTGACAGACACCTCGTCGATGTAACACGTGACAGACGCCATATCACCTCGTTTAAGACCTGCGTGACAGACACCTCGTTGAAGGAACACATGATAGCCACCTCGTCTATGGAACACGTGATAGACGCCATGACACCTCGTTGACCACCATGACACGACACCACGTGACAGACGCCATGACGCCTCTTTGACCACCGAAGGATCACGTGACAGCTGCCACGACACCTCTTTCAAAACCACGTATCTAGGACCTCTCTTACAAACAACCTGTATATACAACATAACACACTCTTTACAAACATCCTGTATATACATTCAAACAACCAAACTCGCAATCACTGATAACGCTATCTACCCGATAACACTAATTACAAACACCGGATGCCAATCGTCAGCACAGACCGAGTAACTCACAATCACTGATAGCGCTATCTACCCGATAACGCTATCTACCCGATAACACTAATTACAAACACCGGATGTGACGTCACACTTCCTGGTCCAAAGGTAGTCCACTGTATCTATTCTTCACAAACGCAGTTTATTTTTTTATTAACCAATACTCACCGAAACCAGAGTACATAATATACAAATGTCTTTTATGACGACCCCGATATATCCGCATCCGGGTAACCCGAGGCCTGGTATGACGATGTTCTATGTACGTGAATGTTATATAAAACAATATTAATATCATGATACTTAAAAATACTGTATAATATTATGTACATCGAGTTATATATCTACCTACACCTATGAATTTTAGAGAAGTATATTGTACAGAGAGTTAGCTGAAGGGGTGCAAAAAGAAGGCGTATTCTTCAAAAATATTTTTCATGTTTTGATATAACTTTTGCTGCTTATTAACTAACCAAGTAGGGATGTTCACACTCTAAAGGTAAAAAGGGGTTGAAGTGACGATATAAATACTTAAATTATGTAAAATTTAATTGTATACACTTTTTGTATCTTGATAATTTTGCCTAAAACCAACAAAATGCAATTTAATATATTCGGGGTGGGGGTAAGTGGAGGGGGTTGTAAGTGACATTAAAAATTGTCAATTCCTACAAAAAACCGAATTTGGAACAGTTTTTGTATGAAATTTTTCTCTAAAACCAAAAGCCTGGTTGCAAATGGAAATTTTGGATATGCAGCGTGGGGTAACTAACAGGTGTGATGAGGGGTAGTTGATGAGTTGTATTATATGAGTGGTATTATATATAAAAATAGGATATTCTTATACAAAGTCGATTACTAAGCACTTTTTGACTCTTGATATTTTTCTTTTTCATCGGATTCGTAATCAGCGACCCCTCAATCGCCCTGTACGTAAATTTGAAGCAAAGCGGTTGAAAACTCAGCGAGATATAAAATGGGGTTGCTACCTACCCCTGTAGAAATTAGAGCGGGTGCTACCGATAAAATCTAAAGGGTAACATTTTCATTGGTCAAAAAATAAAGCGAATGCCGAAGGTTTCCTAAAAATCCATCCACATAGAAAAAAGTAGTGGTTAATGCATTTCCTGAACTAATAGATATGTTGATATTTTCCCAATTATAAGTAAAGATTTTGATTTACATGGCTTTTTGAACACGCTTGATAGCCAATTTGATTCTTCACTGAAATTCACTGTCCTTGATGTCAAAATTATAACGAAGTTGAGAATACTTCAGCAAATAGCGTTGGACAATGGTTACGAGAAATCAATTTAATTTTTAAACAAAAAAAAAGGAAATTGTAACGCAACCAACTAACCAAATTAGAGCCACTCCTTCAAATAGTTCAATAAAATTCAAAAGTTTCACTTATTATCCTTCAGTAATTAATAAATTCCATAGTTTGTCTGCCAAATTTTCAATACAACCAATTTATAGATGTAACAACCTGAAAAACCGTTTAGGCAACACCTTTGATAAAGTTCCGACTTCGAGAAATCAGAGATTTACAAAATCGATTGTGAGTCGTGTTGTAACTGCTATGCAGGTCAAACTGGAAGGAACATTTTAACTCGGTATAAAGAACATTTTGGCCATATAAAGCAGAATAATGGTGAAAAATCAGCGTAAGTCGAAAATTCAGGTCACACCATTTCTCAAGAAAGTTTATCATTTTAAAAACACAGTACGGTGAAATATCTAGGTAATTTAGAAACGAGATGGAAATGTAAAAACGAAAAAACAATTCATTAAATTACGATTTATCTACAGCTAACGGTAACCAGTTGTTTTTGTTATTATCCCCTAAATTGTATTTCAACAGGCTCTTCTTGATTTCTAATTTAGTTAATTCTGATGATGGCTACTTGGGAGCCGAAAGTTCCTCAGGACTTAAACAATGGTGATTATTTCTTATTTATAGTATTATAGTGTATCCACAGTGTCAACTCTTTTATAGTTTATATTTAATATTAATTAACTATCAAAGTGATAGATCAACATAAATATGACAAGTCAAACTTGGTACACTTTAAAATCCAACTCTAACACTTCTACAAGGCCATTGTCTAACGCGCATATCTGCAACACTTCACTCTGATATAGGGTATTCTTAAAGTTTAATGAGACTAGGAGGCTGGGAGAGGATATATGGATAATAGCGAATTTTCCAGAATGACGAATGCTTCGTTGGCTGCTGCGAGAAAGCCTCTACTCATATTTTCGGTTTAATTTAATTGTATTTCATAAGTCAATAATTATTGTGTAATAAATGAGTACAAAACTAAAAATTACTGGAACGATCACGTAGACGGTGCATTTAAAGGTGCAGTTAGCGAGTACCTCTCAACAATTTCTATTACCTATTATACTTCTAGGTTGGTAGACATGAGTGAACGTTGGAAAAAATATGTTTGAAACACACTATGCTGCAATTAATGGGAAATGAAGCTAAGTCGCATTAAAATTAGTTCATTCAACGTTCATCTAAAGAAAATAAAACAAAAAGAGCAATAAAAGTAAAATTGTCTGTTGATTCAACATCATAGTACGCCTAATTCTACAGGCAATATTGTATATGAATTGGTTTAGAAGAAAAATAAGAACTATACTAGATTTGATAATACATAATGGAACTGATGTGTATACTACAGAAGTTAATTTAGGGCAAATGCCAATACTAAATTAATTAACTATCATAACAATAGAGTATAAGCATGATGCAAGTACATCAAGTATCTACTCAACATTACCATTTCAATATGTTGCAGACCTCCTAGAGTTTCCATTGCCTTGCTAAGATTTCTAACTATGCCAGGATATTGTAATCGAACTAGCCTCTTTTTTATCGTATGAATACATTTGGGATCAATTTTTCGTTCTGCTTCTGATAAACTGTGCAGATAATGAGTATTCGGTGAAAAAACGTCAGTCCTAACATGTTCACTCGTAGTTTCAGATTCCAAAAGAGATTGATAATATTTCAAATATTCCTGATTATCGTCTAGTAAACTAACCGGTTTGATGAAATCACTTTCCTCTGCACTTTCTAACATTGTAGTTTATCCGAAATTGATGAACATCAAGTTTAAATCAAAAGTCAAAACAAACATAACATAACATTAACATAGAGTTACAAGCTAAAATCACTATTCAGAAATTCTCTCTGCTCTGCTACGGTACATAAATACACCATGGATAAAAGAAGGATAGAAACATGGACCTTTTATACTATAATAGGTCTATGGAAAGAACTGTTTCCATTTTTCTTTGAGACACAATTGAAAATAGTCAGTGTCGCCAAGAAGTAACAAGCACGGTCGTACATACAGGTCTGGGAACTCGAGGCTGTTTCCTATGTGAGAAGTGAGTCCGCTAAGCGTCATCTGTTGCATAGGTGGCGCGTCAGTCGAAGAATGATCTCTGACACGAATACGATCTGGCAACTGTCATTTTTGACTTGTGAACACAAGGAATACCGGCGTTTTCGGAGAAAAATTACGAAACCGTGCATTGTGCCGAAATGCAAAACGGGGTACAAAAATGTAAAGCAAGAAACTACTGTTTTTAAAGTGCCGAAAGATTCGGAAATGCGAAAAAAGTGGATGCTTGCGATTCCGGATAGAAATCGTCTTTTATGTGTTCGTCACGTATAACGAAAAAGGGGAAGTTATTTTTAAGGTGAGTAATACATTTTGAGAAGAGTAACAGTTCTATTCCTCTCTCAAATCAGAATAGAAAATATTGCGTTACGAGAAAAATTATTTTACTCAATAATGTGATTGTTGTCATACTTCGATGCAAGCGCTAGCTGGTGGCAGAGCGAGGGACTACGAGTTTGGCGACATCTAAGAGACTCATGTCAAACATACGATTTCCCAGACCTGTATGTACGACCGTGATGGCAAGTAATGTAATCAAATAAATTAAAAAAACGGGCAGTCGCCGAGCTCTGCTGACAGAAGTGAAAACTGACATTATGAAGTAACCACTTTATTTTATGTTATCTTTGAATTATTGTAGCATCCGAAATTACAATTTTATTATTTTTAAATGAAAATTAATATAATTAGTTTTTCTTCAGTTTTCACAACTGTCAGTATATTTCAATCAACAATTATATACATTTTTATATTTAATAATAAAAAACGTATAATGGGCGGTACAATCCCTGTAAAGAGTACGAATGTAACCCGATAGCCATTATAAATACACATTATTTTATTTTCAAAACATATTATTTATTGATATTTACATCGATGTAAATGAAAGTAATGTTAAACAGCATTTTCTTCATTTGCGTCGTCATTATCGATAACTTCGACGATGCTTAAATTATTGAGGCAATAAAGACTCTAAAAACTAAACCACACTGATACCAGTTCTCATAAGCTTGAATATAACACGGATATAGTTTACTTGAATATTGAAAGTTTGTTAGCTCATAAACCTCAACTCCTAGCTGACATATACCACTACAAACCAGCATTCATATTGCTCAGTGAATCTAGAACCACAGTTGAAATAAATAACCATGAACTTGATATAATAAATTACTCGCTAATCAAGGCACACAGGAGGAGTTATTATCTATGTAAGAAAAGAAATTCAATATTCAGTATATAAAACATTTGTTCATAATCGAAATTACTGGTGCAAATTTATCAAAACCAAATATTCTGGTACAAAGTGGGTAATTGGTTGCCTATATCACTCTCCAAGCGAAAGTCATGCAACTTTCTTGGATCACCTGGAAAATATATGTGAAGAAATATTCTGTAATAACTCCCGTGCAATTCTAGTTGGAGACTTCAATTTAAATTTTTTGTCAGATGAATTTTATGTAAACAAAATCAAGGATATATTTAACACACGGCATAACTCAAGAGGTAAAAACGTTCACTAGAATCACGAATACAAGTAAAACACTGATTGATTATATACTAACAAATTTTGAAAATAGTCGAGTAAATGTTCTGGATGACCCAAAAATTACTGATCACTCTGTAATAGCAATAAAATGTTTCTATTCTGAAAAAATTAACTTCAGTAACAAATGTACAAAAACTGTAAGAAGATTAACTGAACAAAATCTTGATAATATCAACTTAAACTTAATCAGCTGCAATTTTTTGATGAGTAGTACCAATATCAATGATATTTATATTAATTTAAAAGAACACTTTAATCAAGTTGTGAATGAAATAGCTCCCTTGAGAACAATTATCCATCATGAAAATGAATTACCCTGGTATGACAATGAAGTATAAGTAGAGACAGAGACTCAGCATATAAGTGTTTTAAACAAAATTCAAGTGATGATAATTGGAAAAATTATAAGCAAAAACGAAATGCTGCTGTCAATATCATTAAAGAAAAGAAGAATCAGTTTTACTTTAATCAAATTGATAAAAATACACATAATCCACGTTTAATGTGGAAAACTTTGAAAAATCTGATAAGCCCGAAAAAAATACAAAATTATTTCTTTAATGGAGTATACTTTGAACAGAATGGTCAGAAATTGTTGGTAAAAGACAGAAAGGAGATAGCTGAGTCTTTTAATAAATACTTTCTAGGTAGTATCAATGATATTGTACTCAGTATCGAAGAGTGTGAGTTTACCTGCTATATAGAAAATCATGGAGATAGTTTAAGTACCTTTAAAACAATAGAGTTACAGGAGTTAAAAAAAATTATAACTGAAATTAACGTTAATAAAGGCTTGCATACTGATGAAATGATCAGTAAAATTTTAAAAAACAGTTTTCAAGTAATCGGTCATGTATGGTGTCATTTCATAAATACCTCATTAGGAAAAGGTACAGTTCCTACAGAATTAAAGATTAGTACTGTTACTCCAAATGAAAAGGTAACTAATACAAATAAATGCAGTGAATTTCGCCCTATTAATACCTTACCTTGTCCTGAAAAATTGCTAGAGCTAGTAGTCTACCAACAACTGTTACAATATTGTATTGAAAAAAATATACTTTTTATGAATCAATCTGGTTTTCGATCCAATCATTCATGTGAGTCAGCCATTCAGTTGACTGTTACTGAATGGAAGAATAATATGAGTAGAAATATGTATACAGTGGCTGTATTTTTGGATTTGAGACGAGCATTCGAAACTATAAACCATAATATATTACTAAAAAAACTGAAAATGTATGGCATAAGGGGAAAGGTACTGGACTGGATAAAGAAATATCTTACAGGTAGAAAACAACAGACAAAAGTTGGCAATTCATTATCAGTTCCATCAGAAGTACAACATGGAGTTCCACAAGGGAGAATTTTAGGTCCACTATTGTTCCTTCTGTACATAAATGATATAAACCAATACAATGAATGTGACTATATACACTCGTTCGCAGATGACACTTTAATATCAGTAAGTGATGAAGATCTGAATAATGCGGTCCAAAAGATGAACAATTCTTTATTTAGAATAACAGAAAACCTTAAAATGAACAAATTAAAACTGAACGTTGATAAAACAAAAGGGATGATAATTGCTACACCATATAAATACAGACAAATTAATATAAATGAAATTCACATTAAAATAGAAGACAATGAAATTGAATTAGTTTACTAGTTTAAATATCAGGATTCATGCTTGACAATCATTTAACGTTGAATAGTCATTTTAATTATATACAGAAAAAAATACTAAAAAAACTATATTTTTTTTCGAGACTATCTCAGCATTTAAGTATGAATTCCAGAATTACCGTATACAACACTATTATTAAACCCCATTTCGAATATTGCCCTACCTTATTGTATGTTTTTGACCTAAATAAAATGAGATCACTACAGAAACTACAAAACCGTGCAATGAGAATTACCTTGAGATGTAACAGACATACACCAATTGCATTAATGTTAGAAACACTACAATGGATGTCAATAGAAAATAGACACATTTACCTAACAATGAGTTATATCTTTAAAATGCTACATAATCTTCTTCCATCATATTTTCATAAATTTATAACTTTCAATAATCAAATCCATCAACATGATACCAGAAGTAAACATAACTTACATGTGACCAACCAATCCAAAGCATACAATACTAAAACCTTAATGTTCAAGGGATTCATTGCCTACAACAATTTACCAAATGAAATAAAGGGCTCAGAAACCCTCCAACAGTTTAAAACAAGAATGATAAACTATCTACTTCAAAAGCAAAATTGTTTTATTAGCCGTATTTGCCATGTGTAATAAGTTATAAATGTCATATGTATCTTCTTTCAAACTGTATGTGAATATTGGGATTACTTACGTAAATATATATTTGTAGATATATACAATATGTTATAATTAATTTGATACCTTATTATTTATTTTTCTCTGTAGCATAACAATACTTATTAGTTTGAGTTACTATTAGGAAATGATTTATCATATACTTCATGTATAATTATTTCTTTTTCTTTTTTTTGTAAATGTACATTAGGACTACCTATTTCAAATAAAGATTATTATTATTATTAGATTAGATCCAAGCATGAAACATACTGTGGAATCAGGTGTGCTCATATATAAGAACAGGATACTATTACCGATCACACATAATTTAATTATTACTTTTTACTCTGTAATAATTAAAGTATGAGTTGTATTGCAAAAAATGTCCATTTTTTCAGTTAGCATAAACATATAACTTTCGTCTGCACGAGGACGGAGGATTGAGTAAATGAATAACGTCGAGTATTTGCGTGCTGTTGTAGCTGTATACAGTGTATAGTGTGTATGTGCATTGTATACGTATACTTGTCCTGTATACCGTAATCGAGAGCACTGGCTCACACAGGCTGGGTCACCAACACCGACTCAGATATGCACACGTGTGTAAGCGTATAGAGAGACTGCCCGATGTCTGACCCGAGTCCCGCACAACCGCAGTTGCGTATACATAATACCTAATATATATAGCTACAGCGTGATGGGACGTGACGGACTCATGGTTTCACCCCTCTTCTGAAATAGCCCAACGCGCCTAAAGAAGTTTTCACTTCAAAAATAAATTTTCTGAATTATGAAGATAATTTAGATAATCTAACATAGGATTATAAAGATGAATAAACGTAAGCATTGAACCATAGGCGAGATTCGAACCCACATTTCTGGATTTCTAGTCCAAGGTGTTCACCAATAACACCACTTTGGTTCCGTCAGATTCTTATATTTTTGTAAATATAAGCTTCTGAAAGGATGGTAGATCATTGGTGGAGTACCCTGGAATAGAGATGCAGAAATGTGGGATCGAATCCCGCCTATGGTTCAATGTTGTACGTTTATACATCTTTATAATCCTATGTTAAATTATCTTAGTTATCTCCATAATTCAGGAAATGTAATTCTATATCTCTTGATACACTTTTTTTGTTGTTGCGAAGGTGAAGAAAACCCTTTATGGGGAGGTTATAAGCCTTTGAGTATCATGGTCTACTGTGAGAATCACCATTCTAGGCATACTCACTATAAACTTAACCCCCTTTGTAGGCTTGTCTGGCTATTGCCTCCGGTGACACTTATGCATGCTGACCCATTGTATCTCGCCTATGTTCTGTTTCCTTAAGGTATCCACTCGAGTATTTTTGTACCTTGTACGAGTTTGTACAAGTCGTTTACTGGGTGGAAACTGTATAATACTGGTTCGCTGTTAGGATTTCCAAAAATTGACAGTCTTTTGCGATCCATTGCTTCGCATCTACACAGTATGTGTGTCACTGTTTCTGTATCCTTACCGCAAAGTCTTCATGTCAGGTTGCGATTGTATAGTCCCATTTTCTTTAGGTGCTCTAGGAAAAGTATGCAGAGCAAACTACCACATCCGTTAGGACTCCTTCCACGAGGTGCCATATCCTAACCGCAACCAGATCCTTGTGACAGAATCCAGGCATCGGAAAAGCATCGGCAACTTTTGTTAAGATGCATGCTCTCGACACCTACTCAAAGGTACAGTAGTGTAGCGTGCCTCCTATTTGGCGTAGGTCTTTTACACGGCTGTGGTAGACCCACGGCTCTTGTATCAAGAATATGTTTATTTTGAGCTCAAAGAGCCTTTTCATCAGCACCGCAGTTGAAGACGTGCTGAAGGTTAGCCTGCAAAGACTATTTCATAGAAGTCGGAACAGTCTGTGACTGTGCCAGAACTGTAACAGTGTAACAGTGACAAAATTACAGTTCGTGACATCGCAACCCACCTACCGGGCAGTCTATGGATTGACCTGTAAAGCCGTTGTTTGATAAGAAATAAGATAGTTAGTCAATGATATAGGCAAAATGGTTTGATCCAAATGGGCATCACCACTAGATGTCACTAGCTCGATTGTGCCCAAGTCATGGCGTGACAATAATACAAATCGTCCAAAGTTCCGCAAATTATTAAATTATGAGATGGTTAACGAAAACTGCAAGAAATTCCAGAAAATCCTTATAAGTTTATATTCCATCCAGGAGGTGTACTAGTACAGTGCCATAAATTATGCAATTTTTGGAAGGTTCTATTGAAAGAACGCGCGATTGCTTCAAACACTCTTTCTACAGTGACTGCCTAACTATCTTATTTCTTATCAAACAACGGTAAAGCACAAGAAATAAAGATAATGATTTTGTGATTAAATATCACTTCAGTGCACGGTCGTACATACAGGTCTGGGAACTCGAGGCTGTTTCCTATATGATAAGTGACTCCGCTAAGCGTCAACTGTCGCGTAGTACCAAAAGGGGTGGCGCAGTAGTCGAAGATTGATCTCTGACACTATACGCCGTGTTCTCTGACAACTGACATTCTTGACTTTTAAACACAAGGAATACCTGCGTTTTTAGAAAAAATGACGAAACCGTGCATTGTGCCGAAATGCAAAATGGGTCCAAAAGTGTAAAGCAAAAAACTTCTGTTTTTGAAGTGCCGAAAGATGCGGAAATGCGAAAAAAATGGATGCTTGCGATTCCAGAAAGAAATTGTTTTTACGAGGTCTTTTATAAAGTTATTTTCAAGGTGAGTAATACATTTTGACAAGAGTAACAGTTCTATTCCTCTCTCAAATCAGAATAGTGAATATTGCGTTACGAGAAAAATTATTTTACTTAAAACGTGCGGTTATTATCTATCAATCTTTGCATTGTGGGTCTTGAAATTTGAACGATATGACACCTAATCCTGACATCAAACTTCGATCCAAGCGCTAGCTAGTGACTGAGCGAGGGACTACGAGTTTGGCGACGCGTATGAGACTCATGTCAAACATATGAGTTCCCAGACCTGTAAGTACGACCGTGCTTCAGTGACACCACCAACCACCATAAAACTTCAAAATAAAAATGCTCCTCTATGCACACCGCACATTTGTTTTTGTTATTGTTTACTCGCTTAGATTATTGTGTTAGATAGTCTAAGTTTACTCGATATTTTCATATCTTCCTAAAGCCTTTAATTAATTCACAAGTTATAACTGAATTAGTTAATGTTTTATTTTATGTACCTTTGTTAATGGTTCACAACGAATTTTGATACTGTTTTTGTTCGACAGAATACGATTTTTGAACTACAGCTTTGCCATACCTAATGCCTTTCGAAAGTCAAGAATGTTCAATACAACCGAAAGAAATTGTGGAAGAGTAAGTGATACATAATTGTACCAATATTACCATGGTGAAGGAATTAAATTAATACCTGATTATCTTATTATTAAATACATCCTTATTTTTTGAAAAAGCTGTTTAAACTAATAATGTTTTATTAGAATGTGTCTACTTTTGCCATAAAATTAAATGGTTAACTTTAACTTTATCATTATCTCACTATGGCTCCATATTCCTAAATGTGGTGCACCTTTGTATTATGGGATTTGATTTCCAAGGTAACATGGTGACGACAAACTTCAAATATATAAGTTTTGTAACATGAGATGAAGCCTGAATGAATGAGTACACTGTACAAAATACACAATGATATAACATGTAATCTGTATATCTTTATAATTAATATTGGATTGTTAATACTCCCAAATTGGTTCGCAGTAACATTTATCATCTAAAAAATTTGTAGAATCACCAGTCTTCGAAGACTGGTATTAGACTGAAATTCATTTTCATTTCTTATTTAAAACTATAGTTATAATATTATATTGTTGCTTCAATTTTATTGATATGTACAGCTGCTGTAGAAACTGAGCTAGATATTTATTAGAAGGTTTTTATTTATTTATTTTATTACAAACTCGACAGGTACACTATTCTATTACAGAGTAGGGGAAAAACTAAAAACAGTATGAAACGCTCTAAGGTTCAATGCATCCTTCCAAAATGAGCTCTCAATTGCTTTTAATATTAATAAGAAAAATGTCACATTTATGTCTGATATAATTATAAGTTGCAATTTTTGAGTCATCAACCATGTTATGTAAAAATGTATGTAAATATATAATACCAGATTTTGACGTTCGATTTTCAAGTTTTTGCAGGTGATACCTCATTCTTATGTTAGAATAATTGAATCATACATATTTGTTTGTATAAATTACCTAATCACTTTACTTTTTATTTTCTCAAGACTATCTTTGTGGCACTGATATAAAGTGTTCCAAATTACAGATGCATATTCTCTTAAACAGGAATTGTGGGAAATAATTCAAAAGGCTCCTTTTCTTTTCAGAGCAATCTTTTGTGTTGTAGAATTGAGAATGGGATCATCTTTGATCATAAATTCAAGTTGAATGGATGATAAGCATATTTTTATCTTTCTTTTTGGAACTATGATTGAATTCTCTTCTTTTGAGGTTGACCCAGAATTTAATGATATGTCAAGACTATCTAGGTGTGAAGATATAGCGATTCCCAACTTACATATTTCATTCCATTTTTTTTGCATAAATTGCTGGTTTGTCTTCTTGAACACGAATATGTAAAAACCATAACCCAGCCCTAGTATCATTATTTTTCATTTTTTATTACAAATACGTGATTTTCTATCTAGAATCTTTAAGCAACGTCTGATTTCGGCAAACCTTAATCCAAATTTAATACCCGGCGATTAGGACCTATTGCGACCGTTAAATGTAGACAAGTCGGCTGCAAACGCATTTCATTATTAATAGTCTTAGTTTCCTTTTCCTCTAATTCATTTGATACCTCTGAATCGTCTGAACGTTCCTGTTAAATACTTTGAGATTCTTCGTCTAATATTTTTGGATTAAAACCTTATATGGCACTTTCAGAAACAAAAAGACCTGATAACTTTGTCCCGGAAGGAAGTAAAGAGCTTTTTTACTTGATATTGTTGATCTACCGTTAAACCCATATATATTGAGCAAATGAATAGTTGGTTATATTCTTTTAAAATGTTATCTCTAATTTCAATTTTAACATTGTTGGTTATATTAACGCGTCTTTTCAAAACACGCTTGGCTTCGTCTGAAATACTAACTTTACAATTTGATACATTGGCAAAGGTATCTTCCCAACCTATAGGCATTATAAATACGTATAAAAATTGAAACCATATAAATTACATCAGGACCCAAAAATACGATTATTATACTACTGCAAAAATATCAATAATTAAGATTAAGGTTAATAATCACTTTGAGTTAATTAAATACTTCATTATATAAAAAAAAGTAATTAGCAAAATGTAAATGTAAATGAAATTTCTAGTCGCCTCACCAGACTAGATAACACGTATATCAATATGAAAACTTAGAACAAAAAATATTGTTTTTGTCACTTTACCGAAGCATTTTTACTATAAAATTAAAATATATTGTTTTGGTACTTTACCAAACTAGGGTTTACTTGGATATTTACTCTAAAGTAGCAAAAAGCACATACCAGTTCCTAAATGTCATTTTATTATCGAACTGTTGATTATTGAAGAAGTCCTTCTACCTTCTTCCGATGTATTGACACTCGGGCACTCGATTCCACATCTCCAGCCCGCGCTCTTAACATCATGCTTCTGGGAACGCCCCCCTTTTTAAACTTCTACGATAGACTTTTCTATTTTTAGCACAACCATGACCTATACTGGCATTGTTACGATATATACAATCACTCTGATATCGGTTGGTACCCTCATGCGCTCAACGATGAAATTAGAATTCAATACGCCAGAATCACTGATTTCTGCGTGCTTAGAACTTGATTTTCCCATATTGTGGAATTCTATCCCATTCAATACTGCTTAAACAATTGTATGGAAAACTTAACTTCCAACCCAACTTAAGGCCCGTGGCAAGGATCGCAAGGATGTGATGGAAGATTCTTAGGGTGGTAGAGAATCAAACCCTTTCATCTTACTTCTATGATGAACGTTATTAAATTGTTTCGTTCCAGATTACTTATATGAATAATGTTGACTTATGCTATTATAAACAATGTATGTTGCAGTGTGCTGACCTATCAGTTTCTACTAACATTTCTGTTGATATGTAATTAACTAACAGAATGTCGCGATATACTGTACAGGTTGTTCCAGGTTATATCATACCACACGTCGGCTTTTCGAAGTTGCAGTATTTAGCGAAATCCTTGTTCAAATCTCATACTCGTACGAAATAGACCAAGAGTCGGGGCTACCTTACATGTCAGGAGATCGTAACGAATCACAATTTTAACACAGTAAATAATTTTAAACTATTACAGTATGCCAATAAAAGTCTATGTTTCAATAACCTAGAGTTATTAGAAATACAAAAATCATCCAAAAACTAGTGATTACACTCAATTTACAATTTTCTCTAAATTATGACCCTATTTTTCCGAAATTACATAAAATTAAACTCACAATATAACGCTTATTAAACTAACTATAATAAATTTTCCAATTGATCAAGGCTTACAGTTTTCGATTCTTTCAAACCTTAATTTCATTGTTAAAATTTAAGTCCAATAGATATTACATGGTCCTTTTAGATTGTATGTTTACATTTCTGAAAGGAAATACAAAAAACTATTTATAATTTTTTTTTTAATGTAATCTCTATTGCCAATCAATTATTCTACTATACTCAATTGTAACTTTGTAAATATAGAGAAGATCAAATACTTATTTTCCTCAAACTCATTTTCTGTAAACCTATATTTTAAAACAAGTTCAATAAATTTTGAAATTGACTCTACGTATGCCTTTGCTTCTTGTACAATAGTTTTTTCATAACCCTTACTATTAAACGTTTTCCTTAATTCTACGAATTCTAATTTAAAATTATCTAACTTCGGAAGTTGGAGAATAAACTCAAATTTTACACAAGACTTTGAACATTCAATTAAAAAATGCTGACAAATTGTTTCACCACACTGGCATTTTCAAAGCAAGGAGTTATCAACTAAAGCTAAATATAAAAGTATGTCCTTAAATATCAGGGATCAGAATGTGGTACAAATTGAGGCATGGGGGTGGATAATGGTGGGAGTGTGTTTACAAAATTGTTAACAAGCGGTGAATTATATGTATCGATTTGATCATTTAATATTACATTATTATTATTTTCTGAGTGTTTCAATATTTCTATGGATTCTAATGTATTAAGTTTATGTCCTTTTTCCTGAATATGTAGAATATCGGTTATGTTCTAACAGGTGATTTGCGCAATTAGAGTCCTCTTTTTTGAGCCTGTAACTTCTCAAATGTTCGTTGAACCTTACGCTGAAACTGCGTCCAGTAGGCCTATGTACAAAGCACTACAGTCATAACATCTCAGTATGTAAACTCCAGATTTCTTTAATTTATCTTTTTTAGATTTCGAGTTATTAATATACGAGCATAGGTTATTTGTTTTAGTTTACCTAAATATGTTAGACATGTGAAATTTGATTTTGTATTACTATTAATTTGCGGATAAATTGTGTTTAAGGCTTTTTTATTGAGTTTAGTTTGGAGTATTTTATTAATTATCTTGACATTATAACCGTTATTTTTGACAATATCTATGATTCTGTTTAATTCTAAATGGAAATTATCTTTACTTAATGCCAACTTCCGAAGAATTATGAATTTACACTATGTAAACGCCGGAACCATAGATATATTTATCTAACTTCTTAATCTTACGTTTAGTCACTTTAATGTCTTTCCGTCGGCTGTCATTATCCTTGTTGAGGTTTCGGTGTAGTACTTTCACTTCTTCCAATAGGTGTTAAAATTCGGTGATAGCTGACATGGACTGGCGACAATTGTTATGGTGTTGCCATCATTCTCGGACGTTCGGCACACTTGAGCACACCTCATTATTGCTTATAATTGTGTTCATTGTTCTCATTACTTCTTCTTTCGTTTGCGATGAACCTATTTTTTTTTTCAGATTGTATTACACTTACACTAACTTAACTGGTATGGAGTCACAAGGTACGAATATGCAGGATCGTCATGTAAAGTATCCCTACTATGGGGAGGATATATCATAATTGAAAGACAAACTTCCTCCCCATCTCGTCTCTAATTTATCACTGTTCTAAATACATACATATTACAATCGACATCACTCATTATACCCTGTTGGATCAGCGAGTATTTGCAAGAGTTGCATTTCCGTGCATCGACTATTTGTTTAATATAAGTTCACTACACTATAATACATTATCGTATTACAGTCAAATTATTGGGGGATGTGGAAGAAACCATTGAGTGTTCTCAAGAAGTTCGTCATCGGTTACAAGTGGCGCACAGACGTGCCAAAAATTATATTTCAAAATGCGAAAGAAAATCGAAAACGCGGATATGATGAACAATCTAAGCAAATGCACTTCCAAATTGGGGACCTAGTCCTTTTAAATAATGAAAATAGAAAAAACTTGATTCTTGGTATAAGGGTCCACTTAACGTTGTTAGTATTAATTGAGTTAATTGTACATTGAATATTGTACAATAAACGTAACTCGCGAGTGCTTAGCTTAGGTCGCCCCCACACACACACCACACACATCATTTACAAAATCAAACTTACAAATAACCTATATAGTATCCACAAAAATATATGAAAAACTAAATCTTCAAAATTTTGCAAAAACCAACCTGCGATGACCTTGCCGCTTGGAGTTTCAAACCTACGCCGCTTTCTAGAAGTAAAACGCCTAACGGGGCAGGTTGAACATTGAATTCCATATATTGGCTGTTAATTCACTCACCGCTAAGAACGGTACCATGGGATCGGCTCCGATTTGCATCCGCAGGCGCTTATCTAATTTGAAAGCTTTGTCAGAAATGTTACAATTTCAGATAATACCTTTTGAAGTTGAATGAAATTGACAAAACGAAAGTTTTTATTCAAAGGCACTGACTACTGCACAGGCGAATCGAGTAGCATACATTTTTTCGTGCCTGGTCCAACTACAGAATAAAGACTTGAACTTGATTATTAATAGTAAATAGCTTTTTATTATATATTTCTCTCTCTGAATTTGGTTCACGTTTGATAGCTATTATTAGAAAGTTTTGAAATATTAGAATCTATCATTAATCTAATTGTCTTTCTTGATTTGAATACTTTCTAATATGTAATGTGTATCATTAATCTTTTTAGTGTAAAAAAAATTGTATTGTCGTAGGAAAATGAATGGGTTGTATCCTTTATATGTTTATTAAGTGAATTCCTTGTATATTTTTATGTTCATTCAATCTTCTATCGATGTATTGGAAAGATTGGCCGATGTATATTTCTCGCAATTTTTACAAGGGATGGAATATACAAAGTGGGTTATTTTTTTGAAAGGTATGCTGCTTATCAATTTTGTAAAATGACTTCTGGCTTAAAAACTCTTATGCCATATACTCGTATTTAGATCATAAGGTTTTACTATAATAATGGTCTTCAGGAAAATTGAGTATGTATGTGGTATTAGTTCTTGGTATATCGGTTCTATAGTTATACTAGGAATAAAAAGTAACTATTGAATACTATTGTAAAAAGGAAAATATAATGTTGAGGTACTTAGGTTTCTCTAGATCGATCACTAACACTGCAGCTAAAAATAGCGGACAGATGTTTCGCTCTCTTGACCTCGAGTAAGCTACAGTGCTACCGGTCTACGATCTTACCGAATATCTCATTGGCAAAAATGTTCCAGAGAATCTGAGCCAGGTACTGGATAGTATAATATACCACTAAGATATTCCAATGTTATTTAAAATATTGAGTAAATGAATATCTCATACTTCACTGAAGTCATGTAGAATGTTAGTAACCACGTGCCGAGATGACGACACCAACTAATGTATTAATCAACAAATGAAGAAATTGCTTGTTAGGTATTCTCCACAAAGGAAATTAGGTGACGAGAGAATCTAACGTCATCTACCCCAGAGTAGATGTCCCACCATGATGGTCTCTCTAACATTGCCAATGGGGTATTTAGACATCAGTAAGGATGTCAACCACTAACATTGCAGCTTCCTCGTTTCGCTAATGAGGGCGAGAGAGCGAAGCGACTGTAATGCTACTGATGATGATAATGTATAATGTTATAATATTATTAATTATTTTCAGAGTTCCCTATTTATGTACAGATCCCGATGCTGAAGGATTTGATTCACATGAAGGTTCAACATGGATATATCCTACAAATTATCCTGTTAGAGATTATCAGTTCAATATTATCAATGAAGCTCTGTTTAAGAATACACTGGTAAGATTATCATTATCGAATGATGCATCTAAAACTATTCCTCTGTCTAATACCTCCAGTTACGTTGGAAGTCGTAAAATCGTGCATGCTCATATATAAGTAGTACGTATACATGTTATGCCGAAAAGAAATTTGTATTTATTTACGGATATAATTTAAAACGACCCTGGTATTCAAGTCTTCTGTGTGGGTTCTGGGCTACCAAATCAGTATGACCCTACTATATTTCTTCATGTTCCATGTCTAGAAATTTATATCGCTGCCTGTTATTAGATGGGTCTGAAAACCCTATATTAATTAATATTCGTCTTCAAACAATTAATTTTAATGAATTAATGAAACGAAGTATTGAATTTTATTTCATTCCATTATGTTAATGAACTCCAAACATTTGAATTCAACAAAATTGAATCGGATTACTGTTTCAAGACAGTCAAGACGAGCTTAGGCTTGCCACCCCTACACACGGTCATCACCCCTTCACTGGCAGGCTCAAGACGTCCCGTGAGGTTGCATATAACCTCCACTTACAGGAATAATTCCAATGCCTACCTCCTCTAATAATGAACCACTGTTGGCTCAAACGATATTCCTTGAACATTATTTCTTTGATAGCATTATATGTTTCCTCTCGTGTAGTCGAAAGATATATGAAAAGATATATTCCGCATAAGTATTAGATGATACCAGTGCTTAATCCATTAAATTTTCTCTATTCACTCAATTTTAGTAAGTAGATGGTTTATTATAATTTTTTTTTGGTAAAGCCAGATATATTTGTTTCTGTCCTCTTCAAACTATCATAGATGATTCAAATAAAATCACAGAAACTGATGAAATTAAATATCTTTGTATTGTCGATAACCATTTAAATTGGACTCATTACAATAAAATAAACCTAATTTACAATTTTTTTTTGTTGAGAAAGTAATTGGACCCCAAACTCTCAACTATGATCTATAAATCACTTGTAGGATCACTATCACATTATGGTATTATTCTATGGCGTGGTTTTCATAAATACTTCCTAAATTCATTGAATGCTATACAAAACTTTATTTTGAGGATTATTTCAAACAAAGCTCAGCTGCATTATCATATAATAATGAAATATGTATATATTATACATATATAATGTATACATCATATACATCTCTATTTATTTACATAAAAAACTTCAGCAACTTATATATCATCCACATGAAACAAGGAATAAAGTAAATAAGCAAATGAAAGTCTCAGCTAGTTACCAAAATATAAATCTTGAGTTCATAATAATTCAAAAATATGTAACTTCTAACATTGAACTATTTTCAATCATTTAATTAAATAACGAAAATTTTATATTTACTGTACTATTTTTGATCCTCAATCATATGATAAATTTATATAAATCATATTACTCATTAATTCGTGGCACACAATAGCTGCAATACTTACTGTCTTATCATAGTTATTCCTAGATGTCTACTACAATGTCCTTTGTAATAATTATGATTTATATTATATTATATATAAAGATTGCCCCCTTCCCCCGCTTAATTTTTAAACTGTTACTTCATACCCCAGCAAATGTTCTTTCATCGGCCCTGCACACACACTATTCTGACCAGATGAATTAAATCTGGGAGTATTTGTATTGTATAGATATCTGCACTTGCGACCTAGAGGGATATATTGTATTCCCTTCAGCTGCTGTGCCATTCAGGATGTCTACTAAAATAGTTCCTATAATCCTATTGTTCTTATTCAAAATATTGGATGGCTTCAGGTTAGGTAAGTCTCCCTCTTCTACTTCATGCGCCCCCAGGTGTTATAATCTTTAGTCCAAGTAATAGACGACGGCCTAATGTTAAATTTGCAGAAATTCATACCTGGAAAAAATATGAGCGTACAGGAAATTAAATTTAAATATGAGTTTCTGTTTCATGCAACTCGATCCGAAATGGCGAACATAACCTAAAAAATTGAAAAAAATACTTTAAGCGGTTTTTCTCAAATAAGTAAAAACCTACAGCTCGGATCGAAAAAAGTTGAATGAAAAAGTTGTAGATATCGATATCTTTCATACTTTTCGAGTTATATTGAAAAAACCGTTAACAATCGGGGTATCGAAAAATCGTGAACTATTACGTTTCTATACTTGTTATTTGCTGTACGTATAGCCCATGCCAAATTTAACAAGCGATTTTTTTTTTAATTTAAAATATTGATAAATTTTCAAGATATATCGATTTTTCACAAAAAAGACGCTCATAAATTGACTAGATCTTCTCAGCGGATGGTTCACAAGTGTCGCACAACAAGCATAACGTCAGTATGATTCACTAAGCAAAACACGATATTCCCCAGATTTAGTACAAAAGGATTTTTGAACGTGATCCAAAAGCCGAGATATTGAAGATTTTGCAAGCACAAGCCACTTTGAACGCACGAAATCAGTTTCCCCCACTCTGCCGCACGCTCCTGCAGCCGTGTACGCTTCACTTTGTTACTCAATTTCTAATACTATAAATCAATAAAACATATCCTAGTATTTTTTTATTGAATATGTAGGTATTTAACATTAACATCCATTACGTACACCTCTGTAAAATGTTTATGGCGTCTTACAGATTTTTTTGAATTAAAAAAATTATCTCTGGTCCAGAAGGTCGTAGATGAAACATTTTTTTTGGTAATTCGTGAAAAAATCTCAGGAATCGATTTCCTTCAGACATTTCCCTAAAATGAAAATTTTAAAGCTTATCTGAAAAAAACATGTTTAAAAAGGTGTAATTTTTTCAAAGTCATTGTTTTACCCTTGAAATTCTAAAAATCGCTATATTTCTTAAATAACATTATAACACAACTCTTCGAAAAGAAAATAAGTCCAAAACCGTTACTCTAGGACAATCCGCTGAGAAGATCTAGCCAATCTATGAGAGCATCTTTTTTTCGAAATAACCGGTATATTTCGAAAATTTATCAATATTTTAAATTTAAAAAACAAGTCACTTTTCAAACTTACCATGGGCTATACGTACAGCAGATGGCATGGAAACGTAATAGTTAACGACTTCTCGATTTTTAACGTTTTTTTCAATATATCTCGGAAAGTATGAAAGATATCGATAATTATTATGGATAGATCTATTTGAGACTTACAATTTTCTCATTTAACTTTTTTTGATCCGAGCTATAGTTTTTTACTTATTTAAGAAAAACCGCTTTTTGCAACTTTGCCAATTTTTTAGTTTATGTTCGCCATTTCTGATCGAGTTGCATGAAACAGAAACTCACCTTTAAATTTAATTTCCTATACGCTCATATTTTTTTTCCAGGTATTAATTTCTGCACGCACTCCTGTCTATTGCTTGGACTACTTGGGTTTTGCAGGGTATTGCATTCTGAGAGAATGTGAATAGAAGTTTCTTTTGTTTCCTCGCAGAATCTGCATTCTTCTTCTTCTAATAATCCGAGCTTCTTAAGGTATCCTCT
This sequence comes from Endomychus coccineus, assembly GCA_958510875.1. Lineage (NCBI taxonomy): Eukaryota > Metazoa > Arthropoda > Insecta > Coleoptera > Endomychidae > Endomychus > Endomychus coccineus. Next base: position 96,723,267 of record OY294069.1, on the reverse strand, counting down.
CAACCGACAATGCCATGTGAGAATTCCCGTTAATATCCTTGTGTTTTCCTAGGTTGGTGCAGTCAATATATCTCTTCTCGTTTTAGTTTCCCAGAAGTATCTTTGATTGCTTCAATCCTTATGATATAATAATTATGAAAAAACTTTCGGGATTGTTCTTGTCAGTAGATAATTCGATGATTTCCTTTAAGGTCAGCTTACCAACTGGCTTGGGGAAAACTTTTATTGCAGCTGTAGTAATGTATAATTTTTATCGATGGTATCCAACAGGAAAAATTATATTCATGGCTCCCACTAGACCATTAGTTAAACAACAAGTCGATGCTTGTTATGATATTACTGCAATCCCGAAAGATGTGACAGCAGAATTGACCGGTGAGTTTTTCATTAATATTGTTGAATATTTGCACAAGCATCCTAATTATTGATCTTTTTTAAGGAAAAAAAATCCATTCGGCTCGAAATAACTTGTGGACGGAAAAAAGGGTTTTCTTTGCTACTCCCCAAGTTTTACAAAACGACTTGGATAGTATAGCCCAATTGGGACCCAGAATTAAGTGTGTTGTATTTGATGAAGCCCACAAAGCTCGTGGAAATTATGCTTATTGTGAAGTGATCAAAAACTTGAAGAACTGCACCCAATATTTCAGGGTCTTGGCATTGAGTGCTACGCCAGGAAATACTGTAAATGATGTTTCAGAGGTATAATAATTTATAATAGTTGTTGTTGTATAAGTCTTGCAATTTCTCACTCCTATTAAAAAAGTCATTTTTGGTATCTAATATACTAAATATGTTTGAATTATTACAAACTGCTCAATTTAAACATACAACACCCCTAACCCTAAATGGATTATCCAAATTGGACGAATTCCACGTATAACTTCATTTACGGATGAAGTCTAATTCACAAGGGATAGATTGATTATAATTTAAGAAACTCGCATATTTTGGGCCGAAGAAAATCCTTTTGCAACCACGCCGATGGTTGATTGATAATATTTAGAATGAAAGAAGGATTCTGACACTGGTAACCTGGGGCAAGCCTAACGACCTGATGCTCTATCGTTTCCCCTACGTAATTACAATTGACTCAAACTAGCCTCAATGGCTGGAAAGAATATATACCAACAAAATGAAATTGGTGGGCGCACCGTGATCTGAAGGTTAAATAAACCCACTTTGTATTATATCACCGACTCAGAGGTTGAAGTCAATATAACGGTTGTTCTCTGGCAGTCCAAATGCACTCACCCTATTCTGTTACTAGTGATCGGCCGATATCGATATAAATATCGGTGCATCGGTATCGTATCGGCATATCGGCAAACTGCCGATAATCGGTATCGGCAAAATTTAGCCGATAAATATCGGCATATTTAAGATTGACTATTTTATTTATTTGTAAGTAGAAACCCATTTGTATCATTTTTTTGAATGGTTTTACACAGGTTATAAATAGCAGCATTTTTCCAGATGTCACCTTCAACAAAAAAACTAACAGAGAAGTTTATTTACCTTTCGTTTTATTGGAATCTCCAACGGCTTTGGGAAAAACTTTATCTAGTAATTGTGATCTATTTTGTTCTTTTGTGGTTTAAAAACTACAGACATATTTTTCTATTATAGTTATTTTCTCACATCTCGCATTTTTACCTGTATCGCAAAAAAATTAAAATATTGTGTGACACGACCGTTATCTGTATGTTTGAACAATAGGGGCGTCTTGGATATATTTGTGCACTTGTGTCAATTCCGGAAGTATAAGCTGGGGTGGTTGTGTGGTTGATTATCGTAATAACCCTTGTGCCGTATGTAAAGCTCCGGCCGTGGGTAGAGGGGTTATTGCAGATACGATAGTTGGGGTTTGTACACGCTTTCTCATTCCCGGAAGTATAAGCCCCGATTGTCCAAAATCTGAATGTGTGAGGTATATGAAATCTGATACTGTCATACAATTACCGGGAAACCTGTTGTTAGCATAGGGCTGTGAAGTGGAACGACTTCGACAGAATAAACTCAGACAAATTACTATCCGAATATACCATAAAAATCACCGAAAAAATCCGAATGATTACCGTACGCCCGCTTATTACTCTAGTAACTGCTTGGCTTTTGTTTCCGTAAATGGTAAATATAAATCGTTTATCAACAGATTCCGTACCGTTGAATGAGAGCAGCGAGATATTTTTCCGTACTTTTGAAAAGGGCGATTTTTAGTCAATTTCTCATCTACAGTGCTCTTAAAACCTTGTCCGGTTTCACGTATAGTCCAGTCATTTAAGGAATTTTTATGTCCGAATTTCCGCGAGGTCTAATTTTGGTCTATTCTTATGTATTTTGACACGCTGAACACGATGGTGTAGATTAAATTTGGATTAACCCTGTGCTCGAAAAACTATAGCCATTTTTTGGACCCGAAAATGGCCATTTTTCGATTTTTTGAGTTTTGAGACAAAACTATCGCTTTTATGAAAAAATGTTTCGAGCAAAAGTTGTTGGAAAAACTAATACGCAACTTTTGGCTCTAGTCCCAAGTCGATTTGAGGTCGTGGACCCAAGGGCCCACTTAGTGTGTTTTTTGGCACATTGAAAAATTGAGTATTTGTCAAAGAGTTTTCAACTTTTCATATTCTGTTTTGGTGAAATGATGGTATTTTTATTCTTCTTTTATTTGATTTTTGGTATTTTGACTTATCTAATTTTTTGAAGTCACAATCGGCCATTTTGAAAAATCCGTATTTTGCGAATTTCAGACGGAATACTAATGTTATCGATCTAAAACTAGAATTATTCGAAAGATTTCATCATTCTGAATATAATATCCAAAATTCAAGCATTTTGCTCTGGAAACATAGCTTTAGCGTCATTTTGAAAATTTTGAACCAACGAAAAATCCAAACTTTTTTAGGTTAGAAATTTTTTATGGAACCCAAATTCTAGGTTCTATTAGAGGTTTTGATAGCGAGTATTTTAAGTCTAAGCAGATTGATGTGGGTCGAATAGAAATGAAGCTATCCTAATAAATGTGTTTGGGCCTCTAAAGGGTCCAATTTTGGGTCTATAGACAAAAACCTTGAATCAAATTACAGAGAAATACTTCGGCTATTTGAATTTGGAACAGCGTATGAAGATTCGTTCACAATTCCAAGTTATAATGAATTTCATCATAAAAATTTAGCGCGGAATTTCATGTAGCGGCAATAAGTCAGGGTCGGTATAATAGATTTCGCCCGCGAAATAATGGTTTTTTAAATATTTTAAAATGCACCTGAAAGCATAATCGTTTTTTATGAATGTGTGAGTGTATGTAGACGTGTGAACGTTTAGGTATATGTGACATTATGTTTTTATAGGGTGTTACATAACAAATATCCATATTAAACAAAATTTTAACATTTATATTTTTTTTTACATTTCATATTTATTGAAAAATTATCTATTTGTCTGATTATTTACAAATAACCTACGTTTTATATTTTTTCCATTATTCATAACATAATATAATATTATAATATAATTTAATCTAATAACTATCATAACATACATAATATTGCTTATCGGGAAAAATAAAATTGCAATAAATGCAAGTGTACAGATTCACATTATAAATACGTCTAATACCCATTATATTATACAATAAACACATTTAGTTTTTTCTCAATCTTTTTTTACCACGAATTTCTGTAATTTCGCTATCAGTCGTACAGTCTGAAGTGCACGACGTATCGATGATGTTATCTTCGTTATCACTGTCATCATCTATTGTTAAAGATGTGATATGATCATTATTGATATACGGATCATCGTGATCCGCTTCATCATATGAGTTTGATAGTATTTGATCGTTGCAAGTGTCATTGATAACTTCATCGGTCTCGTCATCATCTTCATCATCGTGTTCATTTTCATCAATACACTTATCAAAATCATCATCATCTAATATACTGATTTCTGACTCAGGGCAATTAGAACAGTCTTTACGTTCACAATGCTTACATAATGAGCTACAAAGTAATCCTAATTTATTGCACTAACATTTACCAGTACAATTTTTTTTACAACCACAAGAGATTATTTTGATCATCGGGACGTGCATTTTTTACTGTTTGTATAAGAGTAATTCCATTCGAACTATTTCTCCAACCTCATTTCGTTGGATCAATTGTTTCATTGATGCATTGTGAAGGTAAAGGCTGTTCTAATTGCCTCGAGCCAGAAATCAGTATATTAGATAATTATGATTCTGATAAGTGTATGGATGAAAATGAACACGATGATGAAGATGATGACGATACCGATGATCAACGACAATTGCGACGATCAAATTGTATCATCCTCATATGATGAAGCGTATATCATAAATATATAATTTGGTAGACAAGAATTTACATTATAAACAACTTTTTTATGAAATTTTAGATACCATTAAAGGTTAAATTGAGATTCGATATTCCGATTCACTTGGTTCTAAAATATAAATGTTTTGATAAAATAGCACTGCACACAATGAATTATGCGTAATACACTCGAATAAAGATATTTTAGGCCAGTACGATAGTCACGCCGGCGCCGATATGATAAAATATATGATAGACAATGATTTGCAACAAGTTTTAACCTCAGTTTTATAAACTACTTTGTTTGACAGTCACCATTCTTGTCACGTCGGCATCGCTGGAGAGATCATTTTCTACTCTCAAACGAATTAAAAATTACATGCGAAATACAATGGGCCAAAATCGTTTATACAATGTTCAATAATATCTATTGAAAAAGATTTAGTAAAACACTTAAAACAAAATGATACATTTTATGATAATATTATCGATCATTTTTCGCAAACTAAAGACCGTAGAATTCCGTTGATATATAAAAAAAAATTAATAAAAAAAAACAAAATTTGAAAAATTCCAAAAAAAAGAAAAAATATCAAAAATCCCAAAAAAAATTAAAAACAAAAAACGAACAAAAAATTTTTTTTGCAAGAGAAACTCTATACCTCCACGTTGGTTCTTGCTAGGCAACCATTAATTTTGTCACTGAAGTAGCTGGTACGGTCGCTGTGCAAAGGTTAAATCAATTGGCATGTCCAGCCTCCTCTCTTAAAAAGTTCACGAGCCGCCACTGCTCTTTATAGTAGCGTAATTAATACATGAATTTATTTTCCCATAGAGTATGTTGAAGCATTGCTAGCGTTGTCCAATTCCAAAACCTAAAGCCAGATTAATTTACCTTCCTTTTATATTAGTTTGTTCTTGTTTAGAATTTTTATTCCTTTCAGATTTGTACTGTTTACTGCACCATTTTGTTTGCTGAATGATACGTTGTAAATTATGGGATAGTGGTCATTTAGAATTTTTCAAAATCATTGGTGTGCCTTCGATGTCGGTATTTTTGAAATGTATGTTGTTGAAGATATGATCAATTATGGTGGACGAGTAGTTTTATTCTCAATTGCGTGCATTAATTTGAGATTGGAATCCATTTTCCCAGTATATTCATATATTTTGGAGCAAGAAACATACTATATATATATATATATATATATATATATATATATATATATATATATATGTTTCTTCTATATATATATATATATATATATATATATATATATATATATATATAAGAGATATAGAATTAAATTTTCTGAATTATGAAGATAACTTAGATAATTTAACATAGGATTATAAAGATGAATAAACGTAAAAGATTGAACCATAGGCGGGATTCGAACCCACATTTCTGGATTTCTAGTCCAGGGTGTTTACCAATTACACCACTTCGGTCCTGTTAGATTTTTATATTTTTGTAAATATAAACCTCTGAAAGGAAATGTGGGTTCGAATCCCGCCTATGGTTCAATCTTTTACGTTTATTCATCTTTATAATCCTATGTTAAATTATCTAAGTTATCTTCATAATTCAGAAAATTTAATTCTATATCTCTTAAGTTACATACACGATAGTGGCCAATTAGGCAAAGAAACTTCAAACTTGTTTATATATATATATATATGTATATATATGTATATATATATATATATATATATATATATATATATATATATATATATATATATGTATATATATATATATATATATATATATATATATATATATATATATATATATATATATATATATATATATATATATATATATATATATGTAGAACTGGATTCTCGGGTATTGATCCGCGTTGTGTGGTTTCGGTCCTCAAAAGGACCAATTTCACGACGTTTCGGCAAAGTCGCATTTGCCATCTTCAGGTGATTCGACCGTAGAGTCAGGAAGATCTAGGCGAACTGACTACGGTCGAATCACCTGAAGATGGCAAATGCGACTTTGCCGAAACGTCGTGAAATTGGTCCTTTTGAGGACCGAAACCACACAACGCGGATCAATACCCGAGAATTCAGTTCTACACATTACGTCCGCGAGAACCCAAGAAGAAACATATATATATATATATATATATATATATATATATATATATATATATATATATATATATATATATATATATATATATATATATATATATATATATATATATATATATATGTATATATGTATATATATATATCCAGTTCTACACATTACGTCCGCGAGAACCTAAGAAGAAACATATATATATATATACATGTTTTCTCGTCAAGGGGAGATCCGTTTATTTTGTGGACAACCCGAGATCCACTATATTGAAACATTTTTTTAGATTTCTTTTATCGGGGCAATGCAAATAGATACATGCTTCGCAGGAATTACGAGAGAGGGGAAACAATTTCTCAATTTGAAATATACATATATGTAGGTACCAGGTAGAGTTCCGTAACAGATACATTCAAGACGAGATCCAAAGTTGTATATTAAGAAATTTTTGGTATAGGTGAGATCCGGCGGTGTTGCCGGTCCAACTCATACGTTATTCATTTGTATGTCTAGCAATAACTGTGCACATGCAAAACTTCTTGAATCTCTACTAATTTTTGATCACTAGACTAACTATATGAGTACAAACTTCTTCCAATGTCGTAAAAATATACTGAGTATAAGTATAATAATAAATATGAACACCTTAAAAACGTCCCTGTTTTTATAGGGTAATAATATTTATGCCAATAATATTACTATATGCTCTCAATATTTGAATGTTTCGTTACCCTATGACTATTGAAGTTCATCTCAGAATGTCTTAATTATTTCATTTGTTGTTCATTATTACTTATTAGCAAAACTTGCAACACTTGCAACTTACAAGTGTTATAATACTTCTGGCAATGTTGATATGCCAGCAAACATGTTAAGTATATTAAAGTTTAATAAGTGTAATCTCGGTTTTAATTTTGTTGTAATCATATCCTGAATTATAATTTTGATTTCCAGGAGTTCGTTTCAATTACAAAATAAAAGCAAATGTTCTTTATACGGGTAATCTCCAGAAATACTATTGTAATAGAAATATAAATTGAATTATAACCATTGAAATCTACCTAGATATTAACAAAAATTAACAAAATCTGTGAGAGATTTTGATAAAATTTATTCGGAACCATCACAAATATAACCTTATATAATTAACCGATGAATGCGAATAACAATCGATCGGGCCTTCTCGCGCTAAAGACTGGTGCCGCACCGTATCGTTTGACTTTATTAGCATTCACGCTTCCCGCGATATTATTGCTGAATTGAAGTTATGTTATTGCAGAGATAATATTACTGGTTATTCTAGTGAATAGTTACCAAATAGTTGAAATGTTGCGGAAACAAAAGATCGTAGAACTACTTAAAAAGACTGAATCTAGGAACATTGAACCACCCATTGATCTAATTAATAATGTCATTATCGATAAAAATACATTGACTCAATCGTTCATGCTAATCGAATTCAGTTTCATTGAAAAACTGCTACATATCCAAGAATTTTGAAATAGAAGATCTTATACCCAAATAATTCATGTAATAATTTTTATACCCAATGATATATACTACATGCTCTCAGTATGGAAATGTTCATTCACACCTACGAGTATTGGAGTTCATCTCGAAATGTCTTATTCACTTGTTGTTTGTTTTATCCATTACTTGTTTGTTATTATAATACAAATCACTCACATAGTCTGATTATTACCACTCAGTTCAGTGAATTGTTCACCTATACGTCAAGTTTTTGGAGAGCTGGATCGGAACTAGAAAATGCATTTACACAAATGAAAATTTTCAACTGCACATGACGAGCATCTCTTCAATATCATTTGCAAACCAATATTTCACTTCTACAAATTTTAACAATTCCAAGCTTATACATATTTAATATACTAATTTCAATAAAGAAAAACGTTAACATGTAAAAGGAAATCAATGATTATATTCTCATGATAGTAGATTTGATCAAGAATACATTTCTCTCCAGACTTTCAGTAGCAAAAACACTCATTTATAAAGGTTCAAAAGATTTTAACAAGATTTTTGAAATTCTGCCTCTGGCTAGTAAGATATTTTTTATGACAGGTGAATAAACTGCACATCAAAACAAACGAACATAACACTCAAATGAATTATTATCAAGTAGTTGATGTCACATACAGACCATCCTTCAATTAGGCCTTAATTCAAGGGTTTTCTCTTATCCTGTATATTGGGTAATGTAATGTTACCCTATATAAGACATGCCCCCTTTATTCGAAATACACTTACATCATAAAGTTTTAATTATATGCGAATGCTTGGAAAATAGGACACATTAAGACAGATGTCTACTATATTTTCGTCTTTACGTACGTTTCGGTTTCACGACCGTCATCAGAAGAGGTTTGAAAATTAATTCACATCAACTAAAGCGCTGGATTTCTTCAACTTATTTTACCGAGCACGTCATCAATTAAAATGTCTACATCGCAACAATTAACGAAACTCGAATAATTGCAATAGTAACACATTATAATGTGTCACTGTCAAGATCGAAACCTGCCTAACTTCTTCCTACCAGACTTCATTTTTTATCAGATCTACGAAGTTGTGGACCTAATGAGGTCTTTCCTTATGCCTATAGCCTTCAAAACTTGAAGAAAAATACCAATGCCTATCTCATCTTCCTACTTCCACTGCTGGCTCATACGATGTACTTCGAACATCATAGGATCCCTCTCGTGTAGTCAAAGTATCAACAAAAGTTGTTAATTGTTTCCAAGTTTTGCACTGAGGAAATGAACTGTCGGATTATTTGTTGTACAACTAACCCCTGTTACATTGTGTCTTGGTGTCTTCCTTACTATAATTGTACCGAATTCCTCACCGCCTACCATTTTATGTCAGTAGTTCTTACGCTTCCTAGAGACAAATTCACTATTCCCCGGGTATTCAGTCCCTTCTTCGTAGATCGTTTCTCGATTTTTTGTGCATAATGTAATTCTACTACATATGTTACATCTTGAAATATTCTGCCATATATGATATTGGTGCGCCTACCTACAATGCATCAACATTTTTATCAAAATCTATCAATAATATAATAGGAAAAAATGAGTTTTATGTGAATGACTCATGGAATTTTAATGAATTTAAAAAAAATAAATCCGTACCCGTAAATCATCAACTAATTTCCTTGGATGCTGTATCTTCATTTACAAATATACCAATCTTTTTGGCATTGAGTAGCATCAAAAAAAGTAGAACAGTGATTGAAAACCACACACCTCTACATCAATCGGAATTTATAAATGCATTACAGTTTTGCTTAGAATGCACTTATTTTCAATATGGTGAGCAATATTTTGGACAAATATTCGGTACAGCAACGGGATCTCCTATTTCAGCTACTATTGCTAACCTTGTTATGGAATGCCTAGAGGAATCTGTTATGAATTCATTAGATTTTCAACCCGTATTCTTCAAACGGTATGTAGATGATCGCCTTATGTGTGTTCCCAATGATAAAATTCAGTACGTGATTAACAAATTTAACAATTTCCACTGTAAACTTCAATTTACTTGTGAAATAAAAGTGAACAAAAACATAAATTTCCAAGATATGAACATTAGGCATGATGAAGATGGAAAAATGAAAACTTCGTGGTTTACTAAAGAAGTTTGGTATCAACGTTCAATTCCGTTGCACCAACATGAAAAAAAGTGTTATAAACAGCCTTACAGATCGCGCGGTCAAATTGTTCCACGCAGAGGACCGTCCCAAAAATTCAAAAATTGTTCGTAGTACACTGGAAATGAATGGCTACCCAAAAACATTTTTCAATCCTATCATAAAAGAAAGAATAAACAAAATCTATAATGGATCGTCATTTATAAATAACATAAAAGGTAATACAGACAATTTTATAACATTAACATACATTCCGAAGACCTCAGATAAAATCAAGAAATGTTTGGAAAAGTATGATATAAATGTCGCACATGAGCCTACACTAGCTGTGTTTGAAATATTTCTCAAATCTGAAACCTTCAATACCTGAAGATAAACAAACCCACACAGTATACAAATTAAATTCAATTGTGGAAGCCGCTACTTTATTTTTAACGAAATGATAAAACTACTTTGTTATACTATCACTGGTATTTATTATAGTCGTTACTATTGTTTCAACACTAAACGTGTCATCTTCAGACGAAAACGAAGGTATGAATAGTAACGACTATATTAAATATGAGTGATAGTATAAGAAAGTAGTTTTATTTCGTACAAATTAAATTGTTTAGATTGCGATGGGACTGGAATCTCTAAAAAATATTCACAAAAAAGAATGTATGGCCATAAGTATAGCACGAGAAACAAAAACTTTCACCGCCCTTGCTAAACACTGTTTTGATTATAACCATCAATTCGATTATAAAAATGTTAATATTTTAACTAAGGAAACCAATTATCATAAAAGATTTATTCTGGAGATTCACATGAAACGTGACTCCAAATCTGTAAATCATAGGACAGATATTCAGATACTAAGTCAGATTTATACTAACTTAATTAATTAAAACTCTTGCAAATTCCTACATGCGTCTTTATAATGTTAAAAGTATATTTTAGGTAGAATGTCAAAAGTATCTTTCCAATAACTGACAAACCTTTTTCTATTAGCTCGTAAATCTTACCATCTGATTTGAAAGTTTGAACCTTATGTTCTCGTTTCTAGTCATTCATAGACTTTGTTGACGTGAGCTTGCATTTTTCAAGAGTACTGTCTAACAGTGGATTCTTGATATTCATACTTATAACATTGATGTGTTACAATACCGATTATTCATATTTCTGTTCGTTTCGGCGACGTGGGCATTTTAATTGGAATTGGTGCGATAAGGACCCTTTTTGTTGATACAATTAGTTTTAAGTAACCCGGTTACAGTTAACAAGTCTTCTGATGATGGTCGTGAGACCGAAACGTACGGAAAGACGAGAAGATATAAAGCATGAAAGTTAATTAATTAATTAATTTATTTATCTAATTACACTAGCTCAACGGGAGAAATCCCTTCTGGAGCTTAGGAGTACATATAATATAATTACATGGTATGAATTAAAATTAACTATTATACACAGCTTTACAGATATCATTAGGGTTACAACAAAATATATCAACAGTCAAACCGATCATTTCCTAGAATCTACACATTTGGAAAATTGGGGAAAATAATAAGGTATTTGTTCTGGAGATTGGCAGATAAAATGTTTGTGTGGAACGGGTGCGAGCAGATGTAACATGTAAATTCAGTCTTGATAAAATAACAGGAGTCAACCAGGTTATGAATGACCTTATAAAGAAATAAAATACTATGAATTTTCCTACGTTTATCTAACTCTATACAAGAGAATCTATCTAATAGAGCCTGATGGGAAAATCCGATAGATGGATAATTACCATCAGCTTTGAAGGCTAAATATTTTAGGAAACGCCGATTTACTCGCTCTATTTTATTTATATAAATTTTATGATGAGAGTTCCACACAATTGAAGCATATCCGAGCTTAGAACGAACAAATGAATTATATAATATTGTTATTGAATCACTATTGTTAAATAGGCGGCAATTTCGGATGATAAAGCCCAGCATTCTGTAGGCGCTAGAAACAATTGATTCAATGTGAGACGCAAATGACAATTTCACGTCAAACAAAACTCCCAAGTCTCTAAAACTATAGGAACAAGCAAGAGCTGTGTCAACAAGTTTGAAATTGTAAATAATAGGGGTAATTTTCTTGGTGAAAGTCATTACAGTGCACTTACTAATACTAAGCTCCAGATTACACACCAAGTAGTGAGTGCATCCAAATCATGCTGCAGTGACATACAACATAAAGACATAAAGAATGCTTCACTGCCGAGTAAAGTTTTAAGTCGTCTGCGTAAAGAAGAAAATAACAGAGAAATAAGGGAGAAATGTCATTGATAAACAAATTAAATAGGAGTGGTCCAAGTACTGACCCTTGAGGTACACCTGAGGTGGGATGAAATGAATACGATTTAAAACCTCTATACTCTACATATTGATATCTATCACTTAGGTAAGAATTCCAAAATTCAATCAAATGATTTGTAAATCCAAAGCTAGACATTTTATTCAATAAAATACTGTGATCCATTTTATCAAATGCCTTAGCAAAATCGAGGTAGATACAATCAACCTGACCACCCTCATCAATAACTTCCGCCAAGTATTGACTGTAGCAACCTAAGTTAGTAACAGTTGTTCTGCCAGGCATGCTGCTCAGGGGATATCTGCAGTTTTACATGATTGAAAGTAGCATCATATAAGATATATTCAAATATTTTGCAGAAGTTATTGATGATGGCAATTGGGCGATAATTAGTAACCTCATCTCTATTACCTTTTTTAAAAACCGGTACTAATTTTAAAACTTTCCACAGATCCGGAAAAGTACGCGATTTTAAGGCTAATGAATATATAAATGCCAGTGGAGCTGCGAATATGTTGATGAAATCTTTCACAAAAAAAGCAGGACGTTGATATGGACCCTTCGTGTGACTTGCTTTAAGTGTTTTAGCAACTTGAATCACATCAGAGGAACTTACAGTTGAAAGAGATAGAATATTATTATTGAAGTTATTAAAGTTATCCGAAGATTTATTATTTGTTGAATTAGAGTTAATATAGACACTTTAGAAGTACTTTGCAAAGACATTAACAATATCATGAGGACTAGTGTAGCTGAGATTATCACATTGAATGTGTTCAGGAATAGAACTGCTCTTATTTTTGGTATGAAGGAATGACCAGAAAGATTTGGAATTACATTTTATGTTATTTTCTATTTTTGATATATAGAGTCTAAATGAACAGGCAATATCGGTTTTGATTGCCGATCTTAAAGTCTTAAATGCCTCATAGTCATCCAGTTTAGCATCTTTTTTGTACTCATGCCAATGATTTTTCTTTAAGTCTTATATTCCTTATTATGTTAGACTTGAACCAAGGTGGAAACTTGTTCTTTTTCTTGGGGGAAGTGTATGGAACGCAAGTTGTTAGCAAATTGGTAAGATGTTCGTTCATAGAACAATTGTAATGCGACATTAACATTGCATGTATGATATAATACAGACCAATCAAAATCCAGTAACAGGTTATACAGTAATGGATAATTTGCCTTATTGAAATTGAAAATGTGTACATCATTATGATGGAAGAATGATGTGGAAGGTACACGGCCGAAGTACTGAAATTCAATAAATAATGAAGGATATAGTGCAAATCTTCGCGCAATAAGCAAATGAGATTTAGAATTCTATTATTACTATTTAGACAAAAATTGTACTGGTTAAGATCGAAATAACTAGGCAGATTGTTCAAGCATGATAATTTAGAAGATTCAATTCAACTTAATAAGAACTATTTTTAATATTTGCTGATTCGTTGCTCCAGATATATAAAATGTTATTATATAACATTTCACGGTCATGAATTCTACCTTGGATCAGCAAAATTCCGTGGTGTAGGTCCACGTTGACATTGATTCTTCCAGTTGAACATTACTGGAACGTTGACTTCTATTAATTTTAAAATTGATATTTGAAATTTTGCTTATTTGAGTACACAGACTTTTGAGCCTTAAATTTAACATTTGTTTTGACAATCTACCTAGACTGTGCAACAACTTTATTTCCTTAAATATTTAGTTGCCCTTTATTGAAGGAAACACATAGTTTGCTGTCTTGAGAATAATAATTTTATCAAACACTTCCGAATTTAAATTTATACAACATAAAATTATCTAAACATTCATATAATTGAAACTAAAATTAACCTGTGCGTCTTCACATTTCCCATACAGATAGATATAAGTACCTGTCAAAGTTCTTCAGTTGGTTTCACTGCTGTGCTATGGGTAGCATCGTCATAATGCCCCTGATTTCTCCTTTTAATCTCCCATGATGGTTTTTCCACCACCATCCCGTTAGTTCTTTGTTTGCTGCCTTAGTATTTCGCATGATGATAAATAAATGAAATTGGTACTCACTGGTTACCAATATTGACTGTGTGTCAGTAAAATATGGTTTGGCCATGTAGTAAAGTAAGAGCCACTTGGCTTAGAGTTTGTTTCATGAGACAAGTACTTGCATTTTGTGCTCCATAGAGAGCATCCTCTTAATTTACTATGGGTACTGAATCGATCTGAATCAATTACCAAATGAATTCTGATTGCGAATTATTTAGAATCTTTCTTCTATATCCATAATAATTAAATATTGAATGCTCTCTTACTACTTACATGTACATTTTAATCAAAATGAAAATGTGCACATATTTAATATACAGCTTATTTCGCTTGTTAAATAAATTTATTCATCAAATTACTGGAAATTTAAAAGTTTAGAATGAATTTTCATGCCGTAATGGAAAATTGTATTCAATAATATTTCGTTTGTTTTTGTATCCAGTAATTATGTTTCAACCTAAGTGTCTGTTGCCCCGTATATAGGGTAATGAAATATTCCTCTATATACTACAGAATAAAATTAAATCAAACGTCGAGACTATCTGTTATTGTCATAGGTAATGTGAGGTTAGATATTGTATGTGAAATTAAGCAAAAACTGAGTTCATATCATATATATATATCATTCATATATTAGAAAATTAGATTAGACGGGTAATTTCCAGAAATTCTATCTCGATTCTAATTTAAATCTGAATTGAATTATAATTACCTTTCGAAATCTACCTGCACACTAGCAAAAATGAACTAAACGTTCAAGAGATAATGTTAAAATCGATTTGGGAGCATGACAAATATAACTTTATTGTCCTATTTTGAAACATTTCAACAACGTATTTCTAATTTTTTAGTCCAGGAGACTGATAACCGTAATAATTTATAGTGAATAAATTATTAGTTTAACGAGAGAATCAAACTCAGCTAATGCTAATAATAATACCGCTCTTTCATTTCACGTATTTAGTTGTCTACAGCGTTGCCGCTACGAGAGGATCTCGTGTAGTGCATAAAATAGCTATTTGCTAGTGTATTGTGAAGCGCCACCTTCATCAATTTCTATGAACTATACTTGTATAAGAGGTGAAATTATGAGTAAAAATGAGATCCATTGAAAATTTTGAACTTTGTTTCTATGAACATGAATAATGGAAATGGTGTCGATATACGCTAGAAACAAAACGAGATCCGAAATCGGATCTCACCTTACAAAACGGATCTCCATTTGTATAGAAAATATATATAACAGATCTCATCTTGTCGTAATACATATATATATATATATATATATATGTTTCTTCTTAGGTTCTCGCGGACGTAATGTGTAGAACTAGATTCTAGAACGGGGATCAATACCCGAGATATATATATATATATATATATATATATATATTCTTTTATTGATATTTAGAAAAGAATAGATGATTTCGATTAATCGAAATCATATACATATTTATTCTTTTATTGATATTCTTGAACCATTTGTAATGTTTGTATGTTTTCTTGGTATATTGGTTCGTATATATACTGAAAATGAAATAAAAATTCTGTTTGACGTTTCGACAATGTTTATTGTCTTTATCAAAATGTGAATTAGTGTTTCCATGTAATTTAGAAAAGAATAGATGATTTCGATTAATGAAATGCGTCTGCAGCCGACTTGTGTTTTAAGATCCAATTAAAACTGCAGAAAACATTGGATCGGTTGTGTGTGAAAGAGTAATGTATGGCTAATTACAATTTGAAATGGATTGAATTGGATTAAATACAAGATATTTTAAGATTGTACAATTATAAATATCTATGATTATTGTATGAATTAGTTATTCTATGATAAACACTTTCCACTTGTCTATTTAAAATTCAACCTAAAAAAGTAGTATTTAATTATGACATTATGAGTAACAATTTTGAGGTTAAATTCCATAGAATTATCTTAAACTTGAATAGTTGATTATGATAGATCGGAAGTGTTTATCATAGAATAACTAATTCATACAATAATCATAGATATTTATAATTGTACAATCTTAAAATATCTTGTATTTAGCGCTATTGGACGATCCGACTTACAAGAAGATTAGGTCTGATCGCACTACATATCTAGAGAAAACAACGAAAGTGAAAATCAAGGCATCTCCTATCGACCCTAAGTTACAGTTACATCTCATTCCAAGAGAAAAATCATCGAGATGTCCGAAACTGTATGGTCTCCCAAAAATACACAAGCCAGCAGTATCACTGAGACCAATAGTAAGCTCTATCAGCTCACTATCACATGCATTAGCAAGATTCTTAGCCAAGAAGTTACAACCGCACGTTGAGACAGCATCATCATATGTGAGGAACGCGGAACACTTTATCGAACTTCTAGATATGCAAACAGTAGGACCTGACGACCTATTAGTAAGCTTCGACGTAGCATCCTTGTTCACACAAGTACCCATAAACGAAGCCCTAGAGATCATCCAACATAAATACAAACCGGAAGGATACATTAATGACTTAGCCAAACATTGTGTAGTACTTACTTTATGTACGAGGGACAGCGATATAGGCAAATCGAAGGAGCACCGATTGGATCTCCAATCTCACCAGTGATCGCAAATCTTTTCATGGAGGATTTTGAAATTAAAGCTCTTAATACAGCGCAACTAAAGCCCAAACTTTGGCTCAGATATGTAGATGATATTTTCGTTTTTTGGCCACATGGAGAAAGGCAACTAAGAGGGTTTCTCGATCACCTGAATGGAATCCATGATCGGATAAAATTCACAATAGAAGCCGAAGATAACAGCCAATTACCATTTCTAGATGTTTTGGTAACAAAGAAAACTGACGGCAGTTTGGGACATACAGTATTCAGAAAAAAGACCCACACGAACCGATATTTGAATAGTAACTCGCATCACCATCCATCTCAGCTACAATCAGTCGTAAATACCCTCATGACAAGGTCAAAACGTCTCGCTGATGCGGAGAACTTCGATGGGGAAATGGAAACCATCCGTGCTGCCCTTAGGATGAATGGCTATTCAAGAAAGTAGATTCATAACTCTCAACGCAAAAATGAGAAGGATGTCAACAATGAAGATCGCCCAGTGGTAAACGCTTTTCTACCTTACATAAAAGGCACAACTGACAAAATATGCAAGATACTGAGCCGTCATGATATCAAAACAACCTTCACAACAGATAGGAAAATCAAAAATGTTCTTCGGAATCCAAAAGACAGAATTCCTCTATAATGCCAAGGAGTGTACGAGGTGCCATGTGGTAATTGTGAAAAGACGTACAGCGGACTGACCAACAGACGCATTGATGTGCGAAAGACTGAACATGCAAACGCTGTGTCGAGAAACGAAACCACGTCTTCACTAGCTGAACATGTAAGAAATACTGGCCATATGATCAACTTTAGCGGCACAAAGACTCTAGCCAACATTGAACACTTCTACACCAGAATAACCAGGGAGGCAATAGAGATCGAGAAACGTCCACATAGTCTTAACAAACGAGATGACGTACTAAGATTACCAGCAACATGGAAACCCGCTTTAGAAAGTCGGAAGATACAACCAAAAACAAGAGAGAACGTGGTATCCAGTGCACGTGCAACAGGTCTCGGATACTTTCCGGCTGATTCCAGCGTCGCAATGACGTCATCCAAACGTGTCACTCGGAGCCAAACACGTAGAAATCAACCAAACGTGAAATAGTTCGAAAGTCCAAAGGTCAAGCATAACGGGGGATATAAATACCTGTCCCTCCAAGTAAGCGTCAGTTCGCCTGGATCTTCCAGACTCTACGGTCGAATCACCTGAAGATGGCAAATGCGACTTTACCGAAACGTCGTGAAATTGGTCCTTTTGAGGACCAAAATCACACAACGCGGATCAATACCCGAGAATCCAGTTCTACACATTACGTCCGCGAGAACCTAAGAAAAAACATATATATAATATATATATTGTTAAGAAAAGTTCTTTTTAGCTTATTATTTATTATGAATTATTTGATTAATTTGATTCTTTCAATGTTTTGAATTCTACCGGCTAGCTTTCTTACTGTATTTTATTTATTTTGATTCTTATGTTTGTTTTGAATTGAATAATGAACTTTTACCTTTTTATTTTAAATGAAATTATATATGGAATTAAACACAATGTTCTTTGAATGTTAAAACTTTTAATATTTAAATTTCTATGACTCTAATTTATCTCGAGTATCAATTTTTACAATGTTATGTTCAAATAGATCTATGAGCGAACCTCAAAATCATTTACTATTAATATTTGTTTACAAAGTTATAATCTACAATCTTTCTTTCAGATTTACAGACAGATAATAATACAATGGAGAAATAATAAATAAACTTACGTTTAGTTTATATCCAAGATTATGTTTTAAAATGTAGGCAATGTTCACTTGGCTTGATCTTCTTATTAATTTGATGATTCACTTTAACCGTAGGTACACAATTTCTCTGCTATTCACAATAAACACAGGTAAACTATGGTTACTTCTTTTGAAATCAGGAACTGTTGAAAATTGTTAACTTAGTTTTATTCTTTTTATTAAAGATATAAAACTCTTTAATGATGTTTGGAACTTTATCGAAGGCTGGCTATCGTTCGATGTTACTCATGAATTGTAGGTTATTGTAACCTTTAAACTTTGTTCGGAGACTTGGAACACTACTTGACTTGTAGAAATTATTTATTTGCTTCGGTTACTTTCAACCTTACGAAGCTACTGGAACACTTGGGTTCTCCGATGCTTATCCAATAAACTAAGGTTATGGAAACTTTATGAGTTGCTTGAGTACTTTGACTCTTCAGATGTTGATGGCTAACTGACTTGGCTTTCTTCAGATGCCTTTTATAGGCCTTCAAAACCGATGCTACTTGATGTCATATTCAACCTATGAGGTGCTTTCTTTACCTATCAAGAATGCTTTGATGATTGTTGCAAAACTGACATAAGTTTACATTGTTATCAGTCTGACGTTTATACCGTCTCGACCAATCAGAATTCAGTAGTAGATACAGTTGACTACCTTTGGACCAGGAAGTGTGACGTCACTTCCGGTCTGTGCTCCGATTATCAGGTCTCCACTTCCGGTCTGCGCTGGCGATGTATGTTATCGGGTAGATAACGTTATCGGCTAGATAGCGTTATCAGTGACTCGGTCTGGCATCCAGTGTGTGTAATTAGTGTTATCGGGTAGATAACGTTATCGGGTAGATAGCGTTATCAGTGATTGTGAGTCACCCATGCTGGCGATGTGTGTAATTAGTGTTATCGGGTAGATAACGTTATCGGCTAGATAGCGTGATTGCGAGTTTGGTCTACGTATAAATAGAAATGCTTAGTTTGAAATATTAATCTTATCAATGAGGTCATCAACAAGTCGTAACTTGTGTGTGGTAGATAATAGAGCCATTGTATTCAATTTTAAACGGAAACAGATAACACTTTGTTTTGCAACCAACTGATTGGTTGATATTTTATCTACGAGAAATGCTTAGTTTGAAATATTAATCTTATCAACAACAAAATGAAAACGTAAACTGTTTCTTGTGCTGATATTGATAACTCAGCAAATTATCGTGGGAATGTGTCACGTAGGCTGCTGACGATTGGCATTCGGTGTTTGTAATTATTGTTTGAATGTATATACAGGGGGTTTGTAAAGAGTATGTTATGTTGTATATACAGGTTGTTTGTAAGAAAGGTCCTAGACACGTGGTGTCATGGCAGCTATCACGTGAGGTGGTCAACGAGGTATTATGGCGGTTGTGAATCGATCATAACGTCTACGACGTGTAAATCAAATGAAAAAAAATGGTATTCTTTGGTGAGAAAGATTGAAAGGGATCCGAACCCACGTCATTTTTATCTGAAAATGTTCATGATTTTATTATTTTACATGTATACTTACCAGTTCGATCGACCTCTTATCTCTCACCCGCAAGAATACCATTTAGTTTTGATTGTATATTTTAGGTTGAAAAAGTCAATAGCGCAGAGTATGAGGGTGTGTGTGACTGCTTCAAATAAATCGAACTCAGTTCGTGATAATGTCTCCTCGATTATACAACAGTTTTATTCATAGTGTGCTTACCACCGTGTACGATGCGAAGAAATTCGTAATAAGCGCATGTCCGCCGAATATGATGGAAATCCTCGAAGAATTACAATTACCATCCAAAAATTGGATAATCGCTGGAGAATTCATAACTTTCCTGGTGGGGGCCTCAACCGATTGGGCGTATGCTGATATTTTCTATTTCGGAGGAGATTTCGATCCACCTCCAGAAGATTGGAAGATATTCGATATGAATATAGAAGGTCAGTTCAAATATAAACATAGAAGAATGGGAAAAATCATATTGCATCAAATTTCGGGTATCGTTCCGAAACCAGGATCGTATATACTTGATTGTTTTAGAGTGCTACATGATATTGATGATGATTTTTATCGGATCGCACTTCTACCGTACCGATGTGAGATAATGGACATGCGCAGCATCCGAAGAGATACTTCAAATTCTTACACCTTTAAGATGTTTCAACTGTTTTCTGAGATGGGAGGGGAGGTCGACTATAGAATAAGTCCATCATCACTACAAATTTTGTGCTTCGACGTACTCTTTCGAAATTTCGATAACATCAAAGAAATATGTTAATGATCTGCGCATGTGCAACTAGATATTTGGATAGTTTATCATTCTAGTTTGAAATGTCGTCTATAGTGGTTGATATTCAAAGTTTCCCGATTTCTGCAAACGTATATAAAATCAAGGAACTCTCTTTGTTGGACTGTGATAAAAGGTTGGAGAAATATTGTCTATTCAAACCTCCAAAATCGATGGATCAACTATCTGAGTGGCAAATGAAGAAAATATTTCATTGTGAAAAATATCATGGGATTCCATGGACCTCTGGCTATCAGGATTATGATGAATTGTATGAAATTTTGAAGGAAAATATCGATCCGGATGCTACTGTTTATGTATGTGGGAAGATAAAAGCTAAGTTGCTACGGGGAGCGTTCCAAGAATTGGGGTTAGATCGAGTAGAAGTGGTGAATTTGAAAGGTAGATGTCCAAAATTAGAGCGAGGAAATTGTGAATTCATCTGTTTACATCACCCCAATAGTGTGAATCCTATGTGTTCTAGTGCGAATAGTTGGAAGTTATTCGAATTTCTTACGAAGGAAGATGTTATGTGGCTCTTAAAATAATAATATAGATATCTAGTAAATCTACAAATATATCATATGGATATATCTTTTGAAGAATACACACGCAGACTTTGCGAATTCGTGGAAAAAGTTCATAAACTAAGAAGAGACTTGAATTTTTACGCAGATAAAATTGAAGTTATAAGACTGCTGAACAATTTAAGTGTAAACAGTGAGGATGATGGGAGTGGGGGTGTTAAAAACAAATTTTGTGCTTCTAACCACAATTCTGAATGGTATTTTATACGCGAACGTTCCCCAACACGTTGAACGCATCTATATTTGTCTGAAGGATGTCGGCAGCGGTGGTGGACAGTGTAACCGTACCGAATGGATTCCGATGAATTTTCAAAAAATCAATGATAACCAATTGGAGGTATTCACATTCGACATCCCACAAGACAATCGTACAACCATACATTATAAACTTAAACTCTTATTCTTCGATCGAAGTGAGGGGGATATGGCTGAATGGCAAATGATCCGACAATCACCATGTTTACCACATCTCGTACAAAAGACATCATCTGCAATAGAAGAAGAAATCCCCAAAATTTTCGCAATTTTGTATGTTATTTTATCTTCTTTATCAGTGTTATTATTGAAAATGTTTGTTAAAAATGTGAAGAAAGCTATTTACCATTTAAATAAATAATAATTATTATATAAAGGATGTGTTTTATTGAAACAAACAAAAGATTGATAATAATATTTATTTCAGAATAAAATACATATCATTTAGGTAGTATTTTATTCAGAAACCACTGCTGTAATTTATCCACATGGTGAACTGCACACATGTATTTTCCACCGTCATTACGATGATTCAGACAGGTCAAATTGTTTGTTCGCTCGAATTTTCCCGTTTCACATTGAGTACCATCGAAACTATGAACATCTACGATGTGTGGGTAAACGTCCAATTTTATACATTTCCTTCTCAAAAATTCGGCTTTTTGCTGTCCTCGGACATAAATATAGTCGACTGCACACAAGAGAATCGATTTGAGAATATTATTTATTTCTTCATAATCCACATTCCCAGATACATAATCGAGTCCATGATGAGACTTTTGTAAATACCACACGGATTTTCGCTCCTTTGCATTTAGCGATGAATAAGATGTGTGCGGTTTGAATAAGGAATAATGACGTTTGAATCCAATTTGTATACACATTTCTTTTGGATGGAAGGCATCGTCAATGACGAACCCCTGAATGTCAACTAATGCGATTCTCATGATGATGCGATTCGCTTGAAGTTTCGATTTAGACTGACTGATGTTCAATTGAGACTCTTGACAATTTCGGTGAGGGGGTAGTATTCCATCAAGCAATCGTGAATGATGATGCAATATGCCTTGGTATTGGCTGGAAATCCTTTATCCGCTTCAATCTCCAATCGTATGTCGACTGTTGATGATTTTACCGCCTCCTCTTGTCTAGAACAATCGATGATGTAAAGCGCGCGTTTTTTGAATTTTTTCATAAGCCAATATGGGATGTTTTGTTGTGGAATTCGTGTAGCTAGGATAGAAATCGGTATAGTTTTGGTGGGCTAGAACGAAATCTTCCTTGGCAAAGTCCAAGTTCATCCGTTCGTTAGGCCAATACTCTCCGTTCAGCGATAAGCGGATACTTGATATATCCACATGATCGAATATTGTAGGATTAGCTTTCACATTGTTACGTTTATTGGTTTGGAAAAATACGATAACATACCGTGGTTTTTCGACGGACGCGCTAGTTTTCACAGCCCATATTTCTCTCTTCGCATCGACCGTTATGGCAGGCAACTCGTGCAGCTCCCACTTCCGGAAAGCGAATAGAATAGGAGAATCGCTTTTGATGGATCGCAATAGCTTCTCTCTGATTAGATCGTTGGGATAGATATATTTCACCTTCAATTCTATACTATCGATCAGAAATTTGACTGTGGTAGCCGCGTTCTCAATTATAACGCAATCGTTAACGTTTCGAGCACGTACCAATCGAATCGTTTGTCGTCCGAACGTGATTCTGGTGTAATCGTTGAAAATGTTGAAAATATGCTTGAGTGGGATGAGTAAACTGAACGACTTTGTTGCGTTCAATATAACACTTTCTTCCGGATAAGTCCAGCTGGCTATAGACATATGCGTCGAATCTGTGGGAGAATAACATGTGAATCCTCGCACCGTTCTCGCTGTAGGAACACGAGTCGAAAAGAAAAGGTCCATAATTAGGTACCAATATTACATTCCCCACTCCATTAACTTCGATTTTTCCTTTGATCGCCAACAGAGTATCTTTCATAGCAAAAAAAGCGTCTACTTGATTTATTCCAAACTCTATGATATCGCTGTTATTGAACGCCTTGACGAATGGTGTAATCGATCTGTACTCGGCTTTTCGAATCGATTCATCAAATTTCGGTTCCTGGTATATATCGAATATAGGTGAGATGATCGCTGTATGATGAACATCTCTGGCATCGCTACTGTTACGTGCATACTTCATTTTGGATAATGACATTCTTGTTTAAGACGAAACCCTAATGATTTCAAAATTACGATGTTGGCTCTGGTGAGTAGGTCACGCACTTTAGGTGTTTTGTTGAAGACTGATGATGATGTGGTGGGGGAACTGTTTTTATTGTTGTTGTCCACAAACAACCCCATATTTTTTATACTTCTTGTAAATGTAAATGTAGAATACTTTCTTCACCACGAAAGTTTATTGGTTTCAAATGCTGATCTAAAGCTAGTACGGTTATGTTGGTAATCTCTCCGATATCGGATACTGGTAGATAGAGAGGATTCTTCGGACGCTCCACAATCCTATAGCCGGGGTCGATGGTGATAGGAAAATCGTAGATCGTATGCGCAGGTCTATTTCGATAGAAGGCTCCCACTGTAATGTTCGACTCGAAACGTATGTTGGTGACTTTTATTATGTTGACAGATAAATCAGACACGTGCACCACACCCTTCTTCAATACCCCCCGCGAAAATCCTAATATTTTAGCAAGACTATCGTTTTTTTCAAACGAAATATCGTGATTTTTATGGAATATTTCACACTTTAACGTATTGTTATTCGGTTTCAGCGAGAATATATCTTCTTTAACCTTCAATTCTTTCCTGATAAATTCTTCGATATCGCTTATCTCATAGTTTCCAGCCGGAATTGTTATCGCTTCAAGAGTCTTCGCTTTTGTTTTATCTCCTTCTACGTAATAGTAGAATTTCTCGTTCTCTATATTGGGTATGGAATTGTATGAATTGAATCCCAACAATGCTAAATAATATTTTTTGTCTGGCCTCAGCACAATCGAATTCTGCGGTGTAAACGAGAATATATGGTTGGTGCTTGTTAACGTGAACAACTGAGACATGATACTGATAAAAATTTATTGAAACATCTCTATTTATATTTTAACATTAATAGATGGAATAAGTATGATCTCATAAAGTATGGATCGTCTTTGCAAACTTCTTCTATCAACACTTGCTTCTCGTGATGAGTTATTTCCTCGTTCTCCATGATGTGAGAAATCTGCTCAGATAAACATTGCGAACATAGTTTGCGTGGGGGTTGTGGACCATCGCAATCTTCATCGACATGTTCCTTACACTGCATATGACGGTAAAGGTAATCAAACATATATTCCGGAACCTCATTCTGATTGAGAAACACCACATCCAAATGTTTCAGGATGTATTCCATCGGTAGAAACGTTAAATTCTTACGTGTAAGTTCGCTAGTAGGTTTATTGATAGCCTCGATCAAATTTCCATAAATAAAATCGATGATTCTCCTCAAACTACTCCCACTACTACTACTCTCATTTTCACATATGTATTGTATTACTGCAGAAGTGAAATCCATGGTGGTGTGTGGTTGTTAGTCTTCGAATAGTCGAGTGTGACTGAGAAATTTCAAACACAACTGTCCACATATCACTTGATTATAGTTCTGATAGGTGTCGTTATTGTAGAAAATCCTAACGTTCTCGCCCAAATATCGAACGAGTTCCTTTGGTGGCTTCAAATTTCCAAAAGAATCAAAATATTCTACATCGTTATCGATTTTTCTAAACGCTACCCAATGCGTTCCATTGTTTTTAGTCAAGTCCAAATTTAGAATGATACATTCACGACGTCTAGGTTTGTGCGGTAGCGTATCTCGCATAAAGACACCTCGAAAATTTGTGATTTTCAGAATTCTAGCGAAACGTATCAAATCTCGATCGTACATTGGCCTATCATCGGGTAGCTTTATTGGAAGTTTTTTTGTTGCTTCTTCAAAAACAATCCATATCCTCCTTTAGCGTTGCGTTTCAAGTATAAACCTTTTCCCAGCGATTCCATAGCTTTGTTGTGACGTTGATCTTCTTCAAACTTTTTTTGGGCATTTTTAGCGTTAACCACCGTATTTGCGATAGCACTTGCACCTCCTGCAACCGATCCTAAGGCTCCTAGAGCTCCTAAGATGGGTAGTAATAGTGGGAGGAATCCTCCAGATTTTGGTAGTGGTATTACTCTTGGTACTCTGATACGCTTTTTACCTCCAGCTCGTTTAATCGCGATCCGTGCGGCTTTCAACGCGTTCATAGCGGATTTTCTCAATGAAGAAGATGGCTCCATTGACTTTGCGATGCTTCCAACGATATCTTTCCGGAAACAACATCGTCGTTGTCGCCTCCGTTTCTTGATATCCATACCCAGTTTTCGTTTAACCTTCATCCCACCGGTAACCAATAAACTAGAGAGTCTTTCACCTGCGCTAGCGTCTCTTGATTTAACTCGTTTCCAAGCAGCGTCCTCTAATATTTTATCGGCCTTATGACGTTCCTCCAGAGATTTGTTTTGTGAATAAGCTATATCGTATTCGCGACAAGCGGAATCTAGAGGATTGATACCTTTATCACCGCGTGCAAGACGCTTTTCCAATTTAGTTCCAGGACCACAGAATTGATATGAAGGAATGTGTAATTCAAACGGGAGCTTGTTTATGAGTGTATTCAATAAACCTTCACCTTGATGAATCAACATTGTTAATGAGCATACGCTCTGATGATTTTTCCTTTTATACGTTATCATTAAGTAGAAATGGTTCACACAATGAAGACCGTTCAACAAGAACAGACACTCCCAATCGAGAATTTAGATTTAAAAGTTGGAACTAATCGCATTGGTAAACATGGTAAACTGTTACCAAACTCTTTTCGTGCTTTAATTTGTGGTCCGAGCGGATGCGGAAAAACAAACGTTATGTTATCGTTGTTATTCAATCCAAATGGTGTCAAGTTTGAAAACGTTTACGTATACTCGAAGTCATTATATCAAGATAAGTACATACTGTTGCAGGAGATTTTGGAACGAGTAAAAGGAGTTGGTTATTTCCCATATAAAGAAAATGAAGAAATTATAAGTCCGAACGATGCAAAACCAAATTCTATCTTCATTTTTGATGACATATCCTGTGAGACACAACAGAAAATTCGAGAATATTATTCGATGTGTAGACATAGAAACATTGACGCATCATATCTATGTCAGACATACTCCAAAATTCCTAAACAACTGATTCGCGATAATTCTAACCTGATCGTGTTATTTAAACAGGATGAAATAAATCTAAAACATGTGTTTGATGAGCACGTATCCCCAGACGTTACTTTCGATCGATTCAAAAAGATGTGTTCTATGTGTTGGATGGAGAAATTTGGAACATTGATAATTGCTAAAGATTTCGATTTAAACAATGGAAGATACCGCAAAGGTTTCGATGTATATATTAAAGTGTGAACGTGAAATCTTCAGCAAATACACAATGGACGCTGAACGGTTAGCACGTAAGCGAAAAATCGCTCAATTGGCACGATCTATACGCAAGAAATATCTCACATTGAAACTGGGTAAAACGGAAGAGGACGAGTCGATCAATAAATTATTTAAACCCATATCGGAACCACTTCGGGAAATAATCAAATCCAATAATACACCATTGATTAAACGTGAAATCAAGCAAGAAAAGGATGATGCGGATGAAGAGGAGGAGGAGGAGGAGGAAGAGGAGGAAGATGAAAGAGAAACGGTATTGGATGTAAGCGATGCAAGTATGAAAACCGTTATTGAAGAGTCTGACAGCGATGATGATGAGTATGACGTATTAGAATCTTACCCAGAGTTAATTCAAAAATATATCGGTGATTATTGGTCGGGGAGTAGAAAAGTCGATAAAGTTTATGGCCCAGTTTACGATGCTAGTTCGTTGTCATGGTTGCTAGGAGGTAAATTAATCGATTTCAAAAATAGAGATACTATCGTGACACAAGGAAGAAAATTCAAAAGTACCGTCGGTCTGTGTGAACTTATATTCTATGACAAACCTAGAAATTTCACCAAGAAAGATAAGATGAATTACAGGATGATTCTGAACTTGACAAATCCCCACAGAAATAGTGCTGGAAACTTGAAAGGTACTCGAAGATACAAGTACATTAAAATAATTCGACCTCTAATTCATGAGGAAGCTCTCGGTAGCGGTATGCAATTGACATATAACAACGAACCAGTGGAGTACGTGTACTGGGACGATCCAAACGAACTTGTGGAACGACTGAGTCTTTTGATGGCATCTCAACAAGCTGGGAATACATCTCACGACAATGAGATAGTCGCTATAATAAATGAGCTACGAGAAGCCGATATCATATATTAGTGTGTGTTCATTACTGTTTCATATCATTTACACGATGAGTCTTGATAAGTTTGGACGAAGATCTGTGATTGGTGGTTCAACCAGCATCAACGCTCTTCGACAATCGATGTTTTCACACGTTCTAGCTCGTACACCAGATGGCGATGTAGATATCGAGAACGTGAAAATTTGTAATGTGAAAAGGCCCACATTCAAGAACGATGTTGCAAGCAAGATTTATGTCGATGATGTGAGTGCGAAGATTGGGGAGAACTTGGAGCGCACCTTCAACGATGACTTTTCACATAAGATTCAGAAATTAATTGGAGAGATGAGTAGTTTCTCCATCAACATACAATCGCACAAAAATCAAAGTGATGCTAGCTTCACGAGTTTACATAAAGAATTGGATGAATACAAGAAGAAAAATGATAAGGATCTCAAAACCGTTGTAGCTAATACCGCTTATGTACTCGATATCTTCAAGAAATTCACTGATAATTTCGAAACATATCATAAGAGTCAACGCGTTATTTTGCGTGATCATAATGATAAATTGAACAAGATCACTATAGATTATAACATAATGGATGTACATCAGGAGAATATTGTGAGTAGGCTGCTGGCGTTGGAACAACGTATGACGACACCCTCGAAGAAAAGACCAAATGATGCTACCACCCCATCAACCAACCCGAAACGTATAACTCCAACTAGACAATAATTGAAAAACGATGCAACAAGTTGTCGATGAGATTCATAAGCCAGCCCGAAAAAATTTCAAACGTCGCCGTACAATTTTGAAGGGACTGGATGACTTGTGGCAGATGGATCTAGCCGAAATGGGTAATTATGCTCGTGAAAATCGAGGATTCAAGTATATTTTGGTGATGATCGATTGCTTCTCGAAATTCGTGTGGACTCGTCCATTGAAAACGAAATCAGCCGACGAGGTTCGGAAAGCAGTTAATTCTATATTGACTGAGGGAGGAGGACGTAAACCTAGGAATCTGCAAAGCGACCAAGGTAAAGAATTCTTTAATAAGCATTTTGACGAGCTGATGAAAAAACACAAAATCAACCATTATAATACGTATAGTGTGAAGAAAGCCGCCATTGCTGAACGTGTTATTCGAACCTTGAAAGAAGCGCTCTACAAACAATTTAGTTTGAAAGGAAAATATAGATGGATTGATATACTTCAAGAAATCACTGAAAAATATAATAAACGTAAACATAGAACTATAAATATGGCTCCATTCAAGGTGACAAAACAAAATGAGAGCGTGATATTGAAGCGATCCTACTCACACCTCAAGTTGGCTTTACCACATAAATTCAACGTGGGTGATGTGGTACGTATTAGCAAAGCCAAACATATCTTCGAAAAATCATATACGCCTAATTGGTCGGCGGAGCTCTTTAAAATTATAAAAGTTAAAATCACTAACCCAGTCACGTATCTACTCGAGGATATGAAGAACTCCCCAATCAGCGGTTGTTTCTACGAGGAAGAATTGCAGAAGACCAAACAACCTGATGTCTTTTTGATTGAGAAAGTGCTTCGGAAAAAAGATGATAAAATGTACGTCAAATGGTTGGGAATAAAGGAGAAAAGTTGGATTGCTAGAAGTGATATTATATGATCTGCGCGTGCGTGTGTGATCTTCAGGCTGTATGTCCAACAATCAGTTCAGTTGTAGTAAAATGTCGTACCAAGATAGTGGTGGTACATCCGAAGATAGTTCCGAGTTAGATCGAATGTTTGAAATGTTAATTCGTGATGAAAATTTTCTATTGTTGAATACAACATACCCATTGGTGGGGGGTTATGAAATAAAGTGTGGATTGAGTCCTATGCGAATATTCGCACCAACAATATCACTTATCCATTCTTCGCAAAATTGTAAACTCACCTTTGGACTGCTGGAATGGTATGACTTCATCGAAGTTCTTCGAACTAAAATC
Organism: Endomychus coccineus; assembly: GCA_958510875.1. NCBI lineage: Eukaryota > Metazoa > Arthropoda > Insecta > Coleoptera > Endomychidae > Endomychus > Endomychus coccineus. Next base: position 96,692,893 of record OY294069.1, on the reverse strand, counting down.
AGCGATTTCTTCTCAAGTTTACAAACAGATTTCGATCCTGCCCCCATAGCATCCGATGAATATTGCCAAATAGTTCAACTTGTGTGGGACAATATTGAAAAAGTACTTCAAGTTACGAAGCATGGTATTCATTTTTGGTTGTGTGAGGAAGATGTTCGAGAAATTATTAATATCAACGATGGAGTGTTATCACATCGAGTGTCTTTTCTCGAACAATTTGATTTCTCTTCATACTATCACAATGTTATTGATGTGATAAAAAGCATGAGGAATCATGCCAGTGCATTAGAACTCTTATATTGTTTTATTAATATTTCATCGCCAAAATGTTTATTGACCAATACACTTAAAGAAATGTTATTTTACTATAAAAATAAGGTTTTGTATGATTTAGAACAATAAAATATGATCAACAGTTTTTGTTTCTTTATTAAAAAACACACATCATAGAAAGTTTTTATTAAAACAAGTATGTAACATATGAATACAATTACAATTAGCATATCAATACAAATATTAAAATTAACACATACATCATAGAAAGATTTTTTATTAAGACAAATGAATACAAATATTAAAATTAACACATACATCAGAGAAAGATTTTTTATTAAAATATATGAATACAAATACAATACAAATAACAAAATTAACATATCGAAACAAACATCAAGATAATAGTGAATAGTGCCCATAAGGTAAGGTGTTTGTTCTATTCTTTATCAGGAACCTCTTGTTGTCAAAAGGGCTGAGGGCAATTTTATTTTGTTCTATAGTGAAGAGGTTAAAGTTAAAAGATCTGATAGATTTTTGGACTCTATATATCTCGATTTCTTCTTCAAGACATTTAACATAATCCTCAAAAGTTATAGAATATTTCAAAACCGAATCTCTAATACCTTTAGCTTTTTTAACGGGTTCTTTCCCTTCCACCTTATAACTGTACATTTTAGAGCGTAAACCGATGAACTTTGTCATTATATGTCCTTTGTTCTCGTCCTTCATTAATCCGACCACTTTCTTGTTTATAGGTGGAATTTCAAAAATATTATCTAATGCGTAATCGCTAGTGTCAAATTTTTGAACGTTTTTCTTCATAATGGTCTCATAAATATCATCGTCTGTTATTATATGATAGATCAAACTATCAGTATCTGTATAACACAGCCTTATCGCTTCGGGATCTTTATATATTTTCAGCATAAAGTTATAATGAAAATCAAACACACAAGTTTTTGAAATATCTAAAATAGCCATTCCTATATAAATTGGTTTATTAAATAATATTTCGAGTTTGTTTTGCTCGATTGTCATCAAATTTTCATCAAAAATCTTACTACTATTGAAATTCGGTTGCGAAATATAGTATCGCGCTCCAAATGGTCCATACCATTTATTAACTAATTTAACGCTCCGATGCTTACGTACGTTCTCCATCGATTTCCCAAATATTGCATTTATAATGGGTTTGAAAAGAGCCTCTTCGAATTTATTCTTTGCAGCTGCACGTAATCGTGTATTTAAATCGATATAAGCTTTCAACCAATTGGATTGGCTGAACTTAAGGATTCTATGTACCTTCTTCAACACCATCCCCAACGCTAAACATTGTTTCAAATTCCTATAATGAATTATATATTTAGATTTATTGTATAACGTCGATAATAATTTTGCTTGTTTAGCATTGGGAGGTGTAGAGTGCAATGGACATAGCGGTAAGTCTTTGTGGGTGTCATGTAATTTCTGAGGGTATTCTAGATCTACTTCTAGAATATATCCAACAGGACTTTCATCCGAAATGTCTCTTACATCGATGTTAAGATCATCGTACCATACAAAGTTATCATATGGTAAATATTGCGCCATAGCCCACCCATATAAATTACAAACATCAAAATACATGAGATAGCTACTTTCCTCTTGTGAATTATAATCTTTCATATACTTATTATTAGCAGCCGCGAATCTATTGCTACATTGACTAACACCTCCTCGTATCCCCCTTTCTATAAACATAATCATATCTATATCTTTTAGAAACTGAAGAGAAATATTTGTATATTTCAACATACACTCCCATGAGAAGCCCGGTAAAGTGAAATTATACGTAGGATCAAGTTTATATATCTCTAAACATTTGTCTCTGAAATTTTCAAAAACATCTGCCAATAGCAAAACATCTGTTTTCAAGTATAAATCGGAATATTCACCTAAATTACTACAATTAAATGTTTGCCAAACGTTTTGAGCATGTTCATAGTCTCCTTCACTTATTGATTCATCTTTCAATTTATTATAAAAATTTTCGATTGGTGGTAAATTTGGTTCGCTCAATTTATTCCAACTATCTAAATATTCATATGGAAAAACCCCCTTACGGGTTAATAATTTGAACTGATCGTTTGTCAAATGATTATATTCATGCTTCAAAATTTTCAATTGATCGACATTCAAAAAGGACACCAACTCATCTAGTGATGTATTTAAAAATCTACATGAATCGATAAAACGGAATTTAACTGGGGAAGAGAAGGAACCTCTAGTAAAACTTATATATTTTTCTTTATTGATTGGTAGTACTTGAATGTTCTATTTGTTCGCTTTAGCTAAATCTCGTATCAATAGGAACATATCATACCCAGATAGATTATGAGCTAAAACAGGCACTATAAATTTATGTTTATATTGTAAATTACAATGTTGGTGTGCTAAGCCGCGAAAAACCCCAGTGAAATGACAGTGGTCTCTTACACGTATGTCCCCATCGGTAAAACATTTTTCACAAATATGACATTTAGTTTCCCCCATTATGGATGATAAATCAACCGCACTCAAACTCATAGGTATGTTACACTTCAATTTCTTCTCTATGAATATACTAATTTTGTCTAATTGTTCGGTTAACCATTTGGCTGGTTCTGAACCTCTATAACTATCATATTTCGAAATGGAATCATCGAAATAACATTTCAGATAATAGCCTACACTGTAAGCTTCATGTAATTGTTTTCGGTTGGTGTATGAAGCTGAATTTGATGGAGAACAGTTTTGGATTGGTAGCAATAGAGCCTCAAAATCGAAATAAATCACAAATGGCATTGGAATTTTATTTGAATGATTCTTGAAAACTAAATGATCTTCTTTAGGGAATTTTATTTTACATGTATTTATTTCTCCACAATCTTCGATATGAGTCTTGTATTTTATCTCACTCCGAAAATTATTCAAACACCGTTCACATAAATAAGTTTTATTCTTAGTAGTAATTTGCGAATTAATAAGTCGAGCTAAATTTTTAATCAAGCAATAATGGAATTTAACTATTGGATTAACAAAATTCGATGTATCTGAAGATTCTACATCGCGATAATATTTATCCTGAATCAACAACAAATTAAAGTGTGTTTCTAGTTTATTTTTTGATAGATATGCGGGGAGAACCTTTAATTTTTCCTTATCAGCAGCACCATCTGTTTTATCGCATAATTCTAACACAAAAACGTGAATGCTTATATTATTCAGCTTCTCGAATAAATGGATTTGTGAAATAGGCATCGGGAAAGTTAAATTTTGTAAATTCAAAACAGTACTAAAATGAGGATATGAAGTGATTCTATCTGAATGTGTAGTAGCAGGGTGTAATCCAGCTGTTACTGCCCAAGCGAAATAATACTCATCATAATTTTTAACATTGATAACAGCATGTTTATTTGCAATTTCTTTAGGAAGAACTATATATGAAGATCCTGAATTAATTACTTCGTGTTTATTGATATTTATTTGCAGACTTACTATATTTCTGAGACTCCAATTTGAATCTTTCTCTTGGAATTCTTCTAATTTTGTAGAAAGTTTCTCAATAATACTATCTTTATACCATTCTAATAAATTCGTTGTATTATCTATTCCTATTGATCGTGTATGAAAATATTTAAAATCTGTCTGAATAAGTTCATCGTTAACGTTCCCTTTAATGTACTCGCCACAAAATGTTGAATTAACTTTAATAAAATTATATTCATGAAGGATTTTGGAGATTCTAGTATTGAAAAGATGAAAAGCATCATATAAAAAATTAATTGGGTCTAAATGCGAAATATTGATAATCAATCCGGTTCTTATTCTACATTTAAAAGCAGACTGTCCATCCTCCCATCTGATTCTATCACTGCGATTCTTATTTGATATAGATGGTTTATTTCTAATTTGTAATAAAATTTTGAAACGCTTTATATGACCGATATTTGTCTGAAGTTGATTCTTATTAGCTAAATTCAAATCATCTTTCATCAAATGTCTCGAGAACGTACGGATATATTTCGTACAAAAATCTATCCATTTCGTTGTTTCCTGAGGGGAAAATTTTGACTTATACAAATCTTTTTGAGCCTGATCGATGATTTTAACAATTTCGGTGCTAATCGTTGAAATAGAGTTCATGATAATAATAGAACAAAAATCTTACCTTACACCCACCACTTTGAAGTCTGCGAACGCCCCCTAAATCTCTCGGAACTCGATTTTTGCTGCTGGATTCGATTTCCCAAAATGTTCTTCTCCTCTATCAATCAGTCCTATACATTGTTTTTCATTGATGCGATCCAACAGAGGTTTGAGTAGTGGTGTTAAACGTTTTGGGAGGAAAACACCAAAATCGTCAATCTCTGCTAGCACAGATTCTCCAAACCGGGTGTTGACAATTTTCGCATTAGTTATCTTATAAACTTTACCTTCTTCGAGCTGGTTAACTTTTTTCGTGGGTAATCTCTGTAATAGAGAACACGAGTTTAATGCTTCCATGTTCATTATGATATATCTATAACAAGGATAAATATTACTCAAAAGAATTCGGTATATTTCCAAAACATCGATCGAGAAAACAATAGTGGTAATGATCGGTGTGAATCTCAGTGTACAATAGTAAGTAAATGTAATAATCGGTGTGAATTTAAGTGGTGAGCTAGCTTGTTGACAATTTGAAATAAAAGTTCCCTAAATCGAGTTTATTATCATACGAATCATATTCATTTGAAGTATATCAACTTGAAATGAGAGTTTTCTCAATCAAATAATAATATAGACTTACCACAAATTGAACAAGGATAAATATTACTCAATAGAATTCGGTATATCTCCAAAACATCGGTCGAGAAAACAATAGTGGTAATAATCGGTGTGAATCTGAGTGTACAATAGTAAGTAAATGTAATAATCGGTGTGTGAATTTAAGTGGAGAGCTAGCTTGTTGACAATTTGAAATAAAAGTTCCCTAAATCGAGTTTATTATCATACGAATCATATTCATTTGGAATATATCAACTTGAAATGAGAGTCTTCTCAATCAAATAATAATATAGACTTACCTCAAATTGCACCACACAAAAAACACGAGTTGCACGTTAGAGAATCAAATGTGTAATGATTAAATTATATTCGAGACAATACCATTTCCACCTTCTTATCTACGCTGCGCGCGATTCCTACAGTTGCCTACGTGACACATTCCCACGATAATTTGCTGAGTTATCAATATCAGCACAAGAAACAGTTTACGTTTTCATTTTGTTGTTGATAAGATTAATATTTCAAACTAAGCATTTCTCGTAGATAAAATATCAACCAATCAGTTGGTTGCAAAACAAAGTGTTATCTGTTTCCGTTTAAAATTGAATACAATGACTCTATTATCTACCACACACAAGTTACGACTTGTTGATGACCTCATTGATAAGATTAATATTTCAAACTAAGCATTTCTATTTATACGTAGACCAAACTCGCAATCACGCTATCTAGCCGATAATGTTATCTACCCGATAACACTAATTACACACATCGCCAGCATGGGTGACTCACAATCACTGATAACGCTATCTACCCGATAACGTTATCTACCCGATAACACTAATTACACACACTGGATGCCAGACCGAGTCACTGATAACGCTATCTAGCCGATAACGTTATCTACCCGATAACATACATCGCCAGCGCAGACCGGAAGTGGAGACCTGATAATCGGAGCACAGACCGGAAGTGACGTCACACTTCCTGGTCCAAAGGTAGTCAACTGTATCTACTTTCAGTATTCTATAAATTTTGAATTATTGGAGATTTTCAACTTATTTTAAATGATGATGATTCCTTCTTTTTAATTTAATATTGCCTAAATTTTTCCACACACTTTGGAATAAGATAACCTATGATTAAATTATTATTAATATGATTATTCCAATAATTATTATAAATTTGACAGTTTTCATTCTTAAAAACTAATACATGATATAATAATATATCTATAACATTTCTTTAACATTATATAACTCAAATGTACTAATCCTAACTTATATCTATAACATTTTTCAATAGTTTGTGCTATCTCATGATAGTTTTTGTAATCATTTTAGCTATGATTTCTGCCTTCGTAACACTGTACGTTTATTCACTTTCACTGAAGTTCTTGTTTTACACTTCTATTCTAATTACATTGTTGTTTATTATGTTTTACATTGTTTATGATATTATACTAACTACTATTTAACTTTTAATTCCATATAATATCTTTTTATTAATCTTTTCTGATTTTCAATGTTCGGTAAGTTCTAATTTTATCATTTTATTGAGGAAATGAAATCATAACAATATATATATATATATATATATATATATATATATATATATATATATATGTTTCTTCTTAGGTTCTCGCGGACGTAATGTATATATATATATATGTAGAACTGGATTCTCGGGTATTGATCCGCGTTGTGTGATTTCGGTCTTCAAAAGGACCAATTTCACGACGTTTCCTAGATTTTCCAGACTCTACGGTCGAATCACCTGAAGATGGCAAATGCGACTTTGCCGAAACGTCGTGAAATTGGTCCTTTTGAGGACCGAAACCACACAACGAGGATCAATACCCGAGAATCCAGTTCTACATATATATATATATATATATATATATATATATATATATATATATATATATATATATATATATGTAGAACTGGATTCTCGGGTATTGATCCGCGCTGTGTGGTTTCGGTCCTCAAAAGGACCAAATTGTGCTATTTCATAACTCAGTCTGTGCCCTCATCCGTAGGGAAATTAAATGAAATTCGGCTTCGAATTGATTTAGCTCCTCTTGGGATTTAATAATAATTATCCTCTCCCCAATGCGCACTCAAATTAAATTTGTACTTTGTACTTTGCAGGTATTAAATCTTCAGTCATTGTAATTCCACTTCCTATTTTCAATTACCTAGTGTTTTATGTCCAGTCGGCTAAAGGTAGCCAACACCGTTATTCTTCCGTTTATGTGGGATCCAGTTCTAAAACAGTTTTCCATTTCGTTTTCGGATGTGGTTACGTTTAATTCATCCTTGATAGTCTGCATATCCTTTTTGGTCAGTTTTTCGTTGTGTTGTTCAGGAATTCCGTGTATTCTTATATTTTGCTTTTGGCGTGTTGCTAAACGGCTTCCAAAGATTGTTTCAGCATCTTATTTCCTTGTTGGAGGTTCTCTATTTTTGTTTGAATGTATTCGATGCACCTTTTGTTTCTGCTCAAATCAATCTTGCTTCAATTTTCAACGTCATGTTTTTTAACGAGTCGTCTGTTTAATTATTTCTTGAATATCGCTTAATCCTCCTCTGGTTTCAACAGTCGTGCAGACAATCTTCGCATTTGATTTTGGTTACTAATTTGTAAGCTATAAAACCATCTGTATACGTAACAATTTCAAAGCAATATAAAGATAAGGAATCATATTGAAATGCATATGAATGAATTTAAATACATTAAAAAAGTGGCATCATCGTCATTGACCTCCTGATATGGTACATAGTCTTTATAATTCCTTCAGGTCTTTTTGCAGCTATATTTAAGATTCTCCTTTCATGCAAGGGAACACAATTACTCTATCCATGTTTTCTTATTTCAACATGTATTAAAATTTTCTTGTATGCAGCAGTAAACTGTCTACAAGTAGGATTATTATTATTATAGTCTCCCTGAGACCTAATTGTACCAAAGAATAATTTGATACGATCCTGAGTTCATTTATACATAAAATGTTAATGTTTTTGCGGTTTCAATCTGTTCTTCATAAATACCTATAATAATCACAAGGCTGACAAGAAAACCGAAGAAGTCTGCTTTTCTGTTACAATTAAAAACAATTATTAATTAAATTAATTTAATTACTTTATTTAAGTAAGTAATTGAAGCCAAATTAATAACGGTCACTTCTATAAACAAACTTGTTTATTCACCCCTAGGCAACTCCTCTTGCCTTCTGTATATAAGGTTGGCTATATAAGTGTTTATGCCTGCAATAAAAAAATATCCTAATGGTAATTTCCAACCTTCATTAGTACAAACGAGCACGAACACTAGTGCTTCTTTAGCTACATGCACTCTGATCCAAATTCAAGATAACCATGAAAGTTTTGGCCATCATATTCTAAATGCCGACGGATTGCTACTTCAAGAAATATTAAAGAACATACTAATTGTTTATCAGAAGAAGTTATATTCGATTTTAGAAAATCAAACGATTTTTTGGCAAAATAAGCCGTGCATTTACAGATGAATATCATTTACTTATAGTTTTATGATATTATGGTAAGCAATTGAAAAATATGTTTCACATATGCATAAGTCTTAGGCTTCTGGCTTTTTTTTAAACAACAATAATAATTTCCTTGTTAGATTGAAAATTTCCCAGAAGGGTCTCTCCATGTTCCAATAACAGCAAGTTCTTTTTTTCTTCTGTCATTCCTTTTAGCGAAGAAATTTGGTTTCTCTGAAGCCAAGTCATTTGTTGCAACCTCCTTATTTGGTGACTTTTTCAAATTTCCACTTTCTCCATTTCGTAAATCTTCTTTTTTTAAATCTTTCTCTGGGTGTATCTGAAGGTTAAGGCTTAAAAGAGACCGTATTTTTAATACAGCAGTTGAATTAAGGGTTAGCAACCCGCCCTGACCTTGCATTTCCAATATTATCTCCTAGGACAATGAAAGAAAATGTCACATTCTTTTCTCCTTGATGCTTCTTAATCTTCTCTACAGACTGTACTTCCAGTGGATGAACAATAGGGATTCTGTTGATTTTAATATAATTTCTAAAGGAATACAATTAATAATAATAAATACAATATGTTATGCAACTTAGTGGTAAATACATACATATTTTAATCTGCCTACATACAGTTGGTACCGCACATAGTGTAGATCTATCTTTTAGCTTCGAAGATCGATCAAAAAATTCTGGGTCAATGTTTTGGGAACCCAGATCACTGGATTTCTCCGGGGACCAATTCGGTTTCTAAATAACCTTTACCCAAACCTTATACTACCGTTCATTTTTAGAAAATCTAAAAACAATGAATATTGCATTTACATAATACTTATACCTATTTTTCTTCAATGAATAAATAAAATGTTCGTAACTTTCAAATTATAGAAAATTACTATAATTTAAACCGGGATAATATAAGCTATTCAAAGTTGAATTTCACCAATTTAGTATATATTTAATGCTACTAATTGAACTATCTGCTTGTAGGAGCCTCGGTGTCAGCGGAATTAGTTGTCTTGAAGATCGCTAATCTTTAGTTTAATATTATATATTCTTATCATTATTACTTTAACAGTATTTTCAGTGAACAAGCGTGATTATTTCTCATTTATAGTGTTATAGTTTATCCACAGTGTGAACTGTTTTATAGATTATTATATTGTTCATTATTACTTTAACAGTATTTTCAGTGGATAAGGGTGATTATTTCTCATTTAGTGTTCATAGTGTTATAGTTTATTCACAGTGTGGACTGTTTTATAGATTATTATATTGTTGATTCTTGGTATTTTCAACATCTGTTTTCGATTGAACTATTGTTTAAGATCACGAACAATCAACTAGAAACCCATACTCTGAATTGAGAGTATAACCAGGTGTAGGTATTTGAAAAACAGCAGTTAGCATTCAGTATCAATCATCAAAAAATCATATCAGCATTTCAAGTTATGTTACCTGTAACCAAACTTGTATATATTGTAAATATATAGTATAATTCTATTTACATCGATTTTAAATTGGAATTGATATCAAAGGTATAGACATTATGTTAAATCGTGCTCTGATAAATTCTTAAAATAAGAGTTAATATGGAAAATGTGTTGAAAAAATGTATGAAGGAATATTATCTTGGAATAATATGAATGTGGAATTTGTACAAAGTACGTAATAAAACGTTATAATCCTATAACAAACCACATAAAAATGTGAAGCTGTTATTTACTTGTTAAAAAAGAAATTCCAAGTTGGATAACTTCGAACATAATAACCAAACAATTAATTAAATTATCACTGCAAGAAATCCAAATTTTTAATGCAAGCCACCTTCAGTTCGAATTACAACAAGAAGAAATTAGAGTTGTAAAAAGTAAATTGAATATTTCCAAACGACATCAAACAGAAATTGAAAGTGTGAAAAAAGTAGACATTCCTTAATTGACCAAACGCAAAAATAACATTGTAATTTTTGGCTATGATGCGAAATGATGTAATATTCAGTTGATTCAAGATAACAGCAACAACGATAGTTATTTTTTTTAAATGTTTGCATCCAAGAACAAAAGTGAAACACAGATCCAAAGTTATCCTGCTCGAAAGATCAAAATGTTGCTGGTTGAGAATTAAGCTTGTAAAAACGAAATAATGAAAAAAACTAACGTCCTTGGTGTGCTGATACTGAATCTGGCTTCTCCACTTTATTCCTTTTCTGGTACTGAGAAATTGTTCAAAATTAAATATCAAACTATGAGATGAATCACTCCATATGAGTGCTTGCGGAGGTCACGGATAATTGCGATGGGTTTGATAAGTAAGTTCATTATCTCGACGACACAATATATTCAGTTACCGTTAGGTTACCTTAATGACATACTCAGAACATCGTTCTATGTTTGTGTTGAACGTTGATACTTAGAATTCATATAAGCATTCCAAAGATCACTTTTTACTTTCAGATAATCCAAAATTTACTCATCTCTCATTTAGAATTCAGAACTGAAGAAAGTCCAGACGTAAAGTCATATGTATTTCAAAGGATGTTAGAAACACAAGTGGTCCCATTGGGAGATAAATTAGAAGAAGTTCGGACCGATTATCTAGAAGTAAGTATATGTTACGATGCAAGAATTTTAAGTTACCACATCTCTAGATTTTAGAGAAATATACAAGGACACTTGTGAAATACAAAGTTATTTATGGAAACTGTAGTACTTTAACGAAGGGAAAAATATTTTTAACAATGAAAGATTACAAAGAAAAGAATAAAACAAGTAGGTTAGTAATAAAATATATTCTAAATGTTTACAATGATTATAACACCAATCAATGATATAATCAAGTAAATTTGTTATTTTCGTATTATTATTGAGTTGAAATCTATTGTCATTCTATACACGTTTCATTGACCTAAATTATGTGCAAACAATACAGAGAAATAAAAATATGTGCTTCTTTCATACCATCTCAATTAATCCATTAATTTTGATTTTTTTACACAATCAATGTATTTTTATGATTTAGATTTAATTCTCAACAACTTCTTCCTGATTTTATCATGGAATATTTGTGATTATAAACTCATATGTACCCAGAGTACCGTATTAATATGTAGAAAACATAGCAATGTTATGCATTATCATGTCATTATTTTCACTTTCCAAAGCTTTCATTTTCTAGAAATGAAAGCATCCATATTTATTTTCTATTTATGGATAAAACGAAAACTGCCAAAACTGATGAATTTTGGAGTTGAGGGAAACAGTTTAATAAAGTGTCATGTGAAATATTCGATTCGATCAATCATGCCAATATGGCTGATCCGCCTTTTGCTTCATTTTTCGTTTTTAAGAATCATCCCACCTTCTCTAATAAATACCTCACCTGGTACGCATGCTCCGTTGATTTTTGTGCAATGAGAACTACTTGTAAATTGGGAATTTGGTAGATAACAAATGAGATTGTGAAATACAAATACTGTGGCAAAAGTGAACTGAGATCCATCATTTTGAAACCATTTTGGATTGTGATAACAAAAATCATGAATATCTGGAAAGGGGAAGGAGTTCATAACCATAATTTGTACTATACGATAAAGGAGTTAGCAGCTTAATCTCATCTAGTCCGCCTGCCTGAAATCTCTCGTGGTGGAATAAGAGACGAGATATCTGATGAGCACCGAAACACCGACCGAAAAATAGCTATAGAAAAGAGAAATCATCTACCTTTCTACGATGCCCTAGAGCGTTCAATAAATTCGTAAGTGTGACATCATGAATCAAATTAATAGCTCTCTTCTAAATAGAACCTAAGAATTTGAGCGTTTGTTTGGGAGCTGAAGTCTAAACATATGGACAGAACTATTGGACAGGTCGAATATGTGCTTTCTAGATCATAAGGAGCTACTGGGATGTAAAGAAGCTCTTGGCACGGAACAAAAACCCAAGTTTTTGTGAAGTGGTTCTCGCAATGGTCCTCACATGATGGTCCCATGAGAAGGTGTTTTCGCAACCGCATGAGAGGGTGGAGTTGGTGCTGATACCGAGTATTGATACGGAGGAATAGTTGTACCTGATATCATGATATCAGAGATTGTGGGATCAGTCTTCCTGGAGAAACAGGAGGCTTGAGTATTGGTTGCAATAAACTACTAGATTATCAGATCCGCATTTTAAATACGTTCGCCAGATCTTCATTAATTGCATCGATCTATCTCTGTCTCGTTTATCTGGCTTGATTGGATGATATATGGGCTCTATATGAGAAATCGGTATGATGTGTGCCATCAACTACAAATTTATGGACGGGACAGGAGGTCACTTCCAACAGATCGTTGATATGGAGCAGAAACAAAGGAAGATCGCTGTGACACAGCGTTAATAGCCGTGGTATCGGAGGAGACTCCTTAAATCATCACATGGAGTGATCCATCGTAGAGAAAACTCGATAGAAAACGACAAAGTTGAGACGGCACACCATATGACGGAAGTTTCCTAAGAAGGCCTTTTTGCCAGACTTTGCAGATGTCCAATGCTACAGCTAGAGATTTCCCATATTTGTCAATATATGTCTGCCATATATGTCTTATATAGGCGAACAGGTCTCCTACTAATCTCTGCTGACAAAAGCCATATTGGCGGTCATTAACGATTTTGTAGTTCTAGGTATTCGATGAGTTCCATGTTGATTGCTTCCCCATTACTTTAGAGATCACAGATGATAGTGAAATAGGTCTGTAATTAACAGGAAGGATCTTCTTCCCTTTTTTTTGGAATTGGTTTGGAGGGAAACACAACAAGTTTGTACGAGAGGGTAAGCAACCTGATTGGTGTTGATTCTGGGATACATTTCTTGAGAACAACATGCCGGTCTTCGTCAGGCCCTGTAGCCTTTTTGGTATTGAGACCAAGCAGAATGCGCCTAATAGTACGCTGACGAAAGACAATTTCAGGCATATTGCTATCGATCAGGAGGGTCCATTCCTTATGGATCCAAAGTGGAAGATTTCAGAGAAAAGGTTGGCTCTTCCTTGTGGTGTAGTAGTCAATGTGCCATTATCTTTGGTTAGGGGAGGAAATGATCTGGATTGGAAATTTCTTTCATTTACGTAGGCGAAAGTCCAAAACAGGAACCATTTGGGCATTCGATAAGCTTTGCTCTTATTTAGGCGGTCTATGCCTCTTTTAATGTGTCCATTGTGTGATTGCAGATATTCCTAGGATTAACATATTCTGTTCTGGCCTCCAGGCATGAGTTTCTTCGCCAATGAAAGGAATGTTGTTTGGTTTGAAGCGACGGCCCTACAACAGAGTTTATTGAATTATGTTCTCCAGATGATGGTGATTTGTTGGTATTTTCCATTCCCAGCATGATAATATCCAAATCTCTTTGGCACATTGCATTGATTCTTTAGTAAACATGTTTATTTCAAATTTATTACAAATTTTCACTTATCATCTTCTATATACACCCTCTCTATCTCTACACTTCTCCATACGTGCCATCCACTGCTCAAAGCAATGCTGGAAGTCTTCTTCGTTGAGTCCCCTCAGAATGTTTGCCGCTTTTTGTTTCACCTCCTCAACAGTATCAAAACGCGTTCCTTTCATGACGGATTTGACCTTGGGGCACAGATAAAAGTCGCACGGAGCTAGGTCAGGTGGTCCAACACTGGGATACCGTGATTCGCAAGAAACGTATTACCGGACAATGCACTGAGTGCTGGAGCATTGTCTTGATGAAGAATCCATTTTTGTTTTTCCATAATTCAGGTCTGTTTTTTCTCACTCGCGAATGCTTAATCGTCGATCAGCACGGACCATATCATTATATTTTTCAATATATTCGTCTGTTTTCGAGGTTATAACATCTCGGCCCGCTTTGAAACACTCAAAAACTTACGCGGTAAACACTAATCACCATACACTTTATGTAATAATTCATAACTTCCGGTGGCCGTTTTCCCAAGTTTCACGTGAAATTTAACAACAATTCTTTGTTCAATTAAATTATTCGACATTTTTCCGGCAAAAAGAAAAATACACAGGTTACGAAAACAAATGTAATAACAGAAAAAAATAATATGATATATATTTAATAGCCACACCTCGTAAATTGATAAATTCCAAAGATTAACCCCCAGCAAATTTGTTAATCCAGCTGATAAATGAGAGGCCACATATTTAGATAAAATTGATCAATTCTCAGATCGTACAACAAAATTCCCGACAATCATTAAACTCGCCCAAAAACATCATGCCTCATGGATAGATGGTTCTATTGAATTTCCACAAAAAAAATTGCCTATTCGAATTCTTATTTCCTATTGCGATAAAGGTCAATATTAGAGCTTTCAAATTTTACTGAAATTCTTTACAGTGAGTGACGACATCACTATCAGAGTCAATTGCAAGGCTTGGGCGGCCAATCGAGAGATAAGGAAATTTGCTTTGCATTAAAACCACTGTTTCAGTTCCTCCATCCTGTTGAAACCACATATCTTGCAAGTTCAAATCGTTGCTTCCATTAAAAAAAATTATTCAGCATCTCCCGATAGCGTAGATTAAACTGTTTCTATACCTTCTTCATCAGAAAAGTACATGCGACAAAGGAATTCAGTTGGGAGTAGAGTGACTATTTCACGTGTTATGTGAAAAGTGTGAATGTCTCAAATGTATCAGATAACCCAGGACAATTGGATGTAATTTGCACCGACTTTATCAAAGTATTCGTAAATCAAATCAAAACAAGCTACTCATAAAAATGGAACAATCCGAACTTTGTAGATCACTCTTGTAATTTCTGGAATCACATCTAACGAAACGAATGAAATATGTTAAATCGTTTTAAATCAAAGAATTCACTGCTACCTGGATCCACTGTTGTTTCGGTGTTCGTTAATGACGAATCGGATATAATAAATGTGGAGAAAATCTCTTTGCAGACGATTTAAAAGTATACAATCATTAAATGATAGTTCAAATCTCCAGCACGATATTGAACTATTACAAAAATGGTGCTTGGAAGATCATTTACAACCAAACATCTCTAAATGCCGATTAATGACCATTAAACGAAACGTGGAACCTATAGAAGTTTAAAATAAAACAGTTTAAAAATGAAAACTACTTTATGATATTGGTTGAGTAAAAAAATCAATGGTACAAGAGTATACTTTATGGTAATTTTTGGAAATTAAGTATTTACAACGGTGCGTGGTTCCTCCTTTCTATTCACAATGGTTGTAACTTGAATCTGCTTGAAAAAAGGAAATATCACCAACTTGTATGGAAATATCGGAATGAAGTGGATTGAAAAGTAAACCAATGTATCTTGAAAAATTATGCTTCGAAGCTGCACTGTCGGCAAGCCAAATTGTATTGCAACCAAGTACTTCAATATTCAGCACTCATAGCTTGAATGCTATTTTGAGATGAAATACCATATTGAGTATCTTCCTGCAGTCGAAATTCCTGTGTTCCTTTTTATGACAGAAGTAGCAGAAAGTAATCTTCTTCAATTTGTTCCTTAAAAATTTTCCGATGAGTTGAAAGATTTTGCTTTTTACTGACCTGTAGTAACTGCTGCAAACTCTGTCGATAATTCATCTACTTCAGAGAGTCTCATTTCTTCTTTTAATAACCTGACGGTCAGATTCTCGAAAGTTTGTTTGGACTCGTCGTATGAATCTCAGGCAGTTACAAAGGAGCTATTTAGTTCGATAACCTCCCCATAATTTTATCGATGTCTGGTACTAGAATGAGCATGGCTTTAACATTATAATCTTCCCATTCTTTCCTTGATCTTGCATCTGATTCTTAAGTTGAACGAATACGGGTACCATTGATGAGTTTACTCAAACTTTCAGCACGAAATATAAAGTTATTACCCCGAAACAGAATATTTACTGGGTAACAGGTTTTAACTTTGACCTGAATCTCACTTTCTACGTATCCTGGGCCCATAACCTGTTGAACAGAAAGCGGAAGAATCAATTATTGTATGTATATGTTTTCGATCATTTCGATTTTTTCAATTAACAAAATTGATTTAATTACACTCCAAACCATAATTACAACAGGTATGAACTATCGCAAATATTGCTGCAATTATTCAGATGAATTCAATAAAATATTTCGTTATGTTCTAGGGGTCCAAACTACAACGAGATCATGAAAACACTGAGCACCTGCGTCACATTGTTCCATGCACTTGAACTTTTGGTTAGGCACGGATTACGAGGTTTCTTAACTTTCTTTGAAGGTAAACTTAAGCATACTTGATTTCTAGTAGTCCGTTATGACAATCGAAAACAAAGTAAACATACGATTATGCATAATTACTGCACGCAAGGTTCCCTTCTTGCCTCGATAAGCAGGTAAAATTCGAGGCAAATCTGTTTTCATTCTCCATTATAAATAAAGTGCAGGAATTCCCAGAACGTGCCTTTTCTCCCCATGCATTAGAAGAGAATTTATAATATTTCGAAATGCACTAGCCAAAGTTTAGAGCAATTTTGATTTTGAATAGTAGATAATAGATTAGATAGCTAATGTTGAAAATTCTTGATGTACTTGAAATGGATTAAATCTAGCTAATTAAGTTCCTAAGATACTATTCTATGATTTTACAAATCTAAATAGCTATTCAATGGTTCACATTTCATTCCTATTACAATTAATCAAGTTTAAGATAACTCCATGGAATTTAATTTCAAAACTGTCACTGTCATTAATGTAAAAATGTCAGATAATACATTATATTTTTTGATTGAATTAAATAGACTATAGAAAGTGGTAATTCAAAATATCTGATATATCTATGGTTTCGGCGTTTACGTAGTGTAGATTCATAATACTCCGGAAGTTGGAGAATAAAACTCAAACTTAACACAAAACTTTTAACATTCAATTTAGAATGCTGACAAATTGTTTCACCACACTGTGGCATTTCCAAAGCAAGGAGTTATCAACTAAAGCTAAATCTGAAAGTATGTCCTTAAATATCAGGGATCAGAATGTGATACAAATTGAGGGATGGGGGTGGATAATGGTGGGAGTGTGTTTACAAAATTGTTAACAAGCGGTGGAGTATATGTATCGATTTGATCATTTAATGTTACATTATTATTGTTTTTTGAGTGTTTCAATATTTCTAAGGATTCTAGTATCTTAAGTTCATGTCCTTTTTCCTGAATATGTAGAATATCGGGATTAAGGGTGAAATTGTGGTTATGTTCTAACACGTGATTTGCGTAATTAGAGTTCTCTTTTTTGAGCCTGTAACTTCTGAAATGTTCGTTGAACCTGTGTGTGATGACTAGTGCTTTGTACATAGGACAAACGACGCAGTTTCAGCGTAAGGTTTTACATGTGAACCTTGAAATGCGAAAAGAGGTTTTTCATATTCAATTTTATTCACGAAAGTTTAGAAGTCACGCAAGTAATTCTTGATTAATGTCATTGAAGAAATTGTTCAGAAGCAAAAAACTTGAGTATATCAATTGTAACAGCTGATATAATGCGTGTTTTTAGTTCAGATCCCCAAAGATTGGCTCTTAGATTCTATTCAGTAGAGAGATGACCGTCTGATTGGTGATTCCTTATTTACGAATTCATTGACAGAAATACGAACATTGTAAAAAGGTGGGCGATCTCTAAATATTTCCATGGTCGGCGCTCATCAGAAATTTCGTCTGTTATTCTACCACGAGAAATGCCTGGTAGGCGGACTAGTTCGAGATCTGCTGAACTTCTTCCTACCAGACTTCATTTTTCTGTCAAACGGCAAAGTTGTGGTACTCTGCCTAGTGAGGTCTCTCTGGATGCCTATAAACATTCAAAAAAACTTCCAATGCTTATCTCTTCTCCTAACATTCCACTGTTAGCTCACCTTATGCTCTCGAACATCGTAGGTTTTCCTCTCGTTCAGTCTAAATATTAAAAAAAATGAAAAGTATCACCATGAAAATATGTTTTTCATTAGCATGTAATATGAAAATATTCAGCACCAATTTGGAGCACGTATTCTTTGTTGTATTTATGTTTTTGTATGAACTATCATTATTGATATTAGCCCTAGTGATCGTATGTTGGCTATTGTTTAAACTTCTAGGTTACATTGATAAACCGATTCTTCGAGGAAATTCGGGTTTGGTCAGAATAATAGAGGATTTGAGAGAATATTTGGGACCTATCCCTAATATAGACAGGTTGCCTGATGGATCATACCCAAAGGTAAGTAAGCTTTTTCTCATTGGCTAAACATAGAGACTGTTATCATTGAATTCAGCATTATGTTTTTGAGTGGTGTACCGCAATTGTTTAAAGTCTATCTTCTAACATTTGCTATGATTCATTAATGGAAAATTGGTCTACAAACTCGTGATAATTAGTTTTGTTCATTTTAGATATTCAAGTATCGTATATAATTTATAATATTTAGTTATATTAGAACTTTTCTAGTTCTACTACAGTTCTATTCAACTATGTTCTTTTAACATATTATTTGATTCTATTGAACGATATTACGTTATCTTGGTATTCTGGTTCTTCAATATGACTAAAACTAAAATAGTATTTCTCTTTTTGACGTTTCGATATTTTATCTTTATCAAAAATTGTTATGTAAATTAGTGTTTCCATGTAATTAAGAAAATAATAGATTTTGATTAATGAAATGCGTCTACAGTCGACTTGTGTTTTGTATCAATTTAAAACTGCTGAAAACATTGGATAAGTTGTGTGTGAAAGAGTAATGTATCGCTTCTCTCAAATTCTCAAATTGATGTACTTGAAATGGATTGAATCTAGTTAACCGAAGCTACTCCCCCTCCCGGCCGCTAAGTAGCTTCAGGTTCCTAAATCGTGTGCCCTCAGTATTCTAATTGAACCCAGAATGACTGCCTTTTGCATCCGGTCTATCAAGATATATATATATATATATATATATATATATATATATATATATATATATATATATCTATATATATATATATGTAGAACTGGATTCTCGGGTATTGAGCCGCGTTGTGTGGTTTCGGTCCTCAAAAGGACCAATTTCACGACGTTTTGGCAAAGTCGCATTTGCCATCTTCAGGTGATTCGACTCTGAGTCAACATTGAACACTTCTACACCAGAATAACCAGGGAGGCAATAGAGATCGAGAAACGTCCACATAGTCTTAACAAACGAGATGACTGACTAAGATTACCAGCAACATGGAAACCCGCTTTAGAAAGTCGGAAGATACAACCAAAAACAAGAGAGAACGTGGTATCCAGTGCACGTGCAACAGGTCACGGAAACTTTCCGGCTGATTCCAGCGTCGCAATGACGTCATCCAAACGTGTCACTCGGAGCCGAACACGTAGAAATCAACCAAGTGTGAAATAGTTCGAAAGTCCAAAGGTCAAGCATAACGGGGGATATAAATACCTGTCCCTCCAAGTAAGCGTCAGTTCGCCTAAATTTTCCAGACTCTACGGTCGAATCACCTGAAGATGGCAAATGCGACTTTGCCGAAACGTCGTGAAATTGGTCTTTTTGAGGACCGAAACCACACAACGCGGATCAATACCCGAGAATCCAGTTCTACATATATATATATATATATATATATATATATATATATATATATATATATATATATATATATATATATATATATATGTTTCTTCTTAGGTTCTCGCGGACGTAATGTGTAGAACTGGATTCTCGGGTATTGATCCGCGTTGTGTGGTTTCGGTCCTCAAAAGGACCAATTTCACGACGTTTCGGCAAAGTCGCATTTGCCATCTTCAGTTCGCCTAGATTTTCCAGACTCTACGGTCGAATCACCTGAAGATGGCAAATGCGACTTTGCCGAAACGTCGTGAAATTGGTCCTTTTGAGGACCGAAACCACACAACGCGGATCAATACCCGAGAATCCAGTTCTACATATATATATATACATATATATATATTGTATATATTGTATGTTTTCTTGGTATATTGGTTCGTATATATACTGATAATGAAATAAATATGTATATATTTTTTTTTACATTCAAACCTGGTCGGGGCTGCTGCGAGCTCCGACGACATCGCAACAGTCGCGCCAGAAAAAACCTAAAAGGCGGTTAACCGAAGCTACTCCTCCCCACCGGTCGGTAAGTAGCTTCAGGTTCCTAAATCGTGTGCCCTAAGTATTCTAATTGAACCCAGAATGACTGCCTTTTGCATCCGGTCTATCAAGATCTGCGCCGAGTTCCTACAGGCCGGAATGATCTTCAAGTTTGAACGCAGCGAAGACCGAATTCCGCCCAAAACACCGATGATCAGAACCACTAATACGACCTTGTGGCCTGGGTATAGCGTGCGGAGCTCGAACAGGAGATCTTGATATTTTGTCCATTTTTCCTCCTCTTTCAAGACTATGTTCTTCTCTGCCGGAGCGGAGAATTCGATGACATACATAGTCTTGATTAGTTTATCGAGGAGGACAACGTCAGGCCTATTTGCTTGTATGGACCTGACGGTCGGAAACGGATAATTCCAGAAGATCTGGCATTTTTCGTTTCCGACAACGGACTCAATATCTCCTGGCATGTAAGGCAGCACCGGCTCTTGGTCTATTCCGTACGAGTGCCTTAGATGGTAATACAGCACCCGTAGGGCCGCATTATGGCGATGGGTGTACGCCGACGCCGCTTTTGCCGGACATGCCGACAGAAGGTGGAAAAGCGTCTCAGGCGCCTTTCGACAGGCCCTGCAGCTGACATCAGGGACCTGCACACCCATCACATTGCGGCGATAGACCAAGGTGTTAATTACGCCATCTTGGCAAGCTGCGGTAAATCCCTCAGTCTCGGATGTAAGCCCGGCTGACCTTAGGTAGCCGAAGGTCAGCCTAGTTGACAAGCCGAGCGTTTCGATGTTTCGATAGAAAACACCGTGTATCGGCTTGTCAACATGCCGCCTGAGCGTAAGTTCTTGCTCCGCGGCATTTATCTGGGCTTTCAGGCGAGAAGGTAGGAGCTCGAGGTTACCCTCTAGTCGGCCTTCTCGACTGATCTGAAATTCGAGACCAAGTTCTTCCGCAGCTTTTTGTGCTGCCTTAACGATAAATGCCCCCACTCCGGCCAATTCGTGACTTTTAACAAGGCACAGGAGGGGGTCCAAGCTCCTAAGAACTTTACAAGCTATACTCAGAACCACACTTCGATGCAGACCCTCCAGACTGAGGAGTCCCCTACCTCCCCGATGACGTGGGAGATAAATGCGGGAAACGGATGATCTAGGATGCAAACTGTGATGGATATGCATCATTTTCCGGGTGTCTTTATCGAGTCTATGCAGCTCATCGACCGTCCATTTCACCACTCCAAAAGAGTGGAGCAGGACTGGAACGGCAAGCATATTTGTTGCAGACACCTTGTTCCCACTCGAAAGTTCGGAAGACCAAATATTTCGAACAAGGTTTCTGTATTTGCCGCGGAGAGCCACCTTTACCTGGGAAGCGTCATAATTAGGACGCTGTTCAATTCCCAGGTATCGATAGGTCTCTCCAGCATCGAGGTGTTCAAAGATGCTTCCGTCGGCAAGCTGCATATTCTCGTACACTTCCGGAGATCGTCCTCTCCTCAAATGAAACACTGCGCATTTGTCCAATCCCAACTCCATGCCTACGGCTCGTGTATATTCCTGAACTACATTGAGAGATTGATGGAGGTTCTTCTCCCCAGAGGCATACAGTTTCAAATCATCCACGTAAAATAAATGGGTGATCTGATGCCTCCGGTCGTTCGGTGGTCCAGAGTAATATCCACGAGTCCGTCTTAAAGCAATGGAGAGGGGCAGCAGTGAGATATTGAACATGAGGGGACTCAAGGAGTCTCCTTGGAAAACTCCCCTCTTGAATGTTACCAACTCTGTCAAGACTCGTCGTGTGCCTGATGTGATGGCGAAACGGGTCTTCCAGAGTGGCAACAGATGTTCTATGCATCTCATTAGTGGGGTAGGAACCGCAAGGCATTGGAGCAAGTATAATAATAGCTCATGTGATGTTGAATCAAATGCCTTGCGGTAGTCAATCCAGGCCATGGAAAGGTTGCGCTTGTAGAGTATGGAGTCCTGAGGGATAGATCTATCTATCACCAGGTTCTCCCGGCAACCCTCCATGCCTTTCTTTGCCCCACGCTGCTCGCTGATGTTATTAACTACCGGACCGATCGATTTCAACAACCTAGCATACAAGATACGTGTAAATAACTTGTAGCAGGTGTTGAGACAAGTGATCGGTCGGTAGTTCTTGGGATCAGACAAGTCTCCACTCTTTGGAAGTAGCACAGTGTACCCCTCGACAGCCCAGCTTGGAATCTGCCGCTCCAATTTGACCCAGGAGTCAAAGACTCTGGCCAGACGGCGGTGAGTGGAAGGAAATTTCTTCCACCACCATATGTTAATGCCGTCAGGGCCGGGAGCAGCATAGTTTTTGGTACCGACAAGAGCTTGTCGGACCTCATCCTCGCTTACTGCCTCGCACACTTCTGTTTGCGGAAGTTGACGTTCAGCGCAAAACATTTGGAAGTGTGCTAGGGCTGGAGTGTCTAGGTGAATTGGACGCGGTGACTCATACACTCCTTTCCAGAACTGCTCAACCTCCTCCACAGTCGGTGGAGCAACAATTGTGGGCGGTGGAGATTCAAAAAGCCGAGACGGGCTATCGCGAAACAAGGAATTCTCCCTGATGCGTCTAACCCGTCTGGCCAGATTACTCCTTACCACGCCCAGGACTCGAATCCTATCCGCACAATGTTGGTTGATGGTCTGCAACACTGTACGTTTTAGTGTGTGATGGTGGCGGCGCAGTTGAGCGGCTATACTCCTAATTTTTGGCGTGAAAGCCCTGCCGCTAGAAATAAAATCCATCACACACTGGATCCGAGACGCTTGCTGCCTCGCCGACTGAATTTTGGCCTCGACTTTGTGTAGGCGCCGTTCGGTTTTCTCGATCTGGTCGTGCGGTCTCTCACTCCGCACTTCCGGAACGAGTCGCTTTGCGGCACCATACACGGCCTCGTTGATTTCCCAGAGGTCGGAAGCTCGTCGTTAATCAACGTGTCCAATTCTACCAGCTCGTGTGGTCGTACGGAGACCCTGATGTTGATTCGGGCTCTCCTAGTTCTAAGATCAACTTCGGTGTTCTGGAGCAGGCTTGCTCTACCAGATCTGTTGCGGCGCACCACAGGTGGTGCTGGTGCGGCTAGATCCGGTTCTGGTGCTGCAGCCTGCCGGAGATTCGTTCTTATATAGCCGGTTCTTCGCAGGTAGAATACTTGATTCCGCAAGGTTTGTGCGGAAAAGTCACGGCATAGAGGATGCATGATGCACCAAAGTGCATGCAGCCGTGACATGTATCCCCTACGGGCCGGCTCGCTGCGCTCGAAGCAGTCCAGCAAGTCATCCCGAAGTTCATTAGTCCACTCAGAGCGTCCATGTACATTGCGGTGGTCGTCAACGTCGGGACCGTCCTCTTGGGCCCCACCCACCTGTCCCTGCTCCTCATCCGACGAGGAGCTGATGTGGGAGGCCAATCTTCTGCTGCCCGTAACAAAAGTTGTACCCTCTGCTGGGTTGTTAGCCCAGCATCGGGACGGCATCGGTATTGAGTGAGGTTACCGAGCCGATTTAACCCCGACTTTTTATGGAGGTTGTCCCCTCTACGCTCGGATATGTGGTGGCGCTACTCACCAGTGAGCAAACCGAGATCTGCTCAACCCTGCATATATATATATATATATATATATATATATATATATATATATATATGTAGAACTGGATTCTCGGGTATTGATCCGCGTTGTGTGGTTTCGGTCCTCAAAAGGACCAATTTCACGACGTTTCGGCAAAGTCGCATTTGCCATCTTCAGGTGATTCGACCGTAGAGTCTGGAAAATCTAGGCGAACTGACGCTTACTTGGAGGGACAGGTATTTATATCCCCCGTTGTGCTTGACCTTTGGACTTTCGAACTATTTCATGCTTGGTTGATTTCTACGTGTTTGGCTCCGAGTGACACGTTGGGATGACGTCATTGCGACGCTGGAATCAGCCGGAAAGTTTCCGTGACCTGTTGCACGTGCACTAGATACCACGTTCTCTCTTGTTTTTGGTTGTATCTTCCGACTTTCTAAAGCGGGTTTCCATGTTGCTGGTAATCTTAGTCCGTCATCTCGTTTGTTAAGACTATGTAGACGTTTCTCGATCTCTATTGCCTCCCTGGTTATTCTGGTGTAGAAGTGTTCAATGTTGGCTAGAGTCTTTGTGCCGCTAAAGTTGATCATATGGCCAGTACTTCTTACATGTTCAGCTATTGAAGACGTGGTTTCGTTTTTCGACACAGCGTTTGCATGTTCAGTCTTTCGCACATCAATGCGTCTGTTGGTCTGTCCGATGTATGTCTTTCCACAATTACCACATGGCACCTCGTACACTCCTTGGCATTCTAGAGGAATTCTGTCTTTTGGATTCCGAAGAACATTTTTGATTTTCCTATCTGTTGTGAAGGTTGTTTTGATATCATGACGGCTCAGTATTTTGCAGATTTTGTCAGTTGTGCCTTTTATGTAAGGTAGAAAAGCGTTTCCCACTGGTTGATCTTTATTGTTGACATCCTTCTCATTTTTGCGTTGAGAGTTATGAATCTGTTTTCTTGAATAGCCATTCATCCTAAGGGCTGCTCGGATGGTTTCCATTTCTCCATCGAAGTTCTCCGCATCAGCGAGACGTTTTGACCTTGTCATGAGGGTATTTACGACTGATTGTAGCTGGGATGGATGGTGATGCGAGTTACTATTCAAATATCGGTTCGTGTGGGTCTTTTTTCTGAATACTGTATGTCCCAAACTGCCGTCAGTTTTCTTTGTTACCAAAACATCTAGAAATGGTAATTGGTTGTTCTCTTCGGCTTCTATTGTGAATTTTATCCGATCATGGATTCCATTCAGGTGATCGAGAAACCCTCTTAGTTGTCCTTCTCCATGTGGCCAAATAACGAAAATATCATCTACATATCTGAGCCAAAGTTTGGGTTTTAGTTGCGCTGTGTTAAGAGCTTTAATTTCAAAATCCTCCATGAAAAGATTTGCGATCACTGGTGAGATTGGTGATCCCATCGGTGCTCCTTCGATTTGCCTATATCGCTGTCCCTCGTACATAAAGTAAGTATTGGCTACACAGTGTTTGGCCAAGTCAATAATGTATCCTTCCGGTTTGTATTTATGTTGGATGATCTCTAGGGCTTCGTTTATGGGTACTTGTGTGAACAAGGATGCTACGTCGAAGCTTACTAATATGTCGTCAGGTCCTACTATTTGCATATCTAGAAGTTCGATAAAGTGTTCCGCGTTCCTCACATACGATGATGCTGTCTCAACGTGCGGTTGTAACTTCTTGGCTAGGAATCTTGCTAATGCATGTGATGGTGAGCCGATAGAGCTTACTATTGGTCTCAGAGGTACTGCTGGCTTGTGTATTTTTGGGAGACCATATAGTTTCGGACATCTGGATGATTTTTCTCTTGGAATGAGATGTAACTGTAACTCAGGATCGATAGCAGATGCCTTGATTTTCGCTTTCGTTGTTTTCTCTAGATATGTAGTGGGATCAGACCTAATCTTCTTGTAAGTCGGATCGTCCAATAGCGCAGCCATCTTGGTTCTGTAGTCATTTGTGTTCATGACAACGGTTGCATTTCCTTTATCTGCTGGTAGGATGATGATGCTTTCGTTCTCTCGAAGAGCTTCAATACCCGAGAATCCAGTTCTACACATTACGTCCGCGAGAACATAAGATAAGAAGATATATATATATATATATATATATATATATATATATATATATATATATATATATATATATATATATACATCACTGTATCAATGTTGCGTCCCTTCATAATCCTTGCATATTGCGTCCCCTAGAAAGGAGCACGATAGCATAAATCTGATTGAAGTATATTAAGGAGCACAACATGATGAGTGGAGCACGATAATCCAATTTTTGTTTGAATGATATTTATATTATTCATTTCCCTTTCATTCTTCTATCTTTCGTGAATCCTTTCATATTCCTATCAATGATGGTTCCTTTGCATATTTATTTTTCATTTCTTGGTGGATCGTGCTTCCAGAATATATATTTATTTTCAGTTTTCTATCAATTCTACGTCAAACAGTG
Organism: Endomychus coccineus; assembly: GCA_958510875.1. Classification (NCBI taxonomy): domain Eukaryota; kingdom Metazoa; phylum Arthropoda; class Insecta; order Coleoptera; family Endomychidae; genus Endomychus; species Endomychus coccineus. Next base: position 96,666,096 of record OY294069.1, on the reverse strand, counting down.
TTGCCATATCAGTATCACTTGTTTGCATTTATGCGAGGAGAAGATTATTGGGGTTCGGCGTGACTTTTCATTGAAGTTTGCATAGCACTTCCATTGAAGGCATTCGAGCGCTAGCGCGTTTGTTGTTTGGCGTACCATTTTCAAATAGAATTTATTTTATACTTCCAAATTATTCTTTTCTTCACATTCCACATATTTTCACATTTCTACGTGAAAGAAAGGGGCGAAACGTATCCTATGCTTTGCTTTTCATATACTATACTACTTATGGTTCTGTTGAGTTTCTTGGTGTTGTGATAGATAGTTCTTTAAACTGGTCACACCACATTACCTATCTTAGTAAGAAATTAGCTCGGGCGGCTTACGCAACTAAAAGAATGTACAGAATTGCTGGCGAGGAGGTGGCCCTTGTAACTTACTATAGTCTGTTTCACTCCATAATGTCGTATGGTCTCATAACATGGAGCAACGCTGCTCATACTCATTTAGAAAAAAATTTCATATTACAAAAAGCGGTCGTAAGAGCTATTAAAGGTTCAAAACAAGAAACTCATTGCGAGTCTGTTTTTAAAGAATTAAAAATAGTTTCATTATTTTCACTAATTGTTTATGAACACCTTATGGATGTAAAACTCCACTTGAATGAATACACCACTCATTCCGATGATCACTCTTACTCAACGAGAGGTTGTGACAAACTCGTACACCCAAAAACTAAATTAAAAGTAAGCAATAAACTTGGTCTTGCCCTCTTTAATGAATTGCCTAGTGATATTCGATCAATTGATAAAATGTCAGTATTCAAAACAAAAATAAAAAAATTCCTTTTAATGTATATGCATTTATCTCGACCTGTCCTCTGAATGTATATTTCAACGGATAAATGAATTTCTTATTCTTATTCTTATTCTATATACTGGATGGCCCAGGATTTAATAATACTACTGTAACTTCTGAACTGATGAGCGTAAAGAAAAACTTTGCATAATATTACTACATGAAAGTTGCAAACATGAAATTCAAATTTTCGAATAGAAAACCTCTATATTCAGAGTAGATATAATAAAATACATTCTCAGTGATCAAATAAAATGTTGGTCGGCATTTGTTTCGATGAAAGGTCAACAGTATGTATATCATTTCATTCGTAATTCACCGATTCTAATGAATATCCGGATCTCAAATGTAGATACCATCCAAATGAAACAGATTCACGTGTTTAATTATGGTTATAGAAGGAATAATATCTGATAGATGCATACAAACCGGTTTTTAACGATTTTGCAGCCATCTACAACCAAAAATAAGAGGTATACATAGCTTTGTATATTGAGTCGATGAATTCAACTAAGCAAACATGAAATTTGAAAATTTGAACGTTCAGTCCAAAACATGGAAGTCGGGAATTTGTCATTTACGATTATTACTGCAACTAATTGAAAATGTTGCCTAGTAAACCTACGCCCAATTTGAAGACAACATCCTTGACAGTGAATCAAACCACGATTACTTGTTTAATTAACGAGAATTCACAGACCTCCAGGTTAAAAGACTATAAGAACACACCAGTTCTCTTCTGATAAAACTACATTTGGCGTAGCCCAGGAACAACGACTTGGACGTAGAGATTTTCTGTTCCCTTCGAGGGACTAGGTTTAGTTCCGCCTCTCACCATCGGAGTTTTAGAAATAGTTGATTTGGCGATCAGTTGACTATCTGGATGAGTGTCATTGAATAAGTGGCCAACTTCTTCGTATGACCTTGTTTTAACGTCATACTCTCGCAGTATGAAGATACTTTTTCTTTGTTTTTCCAACAAAGATTTATGTCTACTAACACATTCATTACACGGAGAGGCTAACAAAAATATCTAATGTGCTTGAAAAATTTAAATGAAGTTCTGTGTATGTTTCTTTGATGAAATCTGGAAAGTTATCAAGTTGTACTAAGGACGATGAAACGAGACAGTTTCAGTAGACAGCGAGTTTGTAATCGCCATAGTAGCAGATTTTCCTTTATCACCCGTGGTGCAAACGATACCTATCTTTTAGAAAACATCTACTTCGGGTATCTTCGTAACCACTTCGGACACGATCGCGTACCTAACGAGTCGATTCAGTTATCAATTCGATGCATGTTTCTCGGAAATAGCGAAAAACACAAGTCTTCGCAATTTCAGCGCCACCTATCAAGAATTGCAAAAAAATTCAAACAAACCTTTCATTGTTTCCAACGAAGAATGCGAATCAGCAAAGTCCTATTTAAGGTTTTGAAATAGGCAGCCACGTCACCCACGAGGTTGGGATTGTTGGTCAATTTTGGTATTATTTGATAGCGTTTTCTAATATAGCAACTGCTTGTTTTTTCGCTTGCCGTTTCATAGCGTATTTTCCAAATATCCAGCCGTTCAGGAATTTTTGGACACCCAGTGTACTAAGACTAATGAACTAAATTCAAAACTGTTACTAGTATTTATATTTACAGAAATATAGGGGAGAAGAGGAGGAAACAGTCTTTGCTTTAGTAATCTTTGAACGTATTATCTTTAGGTAGAGACAAATTTTACTGTGAACTGTTAACGGATTAATGTTAGTAGAGGCTTAGTGGTATATAGTAAAGTCAATATTCATCAACTTATCTTCATTTCGGTACATATGGAGGGCTCTTAAATTATTCGAGAATATACTGGTTTTGAAGTGACAAAATGTTCTTTATATCTAGTGGAAACATTTCTTTTTGTTTGGCATACATAATTTTTTTCACAACATGGAGATTTAATTCTATATGTGTCTCTTTGTTTTCAATTTTATTCATTTATTTTGTGGTTAGTATTACATTATATAAACAGGTATTATGTCAGCTTTATTAAGAATGAACAATTTTCTATTATTCTCTGGCATTAAATTTACTAAGTAAAAGTTTTGCTAAAAACGGTTTCCCATGTTGGTTTTGTATGTTCGTTTGCATGTTATTATTATTGAAGACACATACCTTTTGTTGTATGCAGAGTGACGTTAACATCAAATATTGTATTTTTTAATCTGATCTGATTTGTTCATGATAATCAAATCTTCATTAACATAATGTTGTTTGACATTTCTGTTATTACATTCTATATAAAAATAAACTTCACATAATCTACTAACCAAAGATTGGCGCTTGGAGATGATAAATGTTTTGTGTTACGTATTCAGCCAAACCTATTCTTCCCTCCACAGTTCTTGGAATATACGGGATGATCCAGATTAAATGTACACCACCATTTTTGATTTCTTTACTGTCACAGCTCCGACTTCGGTCAAATTAGCAGACATAGGTTGTTTTTTTTGCTTATTACAATGGTGAAATCAAAAATAGAATTGAACATCGCATTTTGTGTTCTCGAACATAATAACAATTTTACAAATTGAGCATTCTGTATAGTAGGCGCTAGAGGCTTGGGACTTGCCTGTCGTCTTGAGGAGATTTCATTTGTATTCAATAGATTGTCTAGCGTGACGGATGTGTTTCTGTTTGATGAGAATTCAGTCTGTGTAATAGATAATATTCTATATTGATGTATAGTTTTAAATATAACTCGTATTGAACATTTTTGTGTTCTGTTATTGACGATCTAAACGCATTTCGTTGTTAAGAAAAAGACGTTGCTAGAAAGTATCAAAGAAGAATACTATACTGAAGAAAAATTCCAAAATGAACTTTTGTTGAAAAAATTAAAGAAAAAAGGACATGTACTTACCATTGTTAACCTGAAGAAGCCACTGTGTGGAGAAACATGTATTATCTCTTATTTTGGAATTTTCCTTCAGTAGTATTCATCTAGTATTCATTTGTGATATAATAGATCATCAACAAACAAAGACAACAGTTTACCTAAATAGCTACATAAGTTCAGACCAGAAACCCCATTCACACATTTACATTTTGAACAAACTCAAATAATGTTTTCATTCCAGACTTTAACTGATCAAATAGGTGGGATGTAAATCTTTTTTGTAGGTGTCGAATGGGAAACAGAATTTGCTTAGGTCATTAAGCATCAAAATTCATAATATAATGCCTGCCGGCATTCGGTCTTTGAGTACCTTATATCGTTTTAAACGGCTACCGCCGGTTGAGAGCATTCGGAGACTTCACCTTAGATACATATCCACCAAAAATTAGTATCAACAAACGTTTGATTGCAGATGTATATTTCGAAAGAAGAGTATGTTTGCAAAAATAATTGTCATTGATCAGAGTTGAAAATAGTTTATATTCGAAATGGCTTCGAGAACTCGAGAAAAAACTCAATGTTTGTATCTTATATGGCTTGTTTTGACTGTATATGAGAATATCAAAAAAAGGGACAGAAAACATAGATGTTGGATGTCACGCATTATAACAACTAGAGATCCAATGCCACTGCTAGCTGGCTTCAGAAAAGATAGGTTTGTTGGAAAACTTGTCGTATGTCACCTTAAGAATTTGAAATTCTAAGATCGCTGATCAGTTCAGGGATACCTGCACGAGATGCAAATTACCGAAACTGTAGTCCTAGGGAAGTTAGATTGACAATAGCTTCACCCACTCCGAATTATTATTCTATGATTTTCAAAGATGTATTCGAACGATTCTCGTATGCACAATCGCTTGTATATCTCCAGTCTCCACAGGAAATGCATAGAACATCGAACGAGCACAAACATTGTTATATACATTCCTTTGATGTACAAATGTACCGGCATCGGTCAGAACGCTAGCAAACGTTTGCGAATGCGCGTGCGTGATTCACGTCTCCACCAACAAATAAGTAGTAAATAAATATTTTGATTATATGAAAGAATAACTACTTTGTTTTTATACCACTTTTATTGATAATAACGTGAAAACGTAACTATAGTTTCAACACCGAAGTGCCATTATCAAACAATTAGAAAATTATGAAGAAATCAATGAAACAATTCAAGTATAAATAGAGTAGTGTAAAGTAGGGTTGAGATTAAGGGGTTAAGCAGGTAGATCCTAGGAAAGTACAGAATTACATAGTAAACATAGCAACAATTTGTGAATTAGTGGGATTATAATTTGATATTCTGAGAATTATTTTAAGAGCGGTTTGAAAGACACATGAAAAGATCACTTTGATATAGGTCTAACTGATCATTGAGGATATTGTTATTAGAGTTTTCGACACCTTTATAAATCTCTATTGATTCTAATATATTCAATTTAAAACCTCTGGTTTGGTTATGTGGAATGCTTAGACTATCTAAATTATGGAAATTATGACCAGTATTGTAAAAAATGATTTGCAAAGGTTGAATCAGTTTTGTTGAGTCTAAACGAGCGAAAATATTCTTCGTATCTTAATTTGAAATTACGACAAGTTCTACCTATATAAAAGTCATCACAGTCTGGGCAAATCATTTTATAAACTCCAGGTTTTCTATATTTATTGATTTTGTTTTTGGCGTTGTATATAAGATGGCAAAGTTTATTTTGAGGTTTGAAACTGATTTTAAAATTATGGCGTGATAAAATTTTAGCAACATGTTCGCTTACTGTACGAAAATATGTCAAAGAGATGAATTTAGTGGATACATCTATGTGTTTTATACGCGGATAAATTTTATAGAAAGTTAATTGTTGTTGTTTGCGATTTATTAGTTTAATTATTTGATCTACCGGAAAACCATTATTGATGGCTATTCGTTTGATCATGTTCAACTCAGTAGTGAGGTGTTCTATTGACAATGGTATCGAAAATGCTCTATGGATCATTGAGTGATATGCTGCTAATTTATGGCTACGAGGGCTAAACGATGAGTTCGGAATAGTGATGTCTGTACAAATGGGTTTCCTGTAGATATTGAAGTTTATTCTATTATGGTCACGTATTAGTGTTAAATCCAAAAAGTTTATTGTTCTATCTTTTTCTGTTTCTAACGTTAATTCAATTTTTGGGTGAAGTTGGTTAATGAATGAAAGAAAGGAATTTAATTGTCTCGATGTGCCTTTGAAGAAGGCAAGTACATCATCTACGTATCTATACCAAAATTGAATATGGTTTTTTGCTAATGTGCAGTTCATAATTTTGTCCTCCAGATCAGAAATAAAAATGTCTGCTAATAGTGGACTCAATGGGTTACTCATAGCGAGACCTGAATTCTGTACATAAAATTTATTATTAAATTGACAATAGTTTTGACTCAAGCATAGGTCAAAAGCGAGTTCATTTTGAATTAAGGGGTTAATATGTGATCTATCTAAAATGCTTCTAATTAGAGACTTACATTCTGAAGTTGGAATATTTGAAAACATGTTTGAAACATCAAAGGAAACTGAAAAACCATTGGTTGGTATATGGTGTGTTTTGACTAATTCGGACAATTCGAGAGAGTTTTTAACAGTAAATTTAGGTTTAAAATTAGTGAATTTCTTGAATTTCTGATTTAATTTGATTGCAAGGTCCCTTATTGGACTATTGATGTAAGACACTACAGGTCGTATGAGGGCATTTTCTGTATGATTTTTAATAAGTCCGTATAGTTTAGGTGAGCAAGGATTGCTATTAATGAGTTTATATTTTTCGAAACCACTGTCAAATAAAATTTCACTATTTTGTAGGAATTGTTTTGTTTTTGATTGAAAAAGATTAGTTGGGTCTTTACGTATTCCGTTTAATTCCGCTTGGATGAATACTGACATTTTATCCTCATAATCTTGTTTAGGGATGATTATTATTGCATTCGATTTATCTGCCTTTGTAAGGGTTAAATTGTTTTCTTTCAGTTTTTGATAAATTGATTTGATTTTAGATGTATTGTAACCTCCTTCCGCTTGAATGGTTAATTACAAGTGGGGAGGTTGTCACTTACTGTCCTCTTATGACAGTAACTGACCTGCTCGGGTTTCTTGAGGGTCCAGGTTCCCTTTTTATATAGGTTTTAAAATTGCTGTTTCTCTTTCGTGTGGATTGCCAAATAAAACAGATATTTCTTGCTTAACTAAGTTTATTAATTATCTCTATTTACATTTACACCAGCTATGTACAATCTATCTACAAAATGTTGCTAGGAACAGGCCGTTTTAATGTGTTCGTTTTCCGTGTATAAAATAACGCGCTAATTAGATGTTTTCCTATCGTCGGGAGTCTCCACCATCTGCGTGAGATGGTAGACAAGTTTTTGTCCCTAGGTCTAGAAATGAAATGAATCGCGACAATCTAAATATTTAGTACACTGTTAACTTCGACGGAGCGTGGGTCGTGTATTCGCTCTGACCTGTATTTCAGACGTAATTTCTTACGGAACGGGGTATAACGGACTAGGTTGATTTGTCAGCTATCGGCTATGACTGACTTAGTAATTTCACAAGTCGGTCTCGGAGAGAATCACCACGTAGCCCCTGAAATCAATTCGCAGAAGCTGGATCGTATTCGTCCAAGCTATAAGGCTTGATTTTTCCAGCGGTTTCGGCTGTGACTTTATTAACAATTCTACGAATCGGTCTCGGACAATATCCTAACTTAGTCTCTAGAAAAACAATTCGCAGAAGCTGGATCGTATTCGTCCAAGCTATCAGGATTGTTTTGTAGACTATTGAATTTATAAACAAAGTTCGAATTTGAAATCGGACTTATATACTGGAATGTTAATTCTCTAGAAAAACAATTCGCAGAAGCTGGATCGTATTCGTCCAAGCTATAAGGATTGTTTTTCCCAGCGGTTTCGGCTGTGTGTTTATTCACAATTCTACAAATCGGTCTCGGACAAAATCCTAACTTAGTCTCTAGAAAAACAATTCGCAGAAGCTGAATCGTATTCGTCCAAGCTATCAGGATTGTTTTGTAGACTATTGAATTTATAAACAAAGTTCGAATTTGAAATCGGACTTATATCCTGGAATGTTAATTCAATGACTTGAATGGATTTTAAACGGCAATTAATACTCACTCTCTATTTCTCGGATTTGCACAATAGCAACGGCTTCGGGTTGTTTAGATTACGGCAGGTCAATCTCGGTGCTGGTCTGGCAAGTCAGTCCCCTTCGCTATGAAATGGGCTTGCTTTTATACAGATCGCGGCGTGTGACGTAACGTGAACAGGTGACCGGCTGGCGAATTCTGTTCACCAGTTTTTATACATAGATGTGCACGAAGTTTGATCTCTTAACTTTGCCTATGTAATTCGATTCTACTGAGATATTCAAATTTATTTGTAAGTAATGAAGAATGCTTCATTACAGTATCTGCATGATCGTATTGTTTTTTAGTTGATGAAAGTGATTTTCCTATTTCCAATTTTGTTAATTTAGAATTATTCGCGTTAGTATTTTAAGGCTAATTCTACCTCAGCAATACTAGTTTCTAGAAAAGTGTTACTTTGAATATGTGGAGAATATTTTGTTCCCTTATAGTAAACAAAGTTCTTCTTTTGAGAATATGATTTTGGAGTAATAAATAACTCTCTCACTAAATTTGAAATTTGTTATTTCTTGGGGGTGATTATTGATCGGTTTACATTTTAGAAGATCATTCAACTTTTTTGACTGTGTGAGATATTTAGTGTGAATGAATTTACTAACGCAATCTTTAACATAATCATAAAATAAATCGAATTCAACAGGATGGAGTTTGTAAGATAATTCAGAGTGTAATACCTTTAAGTAATGTGAAGTCACTGAACGTTTTCTATAGAGATTTTTGTTTTCTTCTTTAAGCCAGACGATCCTCGTTTTTTTCAACACGTTCTCTGCTGCTGTGGATTTCGTCTTGGTTTTTAAACCAACAACAACAACAATTAACTTTCTATAAAATTTATCCGCTTATAAAACACATAGATGTATCCACTAAATTCATCTCTTTGACATATTTTGGTACAGTAAGCGAACATATTGCTAACATTTCATCACGCCATAATTTTAAAATCAGTTTCAAACCTCAAAATAAACTTTGCCATCTTATATACAACGCCAAAGACAAAATCAATAAATATAGAAAACCTGGAGTTTATAAGATGATTTGCCCAGACTGTGATGACTTTTATATAGGTAGAACATTTTCGTTCGTTTAGACTCAACAAAACTGATTCAACCTTTGCTAATCATTTTTTACAAACTGGTCATAATTTCCCTAATTTAGATAGTCTAAGCATTCTATATAACCAAACCAGAGGTTTTAAATTGAATATATTAGAATCAATAGAGATTTATAAAGGTGTCAAAAACTCTAATAAAAATATCCTCAATGATCAGTTAGACCTATATCAAAGTGATCTTTTCATGTGTCTTTCAAACCGCTCTTAAAATAATTCTTAGAATATTAAATTATTATCTCACTAATTCACAAATTGTTGCTATGTTTACTATGTAATACTGTACTTTCCTAGGATCTACCTGCTTTTGGAATTTCCATTGACCCCTTAATCTCAACCCTACTTCACTCTACTCTATTTATACTTGAACTGTTTCATTGATTTCTTCATAATTTTCTAATTGTTTGATAATGGAACTTCGGTGTTGAAACTATAGTTACGTTTTCACGTTATTATCTATAGAAGTGGTATAAAAACAAAGTAGTTATTCTTTCATATAATCAAAATGATAAATTACCATAAAGTAACGGCTTCCACCATCGATTTTTTTAGTAAATAAACTGTTCCCTAACGTTTGCATTTAGCGCGCCTGGTTAATATGCACGTCACGCGTGCTGTATCATAGCTACGCCGGCGTACTCGTTGTTTCTCTTTGACTTGAGTATCCGCCGATGCCGCCGGCCGGTAGACCCACAATAGCGACTCGGAATGTTAGGCTAACTTATTAGTTCATCAGCAATTGAATGAAATTTCTCAACAAACAGTATTTCTGAATCTATTATTGTCTATTTCTACAGAACACTAATTTGTCGTACTCATTTGATAAAGCACACGAAATCGTATATCAGAATATATTAAAGCATATAACTTTCATCCAGCTACCTTCTCAGACTGCGCTAATGGAGGTATGTAGGTATTATGATTGTAGGAAAAGAAAATATATTGGAAATGATTCAGAAACCCATAATGGAAGACGTTTTATTATACTCTTTGTTCCATTGAAGTTTATCCAAATTGTTCCATAGTTTATTGAACAAATCATGTAGGTATATGATTTTAGGAACTAATAATGATTCTTGAACCAGGTATGAATTATACAATTTATTTCACTAAGTTGGAACCTTATTCGAAAACTTTCATATCATTAATTTTAGGAAAGTAGTTATTCTTCGTAAAAAGTTCTGCATGTTTTAAATTCTTAAATAATGTCATCAGATATTACATTTTTTCAGTCGTCAAAAAATATGAATTTTACTCAAGAGTAAAGTACATTTATCCCTTGTGACTATGGAACACATGATATCTAATATCAAGTTCAGGGATACCTGCACGAGATGCAAATTACCGAAACTGTAGTCCTAGGGAAGTTAGATTGGCAATAGCTTCACCCACTCCGAATTATTATTCTATGATTTTCAAAGATTTATTCGAACGATTCTCGTATGCACAATCGCTTGTATATCTCCAGTCTCCACAGAAAATGCATAGAACATCGAACGAGCACAAACATTGTTTGATATACATTCCTTTGATGTACAAATCGGTCAGAACGCTAGCAAACATTTGCGAATGCGCGTGATTCACGTCTCCACCAACAAATAAGTAGTAAATAAATACGTTTTCAACTGTTCCCTAACGTTTGCATTTTGCGCGCCTGGTTGATACGCACGCGTGCTGTATCATAGCTACGCCGGCGTATTCGTTGTTTCTCTGTGACTTGAGTATCCGCCGATGCCGCGGGCCGGTAGACCCACAATAGCGACTCGGAATGTTAGGCAAACGTATTAGTTCATCAGCAATTGAATGAAATTTCTCAACAAACAATATTTCTGAATCTATTATTGTCCATTTCTACAGAACACTAATTTGTCGTACTCATTTGATAAAGCACACGAAATCGTATATCAGAATATTAAAGCATAGGTATAACTTTCATTCAGCTACCTTCTCAGACTGCGCTAATGGAGGAATGTAGGTATTATGATCGTAGGAAAAGAAAATATATTGGAAATGATTCAGAAACCCATAATGGAAGACGTTTCATTATACTCTTTGTTACATTGAAGTTTATCCAAATTGTTCCATAGTTTATTAAACAAATCATGTAAATATATGAATGTAGGAACTAATAATGATTCTTGAACCAGGTATGAATTATACAATTTATCTCACTAAGTTGGAACCATATTCGAAAACTTTCATATTATTAATTTAAGGAAAATAGTTATTCTTCGTAAAGAGTTCTGCATGTTCTAAAATCTAAAATAATGTCATCAGATATTACATTTTTTCAGTCGTCAAAAATATGAATTTTACTCAAGAGTAAAGTACCTTTATATTTGACAATATCGAAAATTGTTATGAACAAAAGTTGATCAGAACTAAAAGCTACGTTCAAATATGCAATTACATAAATTTACATCGGAAATTTGGGTTTTGTTATTTGTTACTTATCTTTTTATTTTGAATGAACATTTATCTCTTGTGACTATGGAACACATGATATCTAATACTAGAAATAAATAGAAATTAATTTTTCACTCATTCCACTAATCCCTCGACATATCTACCCTTTCGTTCAATACATCCAATCATTCTGTTAGTAAATTCACGTAATACATTTGTGGAGAAATTTATTGGCATGTTTCTAAAATTAATCTCTCCAAATAGTTAACATCTTGAAACGACTCTTTCCTGTGAACTCCTTCCATCAAGTAACTCCATGAGAAGTAATCAAGGGGGGTTAAGTCAGGGGATCCAGCAGTTCAAAAAGATCAGAATATCTGTGAATAACTTTTCCATGGAACATATATTCAAGATATTCCCTAACATTCAATGTACCGTGGTATGTGGCACCCTCTTATTGAAACCAATTGACGTTCTTGTAAGGATAGTTCGTCCATGAAGTCATAGATGTGAGTTCTTAAATAACGTTCGGCATTCATAGCTTATTCCTATGAATGCCACACCACACGTTCGTCTTAAATGAATATTGGTCATGAGATTTTATTGCAAAATTTGGATTATTTTGAGAACATCAGGGATAATGTTATGACGAGACAGTTTCATTTCATGAAAATTATGCATCATCGGAAAAAAATATATGCCTTGTAAAGAAAGGGTCATCTTCCAACTCTCCTTGGATGAGGCAGCAAAATCGAAGCGCCTATCATAATCCCTTTCTTTCAATGTGTGAATGATTTTTGATTTGAATAGTCCATATTTATTTAGTTTTAAAATTCTTGCCACTGTATCTTCACTTACATTTTGTTCCATCAACGATTTCCTTTTGCGTAATGACAGTTCTCTACCACAGTGATAGCATCACTTCGAACTGCGTATTCTCATCGGCAACCAGCTTTTGGCATTTTCCATTGAAATTATCTTTAATACTTCCAGTAATCTTAAATTCATTTACTATTTTCGTAAGAGTTGAATGACTAATATTTTTATTGTTTATCATTGAAAATAATACTGCTTCTCTATGTGTTTCATAATTTCTTCCCACAATCAAAACAATTTCTATGTTCTCTTCACAAGTTGTTAACTCTACCATTTTTATGTGTCCTAAATTCTAACGCGTTTTGAAACTCACTGTCGAACATTTCTTGCCATCAACAAAACATTTGTATGTCAGTGCATCCTAGATTACATGTAACTACAGTTAAATTTGCATTGATATTGTAGACAAAAAAGAAAAAATATTTATTTAAATGTAAATGAATTTAATTGCATATTTGAAATTTTTTTCCTAAAATTAACAATAAAAAAGTTTTCCATATGGTTCCAACTTAGTGATATTGTATATAAAATTCTCGGGAAATAGGTCACACTAACACATATGCTTATTATTTTCGCCTCAACGTAAGTTTCGGTGTCATGATGGTCGTGAGACCGAAACGTACGTAAAGACGAAAATAATAAGCAAATGTGTTAGTGTTACCTATTTCCCTAGAATTTTATATACAATATGTCTCACTAAGTTGGAACCGTATGGTACGAATAGTATAATTGAAATTGAATAATGAGGTAAAGTTAATAATATAAAGATTCTTGACCCAGTATGAATTATATATAAAAATTCTCGGGAAATAGGTCACAATAACACTTTGTTTTAAATTTTCGTTTTAACGTACGTTTCGGTCTCACGACCTTCATCAGAAGACTTATTATGTAAAAAGGGGTTAATTAAACTAATTAGCACAAGCGCCCATATCGCACAATTTCCAATCAAAAAGCCCACGCCGTCGAAACGAACAGAACCACGAATAATCGAAAATAGTATCGTTAATATTAAAGTATAATTTTTTTGTAACAAGAATCCACTGTTCAGTAAAATCCTCATAATATACGAACGCATATTGCTATGGTCTCAAAGCAACTGAAGTTCGAAGCTATTTGTTGATATTTACTCGAACCAGATGTAGATTTATGACGTACTTGAAAAGGTTTTAGACCTGCATTGGAATTTACTTTAAGCGTTCTTCCTAAAATATACTTTCAACATTATGAAGACGCATGTAGGAATTTGCAAGAGTTTTAATTAATCAAGTTAGTATAAATCTGACTCAATCCCTGAATATCATTCCTATGGTTCACAGAATTGGAATCCCGTTTTATGTGAATCATCTCCAGGATAGATCTTATTGTGACAAGCAAATTCTGATGTGGAGGTGTACCTGGAGGGCACAAGAGGATCTTGGGAAATTGTGCGTTATCAAACCATCAAATAGAATGCTGTGTTACACGTCCAGTTGATCATTTAACATTTCGTTCTCATTATTTTTAGCATATATTTCTATTGATTCTAGTGTGTTCAATTGAAAGCCTCTACTCTAGTTATGTGAAATTTAAACTTCATCTAAATTTGAAAAAATGTGCCCTGTTCCTAAAATATTGTCAGAGAAAAATGAATCTATGTTATCAACTCTTGAAGATCGAAAATGTTCCTTATATCTAATTTCTATATTACGACTGGGTCTACCGATGTAAAAGTTATCACACTCTGAACCGGTTAATTTATTTACTCCAGATTCACTGAACGTGTTTTGATGATTGAGTAAGTCAATTTCTGTTTTTTTTGTCAATTAATTTGGTTATAATTTGAGGTTGAAAACCATAACCTTGATTATATCCAATTCTTCATTGAGGTTTTCAGGAGACATCAATCTACAGAAAGAAGCATAAATTGACTTACTCAAATATCTATCCTTTCACAAAGAATACTGATTCTTCATCAAAACAAGTTCACCTCACATATTTTGGTATCGTAAGTGAAAGAATTGCAGACATTTTACCATTTTATCGAAATATAATCTAAAAGTTAGCTTCTAACTTCAAAATAAGTTGTCCAATTTTTTGTTTAATGCTGAAGATAAAACAAATGAGTTTAATAACCTTGGAGTATACAAATTAGCTAGTTCAGTAAGTGATAACTTTTACATCGGTAGATCTAGATTAGATATAATGAACATTTTCGATCTTTTGAACTTAATAAAACAAATTCATTTTTCTCTAAGCATATTTCAGAAACGGGGCACACTTTTTCAAATTTAGATGAAATTAAAATTTTACCTAACCAGAGTAGAAGTTTTAAATTGAACATACCAGTATCAATAGAAATTTCCAAAAAATTTTGAACGATCAACTAGACGTGTACTACTGAATCCTGTTTGAGGTCTTGATAACGTAAAATTTCACATAATTCTTTTGTGGTTTCCTAGTTTACCTCCGCATTAAAATTTCCTTATCACAATATTAGCTGTACCTCATTGTCCAATTTCAATTATACTATTCTACATTGTAGCAATATATTCCCCCAACCGGAACCCCACTTGTTACCTGTGTCTTATATTGTACCATAAATAGCCAAGATTTTTCATATTTTCATACATTAGTATTTGTTTCTATAATATATGTGATAGAAACAAAGTGAAATTGTTCAATTTTTTGATATCAATATGCTAGAGTATCATAGAGTAATGGCTTCCACCATTGAAACATTCATTATGTGATTATTCAAAAAATATTGTTATTTCGTTAGTTTATATAGGGAAGAACTTGAGATAGTATAAGTGCGGAGAGCCAGTATATCTTTCATGCCACCGTTGCATAAAAGGAATATCAATTCTTGGCATTCATACTGTCTCAACTGACGTCGTAGGAACCCATGATATTCGATTTACAACATTGCCAAATCTATAGATCAGGATTCACAGTGATATAAAAGATAAATATACGAACAGTATATTATTCAGCGCCTCTAGTTCTATTTGTGCCGTACTAATAATATTCATTTCTTTCAAATCGATATCGATGCTGCGTCTATGTTCGACATAGATATATGTCGACAGTAATTTAATGACTTTAGTGAGAGTAACAAATCAAAGGGTGTGGGTTGTTCATTATATAGTTCAACAGAAAATGATAACCACATTGTTGGCATGATGATGGGGAACCAGTTATAATGGAATGCACTACTGCGTCCAGTATACGGATGCAATATTACGTTGGACGCAGCATTAGATGTAAATTGCTAATATAGAGACGCAGCATTGATAGAGGGATATATATATATATATATATATATATATATATATATATATATATATATATATATATATATATTGTTATGATTTCATTTCATAAACAATAAAAGTTTAAAAATAATAACTTACCGAACTTTGAAAATCAGAAAAGATCAAATAAAAGATATTTATATGGAATTAAAAACAATAGTAAAAGCTAAATAATAGTTAGGATATTAATATTAACAATGTAAAAACATAATAAACAACAATGTAATAAAATAAGAAGTGATAAACAAGAACTTCAGTGAAAGTGAAGAAACGTACTGTGTAACGAAGGCAGAAATCATAATTAAAGTGATTACAAAACTATCATGAGATAGTACAAAACAATGAATAATGTTATAGATATAAGTTAGGATTAGTAAATTTGAGTTATGTAATGTTAAAAGAATGTTATTGATATAATATGGTATGTATTAGATTTAAGAATAAGTAACTGTCAAGAAAACCATAAATATGGGAATAATCATATTAATAATAACCCAATCATAGGTTATATTATACCAAAGTGTGGGTAAAAATGTAGGCAATATTAATTTAAAAAGAAGGAATCACTATCAATTAAAATAAGTTGAAAATCTCCAATAATTCAAAAATTAAAGAATACTGAATTCTGATTGGTTGAGAGGAATTTCTAGTGTCAGTCTGGTAACAATGAGTACTTCTGTCAGTTTAACAACAATTAACTTGGCATTCTTGATATGAAAAGTAAACACCTCATTGGTTAATTTTGAAAATGCTTAGCGTCGGTTTTGGAGGCCTATAAAAAGGTCTGAAAGTAAAGCAGTTTGCATTAATATCCAAGCAGAGACTGTTCTCCTCTGGCAACTCACCAAAATTTTCTAACCTAAGTTTATAAAAATTAAACATCAGAGAACGCAAGTGTTCCAAACTTCGATAGGTTCAAAGTAACCAAAGTTAATAAGTTTTATTAAAAGTCAACGAGTATCCCAAGTATCCAAACCAAATAAAGGGTAGTAATAACCTCAAATTTATAAGAAGTATCCAACGATTGCCATTCTTCAACATAATTTCAATAAAGCATCGAAAAGTTTTATTTCTTATCTAAAAGAATAAAACAAAGTATTATCAACAGTTCCTGATCCTCAAGAAGAAGTAACCTAAATTAGTTACCTGTGATTATCGTGAAAAAGCATAGTGTTGTGTAAAAGGTGAATCAACGAAATAACAAAAGGAAGTAAATTGAAAATTGCCCACATTGTTAAACACACTTTTGGATATTATCTAAACGTAAGTTTGTTTATAATTTCTACATCATATTATTCGTATTATCTGTAAAGAAAAAGGAAGATTGTTGATTATAACAATATAAACAAATATTAATTGAAAAAGTGATTGTAAGGTTATGTCATAGATTTTGTAAACATAAAGTTGAATTACACAAGATAATAAGAGTCATAGAAATTAAATATTGTGAAATCAAAGAGCATTGTGTTTAATTCCATATAAAATTATTCTATAGATAAACTTTAAAATTTAATAAACGTAAATTCAAAGTTCAAATATAATCAAATTAGAAAGATAAAAAGCTAGCCGGTAGAATCAAAAATTATAATTATTAAAAAACAAAATAAAAACAGTAAGAGTTTTATAACAATTGTCACCACAAAGTGGGGCAAACAAATAATTATATAACAATTGTCGCTCAAACGTGAGGCCATTTGAAAAAGGGAAATAAAAAGTCATTCTGAAAAGGAAATTCAAATAGAACCGCGTAATCAAAGTAAATTAGAAAACTAGATTAATTAATAAAAGAAAGTAAAAATGGAAGGAGATAGACAAAGTACTCCAGAATTAATAGGATTTGATGAAGATGGTGATATAATTAGTGCAGAAAGACCACCAATAATAGATAGTCAATCACAAATAATGAAATTGCTTGAAAGTTTAAATTTAAAAGCTAATGAAACAAATGCTAAAATTGAACAAGGTATGAGTGATATAAGAGATGAAATTAAGAGAGTGAATGATAAATTTGATAAAAGAACTGAGGAAATTATGAGAATAGTTGAAACTGAAAAAAAGGAAATAAGACAACATGTTGAAGAAAGTATAGATAATGAATTAGAAGAATATAATAGCTTTGTAAATAGAAAGTTTAATAATGTAGAGAAAGAAATAGATATTATGGAAAATAGAATGAATGATATGGGGAAGAATATTGAAGAGAATGTGAATGTGAATGTACAAAGTATGAAAGAAAATCAGGAAAAAATGATAAATGAACAAGATGAAAGAATAAAAAGAATTGAGAATAGATCCGAAGAGAGAATGAATATAGAATACAGAAATGTAGGTCATGAGAATACAATAAAGTTTAATGGAAACATAAAATTATTACATCCATGCATTTTTGTTAAAGATTTAAAAAATGAAATACAGTATGAAAGGAATATAGAGAGAATGAAAAAATTAATAAGAGAACGATTGGTTGATGAACCATTGTTGTGGTTCAATTGCAAAGAAAGGGAATTAAATAGTTTAGATGAGTTTATAGATGAATTTTTAAAAAATTTTTGGGGTGAAAATGAGCAGTCGAAATGTCGAGAAAGGTTATATTTTAGGAAGTATATAGAAGGGACTAGAAAAAGCATGAGTGCTTATGCACTTAGCCTATATAAAGAAGCGCAATATTTAGAACATAAAATGAGAGAGGAAGAGATAGTTGAATACATTTCAAGACAGTATCGAAGTCAAATATCTGAGGCAATAGCCATTGCAAATATTAAAAACATGAATCAACTACTATCATACTTAAACCGAATTGATAATAAGAATAACATAGGAACTAGGCAACAAAATGGATATAATGATAACAGGAACAATTACAGGGGAAATCAAAATTATAATAATAGATTCCAAAAGAATGATTATCAAAACAATTTTAGAAATAGGGATAATAGAAACCAAAATTATTATAATAGGGAAAATAGATATAATGGAAATAATGCTAATCAAAATAGAAATAGATATAGGGATTATAGAAGTCAAAATAATAATAATAATAGAAATAATAGTAGAAATGAAAATAATCAAAGGGAAGTAAACTGTAATAGGATTGAAAGTAATATGGAAAGGGAAGACTCTTCAAGTCAAAATAATCAACAAAATCAGGATTTTTAAGAAAGCACGAATACCACGTTAATGTATTATATGAACATCAGAGGGAATACATTGACTACGAACAGCAAAGGGAAGAAAATGAAAGTATAGGTTTAATTAAATTAAAAGGTTTTTTAAAAGGGAAAGAAGTAGAAATTATGTGTGATACAGGATCAGAACTATCATTAATAAGGGAAGAACTATTGTCTGAAGTAAAATTAACAAATCAATTGAAAATACCAAAAGTAGAATTAGTAAATATTAGTGGAAAGAAAATTACTGAAGTATCAAAAATGATTACTGAGCATGTTATAATAGGGAAGTCAAGTCTAGAGATGCAATTATTTGTAGTGCCGAATATGAAATTGGATATTGTTATGGGAACTGATGAATTAGAAAAACATAGAATTATTATAGATTACGAGGAAAAGGAAATAAAGTTGTTAGATGAAATTATAAAGATAGGGAAAGGGGAAAATGAAAATATTGACAGACCAAATGAAGGTTGCAATATAATAAATGCGGTCGAAAGAAAAGACTCAAGCAGAAATTTAAATGAAATAATCTCGCAGATGAAAGTATCCGAGAAGTATAGGGGAATAATATCAGAAATAATTTCACAACATAAAAGTTTAATAATTAATGAAACTCGTATAGCTAGTAATTATATTCATAAATTCCAAGTCAAAGAAATTGAAAATTTTAAATCCAAGAACTATCCAATCCCATACAAGTACATAGAAGATGTTAGGAAAAAAATCGGTGAAATGCTAGAACAAGACATAATAGAAAGAAGTAAAACAAAATATATAAACCCTATTGTTATAGCAAAAAAGTCAAATGGTGATATTAGATTATGTTTAGATGCTCGAACATTGAATAGATTGTCAGTACCACAATATGAAGCTCCTAAAAATATAGAGTCAATTTTTGGTAGAATAATAAAGGCACAAGTTTTTAGTAAAGTTGATTTAAGACATAGTTTCTGGTTGATTCCTTTACATGAAAGTTGTAGAGATTACACTAGCATTATTTTAAAAGAAAAAGTGTATAGATTTAAAGATGAACCTGTTGGTATTCGAAGTGCATATAGAATATTCAAATATAAAGTAGGAACAAATATTTCATTAGATAGAATTAGAAAAGGGAAAACAGAATTATCAGAAAAAGATAAAAAGAAATGTAAAATCAAAGAGGGAATTTATTTACAAGAAATAGGTTAGAAAGAAATGCAAGAAAGTATATGAATAGGGAAATGAGAAAAAAGAGGAAGGTTAATTAAATTTGAAATAGGTGAATTAGTAATAGTAAGAGCAATGAGAGTAACTAATAATAAAAAGAATATATGTGGAAAATTATGTTTTGCTTTTGAAGGTCCATATGTAGTCATAAATGAAAATGCTGAAAATAGTTATGAATTAATGAATCCTGAAAATGGAAAGATAAGGGGAATATTTAATATTGATCAAATATACAAGTATAATTATTAATAAATTTAGTTCATGAAAATAAAATCAAAAGATAAATAAATTTTAAATATTAATGTGATTAATATGTTAAAATTGATTTAGGGGAATTTGTTATGATTTCATTTCATAAACAATAAAAGTTTAAAAATAATAACTTACCGAACTTTGAAAATCAGAAAAGATCAAATAAAAGATATTTATATGGAATTAAAAACAATAGTAAAAGCTAAATAATAGTTAGGATATTAATATTAACAATGTAAAAACATAATAAACAACAATGTAATAGAATAAGAAGTGATAAACAAGAACTTCAGTGAAAGTGAAGAAACGTACTGTGTAACGAAGGCAGAAATCATAATTAAAGTGATTACAAAACTATCATGAGATAGTACAAAACAATGAATAATGTTATAGATATAAGTTAGGATTAGTAAATTTGAGTTATGTAATGTTAAAAGAATGTTTTTGATATAATATGGTATGTATTAGATTTAAGAATAAGTAACTGTCAAGAAAACCATAAATATGGGAATAATCATATTAATAATAACCCAATCATAGGTTATATTATACCAAAGTGTGGGTAAAAATGTAGGCAATATTAATTTAAAAAGAAGGAATCACTATCAATTAAAATAAGTTGAAAATCTCCAATAATTCAAAAATTAAAGAATACTAAATTCTGATTGGTTGAGAGGAATTTCTAGTGTCAGTCTGGTAACAATGAGTACTTCTGTCAGTTTAACAACAATTAACTTGGCATTCTTGATATGAAAAGTAAACACCTCATTGGTTAATTTTGAAAATGCTTAGCGACGGTTTTGGAGGCCTATAAAAAGGTCTGAAAGTAAAGCTAAGTTCAGTTTGCATTAATATCCAAGCAGAGACTGTTCTCCTCTGGCAACTCACCAAAATTTTCTAACCTAAGTTTATAAAAATTAAACATCAGAGAACGCAAGTGTTCCAAACTTCGATAGGTTCAAAGTAACCAAAGTTAATAAGTTTTATTAAAAGTCAACGAGTATCCCAAGTATCCAAACCAAATAAAGGGTAGTAATAACCTCAAATTTACAAGAAGTATCCAACGATTGCCATTCTTCAACATAATTTCAATAAAGCATCGAAAAGTCTTATGTCTTATCTAAAAGAATAAAACAAAGTATTATCAACAGTTCCTGATCCTCAAGAAGAAGTAACCTAAATTAGTTACCTGTGATTATCGTGAAAAAGCATAGTGTTGTGTAAAAGGTGAATCAACGAAATAACAAAAGGAAGTAAATTGAAAATTGCCCACATTGTTAAACACACTTTTGGATATTATCTAAACGTAAGTTTGTTTATAATTTCTACATCATATTATTCGTATTATCTGTAAAGAAAAAGGAAGATTGTTGATTATAACAATATAAACAAATATTAATTGAAAAAGTGATTGTAAGGTTATGTCATAGATTTTGTAAACATAAAGTTGAATTACACAAGATAATAAGAGTCATAGAAATTAAATATTGTGAAATCAAAGAGCATTGTGTTTAATTCCATATAAAATTATTCTATAGATAAACTTTAAAATTTAATAAACGTAAATTCAAAGTTCAAATATAATCAAATTAGAAAGATAAAAAGCTAGCCGGTAGAATCAAAAATTATAATTAATAAATAAATAAAAACTCAGTAAGAGTAATCATAATAATTGTCACCACAACGTGGGGCAATATAAACCAAAAGACCTAACTATAACAATATATATATATAACTTAAGAGATATAGAATTAAATTTTCTGAATTATGAAGATAACTTAGATAATTTAACATGGGATTATAAAGATGAATAAACGTAAAAGATTGAACCATAGGCGGGATTCGAACCCACATTTCTGGATTTCTAGTCCAGGGTGTTTACCAATTACACCACTTCGGTCCTATTAGATTTTTATATTTTTGTAAATATAAACCTCTGAAAGGATAGTAGATCATTGATGAACACAATGCGATTCGATGCCCTACCATAGATCAACTATTCACGCACATTCATCTAAAGTTCATTTTTTGAAGTAAGGATTGTAGGTTAGTACTGCTATGGTTGGCAGTTACTTGACAGTTCTTATTCAAATGACAGCATCCTGGTTCTTATATATTTCAATAGAACTGACTGAGAATTGTTCTGGTTAATTATAAACAAGTTTAAAGTTTCTTTGCCTAATTGGCCACTATCGTGTATGTAACTTAAGAGATATAGAATTAAATTTTCTGAATTATGAAGATAACTTAGATAATTTAACATAATAATTGGTAAACACCCTGGACTAGAAATCCAGAAATGTGGGTTCGAATCCCGCCTATGGTTCAATCTTTTACGTTTATTCATCTTTATAATCCTATGTTAAATTATCTAAGTTATCTTCATAATTCAGAAAATTTAATTCTATATCTCTTAAGTTACATACACGATAGTGGCCAATTAGGCAAAGAAACTTTAAACTTGTTTATAATTAACCAGAACAATTCTCAGTCAGTTCTATTGAAATATATAAGAACCAGGATGCTGTCATTTGAATAAGAACTGTCAAGTAACTGCCAACCATAGCAGTACTAACCTACAATCCTTACTTCAAAAAACGACTGAACTTTAGATGAATGTGCGTGAATATTTGATCTATGGTAGGGCATCGAATCGCATTGTGTTCATCAATGATCTACTATCCTTTCAGAGGTTTATATTTACAAAAATATAAAAATCTAATAGGACCGAAGTGGTGTAATTGGTAAAAACCCTGGACTAGAAATCCAGAAATGTGGGTTCGAATCCCGCCTATGGTTCAATCTTTTACGTTTATTCATCTTTATAATCCTATGTTAAATTATCTAAGTTATCTTCATAATTCAGAAAATTTAATTCTATATCTCTTAAGTTACATACACGATAGTGGCCAATTAGGCAAAGAAACTTCAAACTTATATATATATATATATATATATATATATATATATATAAACAAGTTTAAAGTTTCTTTGCCTAATTGGCCACTATCGTGTATGTAACTTAAGAGATATAGAATTGAATTTTCTGAATTATGAAGATAACTTAGATAATAATAATAATCTTTATAATCCTATGTTAAATTATCTAAGTTATCTTCATAATTCAGAAAATTCAATTCTATATCTCTTAAGTTATATATATATATATATATATATATATATATATATATATATATATATATATATATAAATTCGCTGTGGTTTTCTTTTGCTGGTTTATCTAAAGTAAGTTGTGGGTTCTCTTAGGTTTTTCAGCAATTTTAAATGAATTATCTCAATGAAACAATCTTTTCATTCGACGCGTTTCGGCTTTCGCCTTCTTCAGGAATTTATTCATTGTTTACATTATGAAGTGAGTTGATTTTACGCCGAAACGCGTCGAATGAAAAGATTGTTTCATTGAGATAATTCATTTAAAATTGCTGAAAAACCTAAGAGAACCCACAACTTACTTTATATATATATATATATATATATATATATATATATATATACAGGGTGTCCTCGAACTGCGTGGCTAAAATAAAACCGAAGATTCTTTGATTCGAAAAAAATTTGATGAGCCTTTTTGCTTTTGCCTCAAGTGTCTTGTTTAGCCGGTAGAGGGCTTCAAAGTTGCAAAAATAATTTTGTTTTTTCGGTATAACTTGAGAACGTGATGGAGGACTTTTACAATATTTGGCAGGTGAGTTACTGTCAATAATAGCCGTTTTTGAAAGTGGTGCATAGAGCCTTAGAGACCATAGAAATGGCTCAAACTTGAAAATGTAACGGGAAAAGTGTCCAGAACTTTTTTGTTGTCAATGTTATTCACTCTATATTTCTTATGTAGATAGCTTATCTAATTTGAAAACTTTTTTTACTCTTAAAAAATTTTGATAAAATCAACGGAATAGCTTGAAAAAAATAATTTTCGAGTCTGCAATTTTGGCTCACTAATTTTACTTAATTAAAATACCTTAGTTGCCTTTGCTTTTCTAATGTCATTTTGGCATTTGGAGAATTTATTCTCAAAACTGTCAGTTTATGGCTCAAAATTTCACTAACACTGAAATGGTTAATATCTCGGTAAAACACGAATAATAAAAACAATAGAAATGGGGAAACGATGTGATTATTTAGGAAAAACAAATGCTAAATTAGAAGAAACAACAAAACTTTTTGGGAAATCGCTAAGGCATCAATTGTTCGAAATGTTGCCCATTATCCTGAATACACAAATTAATTCGTTTCAAGAAATTGGATTGAACTCTGGCTAGTACTTCAGGATCATTCTTCAAGAAATCTGCTTCATGATTAATTCGTTGCAACAATTCCTCTCGTGTGTTTACTGGAGCTGCATAAACTTTCGACTTTAAAGCGCCCCATAGAAAGAAGTCGCAGGGCGTCAAATCAGGGGAGCGGGCCGGCCAGTTCACTGGTGCATCGTGTCCTCTACCTATCCAGCGATCTGGATATTCCAAATTCAAATGTCGCCTCACAGCTAATGTGAAATGAGGAGGTGCACCATCATGGATAAACCAGGCCACGATGAATGTGTAAAGGCAAGTCTTCCAACAGTTCAAGTAGCCTTTGTTCCAAAAAGTTCAAGTAGTTCTCCCCGTTCAATCGATCGGGTATAACGGTAGGGCCAATAATAAAGTTATCCACAATTCCAACCCAAACTGCGATTTTAGTTTGATTCTGAAAATATGTAACTTTCGTTTCATGAGGATTTTCATCAGCATAGAAATGTTCATTATGGAGGTTAAAAAGACCACATCTCGTGAAAGTATCTTCGTCCGTGAACAGAATTCTTCTACAAAAATTGGGGTTTGCGTTTTGTCTTTGGACAATAAGCCGACAGAAATCTAGCCGATGACCTGGATCCATGGGCAATAAGTCTTGAACTGTTTTAATATGATAGGGATACAACAGTTCTTCTTTCAGTACATTATGAACTAATGATTTTGAGGCTCCAATACGAAGTCCCAAACGTAGTGTGCTTATCCCAGGTTCAGTTTCAACCGCTTCCAGTATCGCTTCTTCGAGCTCTAACGTCCTTCTTGTCCGTCTGCGTCCAGTTTCTCTGCGATTTGCTTCAAATTTGCCAGTTTCGCGAAGGTTTGCCGATTTGGAATTCTGCGATGCGGATGTCTTTCCCTTCTCTGGCCATTGCAACGACAAAGTCCATAAATCAATAACATATCAACCATTTCAGTGTTAGTGAAATTTTGAGCCATAATTTTATAAAATTTTTACGGAAAACAAAGTAAAAACTGACAGTTTTGAGAATAAATTCTTCAAATGCCAAAATGACATTAGAAAAGCAAAGGCAACTAAGGTATTTTAATCAAGTAAAATTAGTAAGCCAAAATCGCAGCGACTCGAAAATTAATTTTTTCAAGCTAATCCGTTGATTTTATAAAAATTTTCTAAGAGTAAGAAAAGTTTTCAAATTAGATAAGCTATCTACATACAAAATATCGAGTGAATTACATTGACCACAAAAAAGTTCTGGACACTTTTCCCGTTACATCTTCAAGTTTGAGCCATTTCTATGGTCTCTAAGGCTCTGTGCTCCACTCTCAAAAATGCCCATAATTGACAGTAACTCACCTGCTAAATATTGTAAAAGTTCTTCATCACGTTCTCAAGTTATACCGAAAAAACAAAATAAGTTTTGCAATTTTGAAGCCCTCTACCAGGTAAACAAGACACTTGAGGCAAAAGTAAAAAGGCTCATCAACTTTTTTTCGAATCAAAGAATCTTCGGTTTTATTTTGGCCACGCAGTTCGAGGACATCCTGTATATATTTACATCCCACTATACATAGGTCATCCTTCATATGGTGCAGCAATAAGTCATCTCCCGGGAGGAGTGGAAATATATAAGTTTTCTTCGTGTATATTGGATTACATTCCAATGTAGATGTCGAATCTGGTCAAAAATAATAAACTTTTAATTTAGATTTTCAGATAAGTTCATATCTTTAGGTACTCCAACTAAATCACGATCCTTGAATCATCCGAACGAATATTTCATCATGCAAATCGCAGCTTTAGGTCCTCTTATATATACGGATTATACAAATTACAGTTCATCCGTAGCCCAACAGTGTTGTTACATTTTACGTATTTACGGGGTTCGGTTCATTCAAAGAGCATCTATGTTTTACATGGTCGTGGTCGGTGATTCACAAGGTATCTTGTGTAGATAGGATATGTATTGAAACTACCTATACAATTTAACAAACTCATAAGCTTATGTGTAGACTTATTTCATCTGTTGAATGTGATTATATTTTATTATAGTTTTAAATAATTCTTCATTTGAGGTTATATTTTCTTACGTTAAGGTACAGAGTTCAGGAATTGAATAAACATTCTACCGCCAGAATATGAAACACAAATGGTCATAAATTTGACGATTCTTTTAATAAATTTTAAATGTCTGATATATTTTTCCAATATCAGTTAACACTACACTATATATTACTGTCGGAACAATACAGTTTTTTTCGTTTGAGCACAAGAAAAGTGTTTACTGCTGTAAAATGTCTAATTTACGAGTATTTCAAATCGAATTAAATTAGTTTCTAGTGATTGTGGTCGAAAGCATGTAGGTGTGTAGTAAACAGTAGCTTTGGGTTAGAAAACGATATTTTTCACTGAATGACATATTTTCAAAGTAGTTTCGAAATTATTATTGATCCACAAATTATTTATATTTTATATTTATAACGCAACACCTACTTGAATTGCTGTAACTGTGATGAAGGTATTCTTTATAAATCTTAATCTGAAACTACCGAGTGACATTAATTTCCTCTTGAATAGTAGACTCCCGCAGATAGCTAATCTTGAAAAATCTTGGCTTCCGAATGGATTCCGCGTCACAATAGCACGACATGGTGCTAACATTTTGTCAACCATTACAGGTGGCATCTTCAGGGCAGGCTTGAGGCTTGAACTGAAACTGATTCTACTGGTTTCTGTAGCCGTATTTATTGTATGGGAAATCGTTCACGCTACACAGATCACTGCCTTCATACGGTGGTAAACTTCGTTCTCGCACATGACCTTGCCGTTGTGTGATTATGTGTGAAGTGAAATTTTCGAAGATGGGTTTCCAAATGTTGGGAAGGTAATATCCTGAGTCACGGTTTAGATTATTTGGATGTTTTAGGATTTCTATAGCTTCAAGGGTCTTTCGCTGATGGAAGTGTGTGGCTTGGGCTAGGTGATGTGATAAGTGTCAAACTTGTGTTCCGCAAGTGCAGATCTACCGGTGTCACGAAGCCTTGTACAGCGCTCATGTTCTTTCACACTGTACGACCTGTTTCACCAATGCAGACTTTACCGCAAGAACAAGGAATTCTCTAAACACCTTCCAAGTGGAGAGGAAGAAGGGGATCTTTGATAGGTTTGTAAAACTGAGATAGTTTTGGAAGTGTGGAAAACAGAGTACAAATATTATGTTTTTTAAGCATTTTGGAAATTCGTTCTGTCATAATCCCAATAGATAGGCAGTGGATGAAGCAGGCAGAAGAGGGGGGTTGTGGATCAGGTTGATTTGAAATTTTAGGCTTAGTGTATTTTTTATGGGTCTATGAATGTTGTAATGGGAGAAATTATTTGATAAAAAGACAGATGAAAGATGTTTTGATTCTGATTTTAAGGATTGGGGTTGGGATAAGTTGACAGCTCTGTAGACCACTGAAATTGTGACAGATTGCTTTTGTGCAGGGTGGTGGCGGGAAAGACCATTGAGGTATCTATCGGTGTGAGTCGATTTTCGATAGACAGAATGTCCTGAAGTACCGTTAGTCTATCGACTAACTAATACATCTAGGAAACTTTTGGTTCAACTTCCATGGTGAAAAGGATATTGGATGTAATGAATCTAAATGATTGAGGAAGGGAACATGATTTCCGCGACCATGTTGCCAAATAACAAGTGTGTCGTCGACATATCTGAACCACCATTCCGGCTTGAGTCAATAGCATCTTGCTCAAAAGTTTCCATGAAGATACTAGCTATCACCGGAGAAAGTGGGGAACCCATGGAAGCTCCCGAGGACTGCTCGTAAAAGTTGCCATCCTACAGAAGATATGTGGAAGATAGACAAAAATCAATTAACGATAGTAGGTTCATTGAAATGTTTCTGCAGGTAACAGTTGAGAAATTATGGAAAGTGTGTCTGGAATGGGAACATTGGTAAAGAGCGATTCGACGTGGAGAGTGACGAGCAAATCGTCGGGGTCATTTTTTAGCGTTTAGAGTTTTTCAACGAAATGAGAGGAATTTGGGATAAAACTTTTGGGATTACCTACAACAGGTTTGAGAATATATGACAGATAACAAGAGTTCATAAGAAGGGGATCCGATAGTGCTGACAATTGGTCTCAGGGGAACTGAGGGTTTATTAATTTCAGAGAAATCATATAAACATTTTGAACAATGGGGGATAAGAATTGATTTTCCTTGCGGAACACAAGTTAGACACTAGTCATCAAATCCTCTTCGAAAATACAAAAATCCTAGCCAGAGCCTCACACTTCTATCAGTGAAAAGTCCTTGAAGCTATAGAAATGCTGAAACATCCAAATAATCCAAACCGTGACTCAGGATATCACTTTTTCAACATTTGGGAACCCATCCTCGAAAATTCCACTTGGCACATGATCACACAACGGCAATGTCAGGTGCCAGAACGGAGTTAATCACCGGAACAAAAGCAGAATTTCCCTACGATAAATACGGCTACAGAAACAAGTACAATTAGTTTCAGTTCAAGCCTCACACCTGCCCTGAAGATGCCACCTGTAATGGTTGGCAAAACGTCGGCATCAAGTCGTGGTATTGTGACGCGGAATGCATCCGGAAATTTTCCATTGATTTCCTCTTCTTTTATACAGTGTTTTTTCAATAGATTAATGACCAAACGTAAATCACCATTATTTTGAGTTGAATTGAAAAACATAATCAAGAAATGTTTCGAATTTGATTTTTACTTTCAAGATGATAGAAAGTAATTCTCACTAGAAGTTGTTGTTGTTGTTGTTGTTCATAAGTATCGAAACTAAACAGAAAATATTAGTAGTTTTGTAAAGATAATTTTATTGTCTAATTTTGACCGATAATATGAACCTAGACACTAATACAGGATGATTCATAGGGTCGTAGGGTCATAAGTGTGATAGGGTTAACTGATGTGGACATAAGTCAACCATAAGTAATGAGTCTATCGCCTCTGGTTCTTATGATACATATTGATCGTAACTTTCAAACGACCCGGTATAACTAACTCAACTGGTCGAGATCTTTTACTCATCTTACTTAACAATCCGTATAGATCAAAATTAAAATTCAGTTCCGGAATAAGGAAAGACAATATTTTTAATGTATTAACAACATGCGTAGCATAATTATTAAAATCTGAGTAGTTTGGGCAGAATCGAATGATTATTCGAATGCATAGAATCGAATATTCCGAATTAGAATACTGCCGAGAATCGAATGAATAATCGAATACAGGAGTATTTGAATACTTCAATAAGAATCGGTTGCATCCGAATACTTTCATAATTTGTATTCGAATAGTTCTACCACTACTACTAAGTACAGGTGCCAGAACGGAGTTAACCACCGGTAAAAGGCAGTGAAATTTGTAGCGTGAAGGATTTTTTTCCTACAATAACTACCGCTACAGAAGCCAGTAGAATCAGTTCCAATTCAAGCGTCAAGTCGGCCCTGAAGATGCCACCAGTAATGGTTGGTGAAACGTCGGCATCGAGTAATGATATTGTGACGCGGAATCCATCTGAATGCCAAGATTTTTCGAAATTCGCGGTCGGAATGTATTTTATGTTTATATTAATTATACGTACTTTGTAACAATACTAACCAATAATAAACAAAATTTCGAAAATATGACGTGTATGTTTCACTTATTTTTAATGTTTGCTCCTGGTGTCATTTAAAAAAAAAACTTTCTAATCTATAAATACTGAACTTGCTTCTGTATATAGAAAACACCGACATAGTTCATTAATTTTTATTGATGAAATTATGCGAATTACATATATGTTATATTATTAACAGGGTCTTGTGGTATAAGTCGTTTGGAACAATGTACAATCACAATCGAAATATCAAAACCTAATCAATATTGAACTACCTAGTATTTGAACCTCTTTGCTTATGGAATTAGAATTTTGCAATCAAATAGGTTGAAATGGAGAATGTCGATTTGATTTGAACACGAGACTTTTCGTTCACTAGACTGTGATTCTACCAACTGATCTACAGGGATGATCCGAACTATCTTCTATATGAGCCACCGTTTTTGCCCAAGATACCACATCTTCACTGTGTTAGGGTTTTTTCAATTATAAATTATAAGTAAGTATTTCAAAAATCGCAGGAATGTTGGTCAGTCATTGAAGGAATTAATTTTTGGAGCAGAATTTACCTCTACTTATGCAATAATTAAATGCGTATCAATTGTTTGAAGAAATCAAGCTGTTAAGATTAGAAATTTCAATACTGAACGCCATTTACTTTTTTATATCGATAGCTAAATGGATACCAGTACAACTTTTTCAATGATTTGTGCAACTTTTTGATAATATTAAAAAAACAGTTACGAAAGGTTTCATAATAGCTTTAAATCGAAAAATATTCTAACTATTTAAAAATTTGTACACCTAAATTATTTTTTTTGCTACATTTTCCCGTCTTGAGAATTTCATAATTTTCATAATTATGGCAATCTATAACATTGATTGGGCTGCTGGAATCTGTGAGCTTTTTCGCATTTCTATTGGGGTGTTGCATATGAACATTTTTGAGGAAAATTACTTAAAAAGATTATATTAAGCCGTATGCTTTTCATCCGATGTTAACAAGAAACCAACATTCAGTATATCACTTTTATCAAATGTTGACAACATATTTCCACTCGACCCCAGAAAAACCCGTATGTATATCAAATTTCATAAATTTTGTGTATTTTTTGTCGAAAATATTCACTTCTAATATCCCATGTGCAAAATTTCCGGAAATTAATTTGTGCACTCGGGATATTCGGTAAGAGAATTTCACACCGAAGAAAAATTAGTTTAAAATAATTTCAATGTGATGTTATTTGACATTTTCTCATGAAAATATGAGACATTACGAAGGAATGCCATAATTTATTTATAGGATTTTGAGAGTTTGATGTATGCGAGTCCAAACTTCAAAAAAACTTTTTTCATGATTAAATTGTGTATGGTTATAATTTATAATGTTTCGCCACGGAATTGAAAATCCAGTTGTAATTTCTGATTCACCCACTATGGTCGTACAAAATTTTAAAAAGTGGATTAAATATAGTTTATTACATGTTGTTGAATTAAATTTCATTCACCAAAATTGGTGGAAGTATGTGTTTACAACCAATAATTTTCTTTCGGCAACTGATTTACAATAAAATTTAAATATCAGTAGTAATTTTTGATCCACCCACTTTAGTTCTATAAAATTGTTAAAAGTAGATTAAATACTGTTGAATTACATTTTATTTACTAAAAGTGGTGGAAGTATGTGTTCTTAAATAATGGTTTTCTTTGGGCAACTGATTTATAATAAAATTCAAATCTCAGTAGTAATTTTTGATCCACCCACTTTAGTTGTACAAAATTGTGAAAAGTGGAAAAAAATATGGTTTATTACATGTTATTGAATTACATTTTATTTACTGAAATTGGTGGAAGTATGTGTTTTTAAGTAATGGTTTTCTTTTGACAACTGATTTACAATAAAATTCAAATATCTTTCGATCCACGGACTTTAGTTGTTATAAATTATTTTAAATAGATTATATATATTCTCTTTTATGTTTTTGGGTTCAATTTGATTTACTGACATTGGAGGGATTATATTAACAAACGATAGTTTCTGTTTCTTGAGCGAATCAAATAATTATAAAATAATAATATTGCTTAATGGAAATAGGCAGTCTTGGCTATGACAGATACCATGACAAATGTCATTTTTGTACTTTCTCTATATTTTGTACAAAATCAGTAGTCTCAGATTATATTGTAACAATGAGTTGTATTGAAAATTACGAGGCTTGTTTATGTTGCGACGAATTAAGTCAAGTGAAAATGTTCCATTCCAAATGAACATATTTACTGGAGTTAATTGAATATTGTTCACCAGAAATGTTAAATGTGGCAAATCGTAAAGGTTTATTCAAGAAAATCCGAGAAAAGCTGTTGCGAACATCCATAAAATTTAACAAAATTGGGAAGGATAAATTGAACAAAGTGGTTTCAAATTATTACATTTATTTGCTTAAAAACACAAACATTTGGTAAATTTAGAGTTTTCTGTCCTTTGCTATTCGCCATTACGATGAGAGGATTTTCAAGAGGAATATCAAAAACATTCAAATGTTGTTATGAAATTGAATAAAATATAGATTTTAATAATAAATAGAATGAATTTAAATAATTAATTTATTTTTGTGAATGGTTGTTTCGTTATGTATTGTATCACTTCGAAACTCATTTGTCAAACGTCAGAAAATATCCACTATAATTTTGCTTCTCTACCCTGAAAGAAAAATATCCTCTGAAATTTTTTCGTTGGCATGGTAACAATTAAAATAAAAGTATTTCATTGGTCGAATATTGTCGGTGTGAAATTCTCATTGGAATTAAATTTCAAGGTTCATCTTGAACACCTTATATTTTAGGAAATAATCTAATTCAAGCCCATAGAAACTCTTCCGTATGGAATCTCCCCCTGAGCAATGGGATGCTTTCAGAAACATCAAGCATTTACATCAGAAACATCAATTTTATTACTATTCAAGTATGCATATAGAAAAGATTTCATGAATGGATACAAAGATTATGTAATTATTGTAACAGGAATCATATAAACTGGGAGAAATAATACACAGCCTATGAAAAGTCTTTGATTACATAAAACGCAATATACAAATCGAAAATGACCATTCTTTGCTTCATTATCGACGGTACTGTAGATTGTAAATGTTCGCTTTCAGGCTGATAATATAATAAAACAGACATTATTCTGTAATAACTCGCTAAATACAGTGTCGTCAATATCGCGGATGCCTTATCCACTGAAAATTTGCTATGAAATATGCGATGGATCACTGATCCACTGCTAAATGAGACCAGAGTATACGTCATAAAGTTAAAGTATACGCCACACGGAGTCGCCACCAGAGGATACGTAAACGTGCGGAACTAAAATATACAAAATATCCAAAAAGTCGACATATGTCATCCCTGTGAAATTTTGCCAGATGATAAGAGTCGTCAAGGTACATCGTTTAACACGTGATGTGATAGCTCCTCCGTATACGGAGGACCTATGACACCGGATGACCTACCCAATGCAAATTTCCAATGAGAGGAGGACCTACTCACCGTTGGATGTATATATATATATATATATATATATATACATATATATATATACGTATACATATACATATATATATATATGTTTCTTCTTAGGCTCTCGCGGACGTAATGTGTAGAACTGGATTCTCGGGTATTGATCCGCGTTGTGTGGTTTCGGTCCTCAAAAGGACCAATTTCACGACGTTTCGGCAAAGTCGCATTTGCCATCTTCAGGTGATTCGACCGTAGAGACCGAAACCACACAACGCGGATCAATACCCGAGAATCCAGTTCTACATATATATATCTATATATATATATATATATATATATACATATATACATATATATATATATATATATATATATATATATATATATATATGTATATGTATATATATATATATATATATATATAGATATATATATGTAGAACTGGATTCTCGGGTATTGATCCGCGTTGTGTGGTTTCGGTCTCTACGGTCGAATCACCTGAAGATGGCAAATGCGACTTTGCCGAAACGTCGTGAAATTGGTCCTTTTGAGGACCGAAACCACACAACGCGGATCAATACCCGAGAATCCAGTTCTACACATTACGTCCGCGAGAGCCTAAGAAGAAACATATATATATATGTATATGTATACGTATATATATATGTTTCTTCTTAGAAACCCGAGATCCAGTTCTACGTATATATATATATATATATATATATATATATATATATATATATATATATATATATATATATATATATATATATATATATTTACATCCCACTATACATAGGTCATCCTTCATATGGTGCAGCAATAAGTCATCTCCCGGAAGGAGTGGAAATATATAAGTTTTCTCCGTGTATATTGGATTACATTCCAATGTAGATGTCGGATCTGGTCAAAAATAATAAACTTTTAATTTTGATTTTCAGATAAGTTCATATCTTTAGGTACTCCAACTAAATCACGATCCCTGAATCATCCGAACGAATATATCATCATGCAAATCGCAGCTTTAGGTCCTCTTGTATATACGAATTATACGAATTACAGTTTATCAGTAGCCCAACAGTGTTGTTACATTTTACGTATTTACGGGGTTCATTCAAAGATCATCTATGTTCTACATGGTCGTGGTCGGTGATTTACAAGGTATCTTGTGTAGATAAGATATGTATTGAAACTACCTATACAATTTAACAAACTCATAAGCTTATGTGTAGACTTCTTGTATGTATTGAATGTAATTATATTTTACTATAGTTCTAAATAATTCTTCATTTGAGGTTATATTTTCATACGTTCAGGTACAGAGTTCAGGAATTGAATAAACTTTCTACCGCCAAAATATGAAACACAAATGGTCACAAATTTGACGATTCTTCTAATGAATTTTGAATGTCTGATATATTTTCCCAATATCAGTTAACACTACACCATATATTACTGTTGAAACAATACAATTTTTTTCGTTTGAGCACAAGAAATGTGTTCACTCTACTGCTGTAAAATGTCTAATTTACGAGTATTTCAAATCGAATCAGATTAGCTTCTAGTGATTGTGGTCAAAATCATATAGGTGTGTAGTAAACAGTAGCTTAAAATTGGATGAGAAAATAATATTTTTCACGGAATGACTATATTTTCCAAGTAGTCTCGAAATTATTATTAATCCACAAATTATTAATATTTTATATTTATAACGCAACACCTACTTGTGTTGCTGTAACTGTGATGAAGGTTTTTTTATAAATCTTAATCTGAAACTACCGAGTGACATTAATTTCCTCCCGAATAGTAGACTCCCGCAGATAGTTCATCTTGAAAAATCTTGGCTTCCGGATGGATTCCGCGTAACATAGCACGATTTGGTGCCACCGTTTAGTCAACCATTACAGGTGGCATCTTCACGGAAGGCTTGAGGCTTGAACTGGAACTGATTCTACTGGTTTCTGTAGATATATTCATTGTATGGGAAATCCTTCACGCTACACAGTTCACTGCCTTCATTCCGGTGGTAACCTCTGTTCTGGTACCTGACCCTGCCGTTGTGTGATTATGTGCGAAGTGAAATTTCCGAAGATGGGTTTCCAAATGTTGGGAAGGTAATATCCTGAGTCACGGTTTAGATTATTTAGATGTTTTAGGATCTCAATAGCTTCAAGAGTTTTTTACTGATAGAAGTGTGGGGCTCGGGCTAGGATTTCAGTGTGTTCGAAAAGGATCTGATGATAAGTGTCAAACTTGTGTTCCGCAAGTGCAGATCTACTGGTATCACGAAGCCTTGTACAGCGCTCATGTTCTTTCACACTGTACGACCCTTTCACCAATGTAGACTTAACTGCAAGAATTGGGAATGCTATAAACACCTTCTAAGTGAAGAGGAAGAAAGGGATCTTTGACAGGTTTGTAAAACTGTGATAGGTTTGGAAGTGTGGAAAACCGAGTACAAATATTATGTTTTTTAAGGATTTTGGAAATTCGATCTGTCATAATTCCAATAGATAGGCAGTGGATGAAGCAGGCAGAGGAGGGAGGTTGATCAGGTTGATTTGAAATTTTAGGCTCAGTGTATTTCTTCATGGGTTTTTGAATGTTGTAATGGGAGAAATCATTTGATAATAAGACAGATGAAAGATGTTTTAATTCTGATTTTAAGGATTGGGGTTGGGATAAGTTGACAGCTCTGTGGACCAAAGAGTTTATGACAGATTGCTTTTGGGCAGGGCGGTGGTGGGAAAGACCATTGAGGTATCTATAGGTGTGAGTGGGTTTTCGATAGACAGAATGTCCTAAAGTATCATTAGTCTGTCGACTAACTAATACATCTACGAACGGGAATTAACCTTTTGGTTCAACTTCCATGGTGAATAGGATATTGGGATGTAATGAATTTAAATGATTGAGGAAGGGAACATGATTTCCGCGACCATGCTGCCAAATAACAAGTGTGTCGTCGACATATCTAAACTAACATTTTGCCTTGAGTACAGATGAGTCAATAGCATCTTGCTCAAAAGTTTCCATGAAGATATAAGCTATCACCGGAGAAAGTGAGGAACCCATGGCAGCTCCCGAGGACTGCTCGTGAAACTTGCCATCCTACAGAAGATATGTGAAAGATAGACAAAAATCAATTAACGGTAGTAAGTTCATTGAAATGTTTTTGCAGGTAACAGTTAAGAAATTATGGAAAGTGTGTCTGAAATGGGAACATTGGTGAAGAGTGACTCGACGTGGAAAGTGACGAGCAAATCGTCGGTGTCATTTTTTAGCGTTTGGAGTTTTTCAACGAAATGAGAGGAATTTAGGATAGAACTGTTGGAATTACCTACAAGAGGTTTGAGAATATATGACAGATATCAAGAGTTCATAAGTAGGGGATCTGATAGTGCTGACAATTGGTCTCAGGGAAACTGAGGGTTTATGTATTTTAGGCAAATCATATGAACTTCTTGAACAATGGGGGATAAGAATTGTTTTTTCTTGCGGAATCCAAGTTAGACACTAGTGAACAAATCCTTTTCGAAAATACAAAAATCCTAACCGGAGCCCCACACTTCTATCAGTGAAAAATCCTTGAAGCTATAGAAATGCTAAAACATCCAAATAGTCCAAAATGTGACTCAGGATATCACTTTCTAGACATTTGGAAACCCATCCCCGAAAATTCCACTTCGCACATGATCACGCAACGACAAGGTCAGGTGCCAGAACGGAGTTAATCACTGGAACAAAAGCAAAATTTTCCTACGATAAATGCGGCCACAGAAACAAGTATAATTAGTTTCAGTTCAAGACTCAAACCAGCCCTGAAGATGCCA
This sequence comes from Endomychus coccineus, assembly GCA_958510875.1. NCBI lineage: Eukaryota > Metazoa > Arthropoda > Insecta > Coleoptera > Endomychidae > Endomychus > Endomychus coccineus. Next base: position 96,628,552 of record OY294069.1, on the reverse strand, counting down.
CCTGCAATGGTTGGCAAAACGACGGCATCAAGTCGTGCTATGGTGACACGGGATGCATTTGGAAATCAAGATTTCCATTAATTTCCTTTTCTTTTATACAATGTTTTTTCAATAGATTAATGACCAAACGTAAACCACCATTATTTTGAGTTGAATTGAAAAACGTAATCAAGAAATGTCTTGAATTGGATTTTTACTTTCAAGATGATATAATGTAATTCTCCCTAGAAGCTGTTGTTGTTGTTCATAGGTATCGAAACCAAACAGAAAATATTAATAGTTTTGTAAAGATAATTTCATTGTCAAATTTTGACCGATCATATGAACCTAGACATTAATACAGGATGATTCATAGGGTCGTAGGGTCATAAGTGTGATAGGGTTAACTGATGGGGATAAAAGTGGTTATAAGTCAACCATAAGTAATGAGTCTATCGACTTTCGTTATTATGATACATATTGATCGTAACTTTCAAACGACCCGATAAAACTAACTCAACTGGTCGAGATCTTTTACTCATCTTACTTAATAACAATCCGTATAGATCAAAATTAAAATTCAGTTCCGGAATAAGGAAAGACAATATTTTTAATGTATCAACAACATGCGTAGCATAATTATCAAAATCTGAGTAGTTCGGGCAGAATCGAATGTTTATTCGAATGCATAGAATCGAATATTCCGAATTAGAATACTGTCGAGAATCGAATGATTAATCGAATACAGGAGTATTTGAGTACTTCAATAAGAATCGGATGCATCCGAATACTTTCATAATTTGTATTCGAATAGTTCTATCACTACTACCAAGTACAGGTGCCAGAACGGAGTTAACCACCGGTAAAAGGCAGTGAAATTTGTAGCGTGAAGGATTTTTTTCCTACAATAATTACCGCTACAGAAGCCAGTAGAATCAGTTCCAATTCAAGCGTCAAGTCGGCCCTGAAGATGTCACCAGTAATGGTTGGTGAAACGTCGGCATCAAATCATGATATTGTGACACGGAAATCATCCGGAAGCCAAGATTTTTCGAAATTCGCGGTCGTAATGTATTTTATGTTTATATAAATTATACATACTTTGTAATAATAATAACCAATAATAAACAAAATCTCGAAAATATGACGTGTATGTTTCACTTATTTTTAATGTTTTCTTCTGGTGTAGTGTTGCCCAAATGCAAGAACAAGACGAGCCTTAGCCAGTCTTGGTCTTGGTCTTGCGCCAATACACCTGGTCTTGGTCTTGGTCTTGGTATTGCGCTCCCAGTCTTGGTCTTGCAGCAATAGTCTCGCAAGTCTCGCAATTACCTATTATTGTTTCTGTTTTTCATGTTTATTTCAACCTTTTTATGTTGGCACAATTTACACAAAGCAATTTGGGATGCATGGATTATTTCGAAAAACTTGTTTTTAGGTCTTTTAGATCTTCTATACCTCCAACTCTCGCTACTCCGACTAGAACTATTTGAATCTTCGTCACTCATGTCAAATTGTAAACGTGATAAGTTTTCCGAGAACAACGAGGATTAGAGTAAAAACAATTATTACATTAGACTTGAAGCAAAGCTCAATTGGAAATGACTGGAATTTGAATAAATACTATTATGTATAGTCCATTCGCTTAGATAGTGTTGTCTTGTACGCCTTGGCACGTGCCGGCTCTCATTAAAAGATGCCGCCCCAAATCAAAGGATGCCGCATGCGGCGTACAGACGCATGTAATTGTAGCGTTCTGCTTTTCGTTCTTTTACCTACTTTATTATTATAAGTTAGATTTCAAATTAGTTTGTAAGATCTCTTTTTCGGCCTGTAACTTTTGAAATATTGAGAAAATAAACATTTTCTCGGTAACATACTACATATAATTTCATTACGCTTTATTCTATATAGTTTATCTTTCGTTCTTATTATTTTCTTATTTTTATTTATTTTCATACTATATTTAATATATTATTTTTCATTTACTCATTCGGACTGCGTAAATTCCCCTTCAACGGAAATGCACTGATAGTCATTTATAGCTGTACTTTACGTCTTTCTATTTTCTGCCTATTTTCTTCCTCAAAATGTTATGTACTAGTACTTTCTTTTATTTTGTTTCGTTTGTTTTGTATGTGTCAATTTCTTGTATCATAAATTAAGCCTGTCCGCTCCCTGAAACGACACTCAGTCCTAACTGCAAGACGCAAGAGTCTCGCAGGCTTAGTCTTGTTCTTGCACAAATCTTGCACAGTCAGTCTTGGTCTTGGTCTTGCAAAAATGCAAGAACAAGACCAAGACTGCGAGACCAAGACCAATTTTGGGCAACACTATTCTGGTGTCATTTAAAAAAAAATCCTTTCTAATCTATAAATACTGAACTTGCTTCTGTATATAGAAAACACCGACATAGTTCATTAATTTTTATTGATGAAATTATTTCAATTACATATATGTTATAATATTATTAACAGGGAATTGTGGTATAAGTCGTTTGGAACAATGTACAATCACAATCGAAATATCAAAACCTAATCAATATGTTGAACTACCTAGTATTTGAACATCTTTGTTTATGGAATTAGAATTTTGCAATCAAATAGGTTGAAATAGAGAATGGCCGATTTGATTTGAACACGAGACTTTTCTTTCACTAGACTGATTCTACCAACTGAGCTACAGGGATGACCTGAACTGTCTTCTATATGAGCTATCGTTTCTGCTCAAGATACCATATCTTCACTGTGTTAGGGTTTGTTCAATTATAAATTGAAATGAAAATTGAAATATTTGGTAAGAGAATTTCACACCGAAGAAAAATTAGTTTAAAATAATTTCAATGTGATGTTATTTGACATTTTGTCATGAAAATATGAGACATTACGAAGGAATGCCATAATATTTTTATAGGATTTTGAGAGTCTGATGTATACGAGTCCAAACGTCAAAAAAACTTGTTGTGTTTTCATGCTTGAATTGTGTATGGTTATAAATTTATAATGTTTCGCCACGGAATTGAAAATCCAGTTGTAATTTTTGATTCACCCACTTTAGTTGTACAAAATTTGAAGAAAGTGGATTAAATATAGTTTATTACATGCTGTTGAATTAAATTGCATTTACCAAAATTGATGGAAGTATGTGTTTTTAACCAATAATTTTCTTTCGGCAAATGATTCACAATAAAATTTAAATATCAATAGTAATTTTTGATCCACCCACTTTAGGTCCACGAAATTGTTAAAAGTAGATTAAATATTGTTGAATTACATTTTATTTACTGAAAGTGGTGGAAGTAAGTGTTCTTAAATAATGGTTTTCTCTCGAGAACTAATTTATAATAAAATTCAAATATCAATAGTAATTTTTGATCCACCCACTTTAGTTGTACGAAATTGTGAAAAGTGGATTAAATATGGTTTATTACATGTTATTGAATTACATTTTATTTACTGAAATTGGTGGAAGTATGTGTTCTTAAGTAATGGTTTTCTTTTGACAACTGGTTTACAATAAAATTCAAATATCTTTTGATCCACCGACTTTAGTCGTTTTAAATTATTTTAAATAGATTATATTGTCTCTTTTATGTTTTTGAGTTAAATTTGATTTACTAAAATTGGAGGGATTATATTTGTTTTTAACAAACGATAGTTTCTGTTTTTTAAGCGAATGAAATTGTTGTGGCTCCGATAATTTTGATAGAGTTCGATGTTGAATATTCTATGATACATAATTATATTGAGAAAGCGTGGCGGCTTTGGAAGAGAGACGCTTGTCGATTTTGATAGTTTCATAATTAATAAATACAACAACGTTTATTGCATTGCGCAATATTTTCATATTATATGATTAATGATTTACGTCTTTTATATAACAATAAAAATTACATACAACGAGATCTTTTTGATTAATAAGATCTGAGATAAAATCTAAGAAAATAAAGAAGATACAGTCCACTTAAATCAGCGACACAAGACTTTACACAAATAATTATGAAATAGTAATATTGCTTAATGGAAATAGACGGTCATGGCTATGACAGATACCATGACAAATGTCATTATTGTACTTTCTCTATATTTTGTACAAAATCAGTCGTCTCAGATTATATTGTAACAATGACTTGTTTTAAAAATTACGAGGCTACATCTATAAAATTCAACAGAATTGGCAAGAATAAATTGAACAAAGTGGTTTCAAATTATTACATTTATTTGCTTAATAACACAAACATTTGGTGAATTTAGGGTCTTCTTTCCTTTGCTATTCGCTATTACGAATAGAGGATTTTCAAGAGGAATATCAAAAACATTTAAATATTGTTATGAAATTAAATAAAATATAGATTTTAATAATAAATAGGATGAATTTAAATATTTAATTTATTTTTGTGAACGGTTGTTTTGTTATGTATTGTATCACTTCCAAACTCATTTGTCAAACGTCAGGAAACATCCACTATAATTTTGCTTCTCTACCCTTAAAGAAAAAATATCCGCTCAAATTTTTCCGTTGGCATGGCAACAAGTCAAAATAAAAGTATTTCCTTGGTCGAAAATTGTCGGTGTGAAATTCTCATTGGAATTAAATTTCAAGGTTCATCTTCAACACCTTATATCTTAGGAAATAGTCGAATTAATGCCCACAGAAACTCTTCCGTAAGGAACCTCCACCTGAGCAATGGAAAGCTTTCAGAAACATCAAGCATTTACATAAGAAACATCAATTTTATTATTATTTAAGTATGCATATAAAAAAGATTTCATGAATGGATACAAAGATTATGTAATTAATGTAACACGAATCACATAATTTGGGAGAAATAATACGCAGCTTATGAAAAGTCTTTGATGACATAAAACGTAATATACAAATTGAAAATGACCATTGTTTGCTTTATTATCGACGATACTGTAGATCGTAAATGTTCGCTTTCAGGCTGATAATATAATAAAACATACATTATTCTGTAATAACTCACTAAATACAGTGTTGTCAATATCGGGGATGCCTTATCCACTGGAAATTCGCTATCAAATTTGCGATGGATTACTGATCCACTGCTAAATGAGACCAGAGTATACGTCATAAAGTATACGCCACACGGCGTCGCCACTAGAGGATACGTAAACGTTCGGAACTAAAATATACAAAATATCCAAAAAGTCGACATAAGTCATCCCTGTGAAATTTTGCCAGATGATAGAAGTCGTTAAAGTACATCGTTTAACACGTGATGTGATAGCTTCGGAATCCAAAAGACAGAATTCCTCTAGAATGCCAAGGAGTGTACGAGGTGCCATGTGGTAATTGTGAAAAGACATATATCGGACAGACCAACAGACGCCTTGATGTGCGAAAGTCTGAACATGCAAACGCTGTGTCGAAAAACGAAACCACGTCTTCACTAGCTGAACATGTAAGAAGTACTGGCCATATGATCAACTTTAGCGGCACAAAGACTCTAGCCAACATTGAACACTTCTACACCAGAATAACCAGGGAGGCAATAGAGATCGAGAAACGTCCACATAGTCTTAACAAACGAGATGACGGACTAAGATTACCAGCAACATGGAAACCCGCTTTAGAAAGTCGGAAGATACAACCAAAAACAAGAGAGAACGTGGTATCCAGTGCTCGTGCAACAGGTCACGGAAACTTTCCGGCTGATTCCAGCGTCGCAATGACGTCATCCAAACGTGTCACTCGGAGCCAAACACGTAGCAATCAACCAAGCGTGAAATAGTTCGAAAGTCCAAAGGTCAAGCATAACGGGGGATATAAATACCTGTCCCTCCAAGTAAGCGTCAGTTCGCCTAGATTTTCCAGACTCTACGGTCGAATCACCTGAAGATGGCAAATGCGACTTTGCCGAAACGTCGTGAAATTGGTCCTTTTGAGGACCGAAAACACACAACGCAGATCAATACCCGAGAATCCAGTTCTACACATAACGTCCGCGAGAACCTAAGAAGAAACATAATTAACCTCTACGGGGAGGAGGTTTTCCATCAAACAAGAAGTTTCGAGAAGTTGAGAACAAAGAGATCGAAACTTTTGTGCGACCTTACCTTTCTACGCCGCTGCCGGGACCAAAAGATTATTCCAACCTGTATGAAACTTTCGTATCACACAAAGACAACTAGTACGAAGAACATCCTGAGAAGAACGAGTTTTGCACTGCTTCGAGATGCCATTCACCAAACAAGAAGAATTCTGGATGATACTGACAGCAAGCTACTACGTGTTCACCTCTATCTCAGCAATGAAATCAATCCTTTACTTTGGGAAAGAATTGACCAGCTTGCCGAGTTCAGAGCAGAGAAAAACACTGAAATAACTATAGAGAAACAGAAGAAGTTCAATCATCTGAAAGACACCCAGAAACCAGAGGAAGACAGCACAAACATAGATCCTGTCAAAGTTGTCCATAACTTATCCGACCATTCTTTGAATAAGGCCTCCATGGATGTCCTTGCTAAAGGTTTTAACTTCGCTATTGCACCGGCACGCATTCCATTGGAAGACATCATTTGCAACGTGAAATCTGCTATAACTTCGCTGCAGGATAAAAGTGAAGCAGAGATTATTCGCCAAGATGTGTCGCGTATTCTACGTACCTCGAAGCCACCTAAAAGGAACATTTCACACGACGAGTTCCTAGCACTGAAAGCTCTTCGAGAGAACGAAAGCATCATCATCCTACCAGCAGATAAAGGAAATGCAACCGTTGTCATGAACACAAATGACTACAGAACCAAGATGGCTGCGCTATTGGACGATCCGACTTACAAGAAGATTAGGTCTGATCCCACTACATATCTAGAGAAAACAACAAAAGCGAAAATCAAGGCATCTCCTATCAACCCTGAGTTACAGTTACATCTCATTCCAAGAGAAAAATTATCCAGATGTCCGAAACTGTATGGTCTCCCAAAAATACACAAGCCAGCAGTACCTCTGAGCTCTATCGGCTCACCATCACATGCATTAGCAAGATTCCTAGCCAAGAAGTTACAACCGCACGTTGAGACAGCATCATCGTATGTGAGGAACGCGGAACACTTTATCGAACTTCTAGATATGCAAATAGTAGAACCTGACGACATATTAGTAAGCTTCGACGTAGCATCCTTGTTCACACAAGTACTCATAAACGAAGCCCTAGAGATCATCCAACATAAATACAAACCGGAAGGATACATTATTGACTTGGCCAAACACTGTGTAGCCAATACTTACTTTATGTACGAGGGACAGCGATATAGGCGAATCGAAGGAGCACCGATGGGATCACCAATCTCACCAGTGATCGCAAATCTTTTCATGGAGGATTTTGAAATTAAAGCTCTTAACACAGCGCAACTAAAACCCAAACTTTGGCTCAGATATGTAGATGATATTTTCGTTATTTGGCCACATGGAGAAGGACAACTAAGAGGGTTTCTCGATCACCTGAATGGAATCCATGATCGGATAAAATTCACAATAGAAGCCGAAGAGAACAACCAATTACCATTTCTAGATGTTTTGGTAACAAAGAAAACTGACGGCAGTTTGGGACATACAGTATTCAGAAAAAAGACCCACACGAATCGATATTTGAATAGTAACTCGCATCACCATCCATCCCAGCTACAATCAGTTGTAAATACCCTCATGACAAGGTCAAAACGTCTCGCTGATGCGGAGAACTTCGATGGAGAAATGGAAACCATCCGAGCAGCCCTTAGGATGAATGGCTATTCAAGAAAACAGATTCATAACTCTCAACGCAAAAATGAGAAGGATGTCAACAATGAAGATCAACCAGTGGGAAACGCTTTTCTACCTTACATAAAAGGCACAACTGACAAAATCTGCAAAATACTGAGCCGTCATGATATCAAAACAACCTTCACAACAGATAGGAAAATCAAAAATCTTCTTCGGAATCCAAAAGACAGAATTCCTCTAGAATGCCAAGGAATGTACGAGGTGCCATGTGGTAATTGTGAAAAGACATACATCGGACAGACCAACAGACGCATTGATGTGCGAAAGACTGAACATGCAAACGCTGTGTAGAAAAACGAAACCACGTCTTCACTAGCTGAACATGTAAGAAGTACTGGCCATATGATCAACTTTAGCGGCACAAAGACTCTAGCCAACATTGAACACTTCTACACCAGAATAACCAGGGAGGCAATAGAGATCGAGAAACGTCCACATAGTCTTAACAAACGAGATGACGGACTAAGATTACCAGCAACATGGAAACCCGCTTTAGAAAGTCGGAAGATACAACCAAAAACAAGAGAGAACGTGGTATCCAGTGCACGTGCAACAGGTCACGGAAACTTTCCGGCTGATTCCAGCGTCGCAATGACGTCATCCAAACGTGTCACTCGGAGCCAAACACGTAGAAATCAACCAAGCGTGAAATAGTTCGAAAGTCCAAAGGTCAAGCATAACGGGGGATATAAATACCTGTCCCTCCAAGTAAGCGTCAGTTCGCCTAGATTTTCCAGACTCTACGGTCGAATCACCTGAAGATGGCAAATGCGACTTTGCCGAAACGTCGTGAAATTGGTCCTTTTGAGGACCGAAACCACACAACGCGGATCAATACCCGAGAATCCAGCTCTACATATATATATATATATATATATATATATATATATATATATATATATATATATATATATATATATATATATATATATACATATATATATATGTAGAACTGGATTCTCGGGTATTGGTGAAGATTGGCCAATATACACCTTTTCGCAATACCTCGAAAAAAGATTAAATGGCCACAAATATACCAAAAATTCATCAACTGCGCTCAATAAACATGTGAAAGACACTAACCATACTTTCGACTACAACAATACAAAAATTTTAAATATTGAAACAAACGACAACAAACGTTTGATATTAGAATCTATTCAAATTAAAAAGAACAATTGTGTAAATGACAAAATAGATTCCAATCTTTCGAAACTGTACAATAATCTAATTCAAACTTAACAAAATTTTATTAATTTGAAGTGCCACTTTCCATTGTCTATTTAAAATTCAACCTAAAAAAGATGAAGTATTATTTAACTATGACACTATAGAGTAACAATTTTGAGGTTAAATTCCATAGAATTATCTTAAACTTGAATAGTTATGATAGATCTGAAATGCTTATCATAGAATAACTAATTCATTCAATAATTCATAGATATTTATAATTGTACAATATTGGAATGTCTTGTATTCAATCAAATTCAATCTATTTCAAATTGTAGTTAGCCATACATTACTCTTTCACACACAACCGATCCAATGTTTTCTGCAGTTTTAATTGGATCTTAAAACACAAGTCGGCTGCAGACGCATTTCATTAATCGAAATCATCTATTCTTTCCTAAATTACATGGAAACACTAATTCAATTAACAATTTTGATAAAGGCAATAAACATTGTCGAAACGTCAAAACAGAATTTTTATTTCATTATCAGTATATATACGAACCAATATACCAAGAAAACATTTAAATATTACAAATGGTTCAAGAATATCAACAAAAGAATATATATATATATATATATATATATATATATATATATATATATATATATATATATATATATATATATATATATATATATATATGTTCTGCTTTAAGTTTCCGCGGGCGTTATATGCTGTATTGGGTTGCCGGGATCAACGGAGATCAGTTTCAAGTTAACTCGAAGCAAAGCAGCAGCCCTGAAGAGAAGACCTGAAGATGGCACATGAGATTGTGCCGAAACGTCGTCATATCAACGGTTTATATCGAAACCAATCTACGACAACCCGATACAGCATATATATATATATATATGTTTCTTCTTAGGTTCTCGCGGACGTAATGTGTAGAACTGGATTCTCGGGTATTGATCCGCGTTGTGTGGTTTCGGTCCTCAAAAGGACCAATTTCACGACGTTTCGGCAAAGTCGCATTTGCCATCTTCAGGTGACTCGACCGTAGAGTCTGGAAAGTTCGCCTAGATTTTCCAGACTCTACGGTCGAATCACCTGAAGATGGCAAATGCGACTTTGCCGAAACGTCGTGAAATTGGTCCTTTTGGGGACCGAAACCACACAACGCGGATCAATACCCGAGAATCCAGTTCTACATATATATATATATATATATATATATATACTTTTTTTTACATTCAAACCTGGTCGAGGCTGCTGCGAGGTCCGACGACATCGCAGCAGTCGCGCCAGAAAAAACCTAAAAGGCGGTTAACCGAAGCTACTCCTCCCCACCGGTCGGTAAGTAGCTTCAGGTTTCTAAATCGTATTCTAATTGAACCCAGAATGACTGCCTTTTGCATCCGGTCTATCAAGATCTGCGCCGAGTTAATACGACCTTGTGGCCTGGGTATAGCGTGCGGAGCTCGAACAGGAGATCTTGATATTTTGTCCATTTTTCCTTCTCTTTCACGACTATGTTCTTCTCTGCCGGAGCGGTGAATTCGATGACATACATAGTCTTGATTAGTTTATCGAGGAGGACAACGTCAGGCCTATTTGCTTGTATGGACCTGACGGTCGGAAACGGATAATTCCAGAAGATCTAGCATTTTTCGTTTCCGACAACGGACTCAATATCTCCTGGTATGTAAGGCAGCACCGGCTCTTGGTCTATTCCGTACGAGTGCCTTAGATGGTAATACAGTACCCGTAGGGCCGCATTATGGCGATGGGTGTACGCCGAGGCCGCTTTTGCCGGACATGCCGACAGAAGGTGGAAAAGCGTCTCAGGTGCCTTTCGACAGGCCCTGCAGCTGACATCAGGGACCTGCACACCCATCTTGGCATCTTGCCATCTTGGCAAGCTGCGGTAAATCCCTCAGTCTATATATATATATATATATATATATATATATATATATATATATATATATATATATATATATATATATATATATATATATATACATATATATATGTAGAACTGGATTCTCGGGTATTGATCCGCGTTGTGTGGTTTCGGTCCTCAAAAGGACCAATTTCACGACGTTTCGGCAAAGTCGCATTTGCCATCTTCAGGTGATTCGACCGTAGAGTCTGGAAAATCTAGGCGAACTGACGCTTACTTGGAGGGACAGGTATTTATATCCCCCGTTATGCTTGACCTTTGGACTTTCGAACTATTTCACGCTTGGTTGATTTCTACGTGTTTGGCTCCGAGTGACACGTTTGGATGACGTCATTGCGACGCTGGAATCAGCCGGAAAGTTTCCGTGACCTGTTGCACGTGCACTGGATACCACGTTCTCTCTTGTTTTTGGTTGTATCTTCCGACTTTCTAAAGCGGGTTTCCAGGTTGCTGGTAATCTTAGTCCGTCATCTCGTTTGTTAAGACTATGTGGACGTTTCTCGATCTCTATTGCCTCCCTGGTTATTCTGGTGTAGAAGTGTTCAATGTTGGCTAGAGTCTTTGTGCCGCTAATGTTGATCATATGGCCCGTACTTCTTACATGTTCAGCTAGTGAAGACGTGGTTTCGTTTTTCGACACAGCGTTTGCATGTTCAGTCTTTCGCACATCAATGCGTCTGTTGGTCTGTCCGATGTATGTCTTCTCACAATTCCCACATGGCACCTCGTACACTCCTTGGCATTCTAGAGGAATTCTGTCTTTTGGATTCCGAAGAACATTTTTGATTTTCCTATCTGTTGTGAAGGTTGTTTTGATATCATGACGGCTCAGTATTTTGCAGATTTTGTCAGTTGTGCCTTTTATGTAAGGTAGAAAAGCGTTTCCCACTGGTTGATCTTCATTGTTGACATCCTTCTCATTTTTGCGTTGAGAGTTATGAATCTGTTTTCTTGAATAGCCATTCATCCTAAGGGCTGCTCGGATGATTTCCATTTCTTCATCGAAGTTCTCCGCATCAGCGAGACGTTTTGACCTTGTCATGAGGGTATTTACGACTGATTGTAGCTGTAAATACCCTCATGACAAGGTCATATATATACATATATATATATATATATATATATATATATATATATATATATATATATATATATATATATATATATATATATATAGATATATATATATATATATATATCTATATATATATATATATATATATATATATATGTTTCTTCTTAGGTTCTCGCGGACGTAATGTGTAGAACTGGATTCTCGGGTATTGATCCGCGTTGTGTGGTTTCGGTCCTCAGAAGGACCAATTTCACGACGTTTCGGCAAAGTCGCATTTGCCATTATCAGGTGATTCGACCGTAGAGTCTGGAAAATCTAGGCGAACTGTTCGTCCGCGAGAACCTAAGAAGAAACATATATATATATATATATATATATATATAAAGTATATATAAAGAAGAATCTCTTTGAATTCAGGTATGCAGTCAACAAGGGGATGGAAAATAAAGCGAACTCTTTTTTCTATTCAAATTTTCGAGTCATTTATTGGCTCTTCATCATATATATATATATATAAAGAAAAATCTCTTTAAATTCAGGTATGCAGTCAACAAGGGGATGGAAAATAAAGTGAACTCTTTTTTCTATTCAAGCTTTCGAGTCATTTATTGGTTCTTCATCATATATATATATATATATATATATACATATATATATACAATATATATATACATCCTACGGTGAGTAGGTCCTCCTCTCATCGAAAATTTGCATTGGGTAGCTATCACATCACGTGTTAAACGATGTACCTTGACGACTTCTATCATCTGGCAAAATTTCACAGGGATGACTTATGTCGACTTTTTGGATATTTTGTATACTTTAGTTCCGAACGTTTAGGTATCCTCTGGTGGCGACTCCGTGTGGCGTATACTTTATGACGTATTCTCCGGTCTCATTTAGCAGTGGATCAGTAATCCACCGCATATTTGATAGCAAAGTTCCAGTGTATAAGGCATCCGCGATATTGACAACACTGTATTTAGTGAGTCATTACAGAATAATGTCTGTCTTATTATATTATCAGCCTGAAAGCGAACATTTACAATCTACAGTACCGTCGGTAACGGAGCAAACAATGGTCATTTTCGATTTGTATATTACGTTTCATGTTATCAAAGACTTTTCATAGGCTGTGTATTATTTCTCCTAAATTATATGATTCCTGTTACAATAATTACATAATCTTTGTATCCATTCATGAAATCTTTTTTATATGCATACTTAAATAACAATAAAATTGATCTTTCTGAAAGCGTCCCATTGCTCAGGTGGAGATTCCTTACGGAAGAGTTTCTGTGGGCATGAATTCGATTATTTCCTAAGATATAAGGTGTTCAAGATGAACCTTGAAATTTAATTCCAATGAGAATTTCACACCGACAATATTCGACCAATGAAATACTTTTATTTTGACTTGTTGCCATGCCAACGAAAAAATTTCAGCAGATATTTTTTCTTTTAGGGTAAAGAAGCAAAATTATAGTGGATATTTTCTGACGTTTGACAAATGAGTTTGGAAGTGATACAATACATAACAAAACAACCGTTCACAAAAATAAATTAAATATTTAAATTCATTCTATTTATTATTAAAATCTACATTTTATTTAATTTCATAACAACATTTAAATGTTTTTGATATTCCTCTTGAAAATCTTCTCATCGTAATGGCGAATAGCAAAGGACAGAAGACTCTAAATTTACCAAATGTTTATGTTTTTAAGCAAATAAATGTAATAATTTGAAACCATTTTGTTCAATTTATTCTTGCTAATTTTGTTAAATTTTATAGATGTTCGCAACAGCTTTTCTTGGATTTTCTTAAATAAACCTTTACGATTTGCCACATTTAACATTTCTGGTGAACAATATTCAATTAACTCCAGTAAATATGTTCGTTTGGAATGGAACATTTTCACGTGACTTAATTCGTCGCAACATGAACATGAACAAGTCTCGTAATTTTTAAAACAACTCATTGTTACAATATAATCTGAGACGACTGATTTTGTACAAAATATAGAGAAAGTACAATAATGACATTTGTCATGGTATCTGTCATAGCCATGACCGCCTATTTTCATTGAGCAATATTACTATTTTATAATTATTTGATTCGCTTAAAAAACAGAAACTATCGTTTATTAAAAACAAATATAATGCCTCCAATTTTAGTAAATCAAATTTAACCCAAAAACATAAAAGGGACTATAAATAATCTATTTAAAATAATTTAAAACAACTAAAGTCGATGGATCAAAAGATATTTGAATTTTATTGTGAATCAGTTGTCAAAAGAAAACTATTACTTAAAAATACATTCTTCCACCAATTTCAGTAAATAAAATGTAATTCAATAACATGTAATAAACCATATTTAATCCACTTTTCACAATTTTGTACAACTAGAGTGAGTGTATCAAAAATTACTACTGATATTTGAATTTTATTATAAATTAGTTGCCGAAAGAAAACCATTATTTAAGAACACATACTTCCACCACTTTCAGTAAATAAAATGTAATTCAACAATATTTAATCTACTTTTAACAATTGTGTAGACCTAAAGTGGGTGGATCAAAAATTACTACTAATATTTAAATCTTATTATAAATCAGTAGCCGAAAGAAAATTATTGGGTAAAAACACATACTTCCATCAATTTTGGTAAATGAAATTTAATTCAACAACATGTAATAAACTATATTTAATCCACTTTTTTCAAATTTTGTACAACTAAAGTGGGTGAATCAGAAATTACAACTGGATTTTCAATTCCCTGGCGAAACATTATAAATTATAACCATACACAATTTAAGCCTGAAAACACCAAAAGTTTTTTTGACGTTTGGACTCGTATACATCAAACTCTCAAAATGCCATAAAAAAATTATGGCATTCCTTCGTAATGTCTCATATTTTCATGAAAAAATTTCAAATAACATCACATTGAAATTATTGTAAACTAATTTTTCTTCGGTGTGAAATTCTCTTACCGAATATTCTGAGTGCAGAAATTAATTTCCGGAAATTTTGCACATGGGATATTATAAGTGAATATTTTCGACAAAATATACATACATACATACATAAAAAACATATGATAAAAGTGATATACTGAGTGTTGGTTTCTTGTTAACATCGGATGAAAAGCATACGGCTTAATATAATTTATTTTTTCTTAAAAATGTTCATATGCAACACCCCAATAGAAATGCGAAAAAGTTCACAGATTCTAGCAGCCCAATCAATATTATAGATTGTCATAATTATGACAATTATGAAATACTCAAGACCGAAAAATGTGGCAAAAAAAAATAATTTAGGTGTACAAATTTTTAATTCATAGTTAAAATATTATTCGATAAAAAGCTATTATAAAACCTTTCGTAACTGTTTTTTTAAATATTATCAAAAAGTTGCACAAATCATTGAAAAAGTTGTACTAGTATCCATTTAGCTATCGATATAAAAAATAGATGGCGTTCAGTATCGAAATTTCTAATCTTATCGCTTGATTTCTTCAACTAATTGATATGCGTTTTATTATTGCATGAGTAGAGGTAAATTCTGCTCCAAAAATTAATTCCTTCAATGACTAACCAACATTCCTGCTATTTCTGAATACTTACTTAAAAGTTTCCATTTCAATTCATAATTGAAAAACCCCTAACACAGTGAAGTTGTGGTATCTTGGGCAAAAACGATCGCTCATATAGAAGAAAGATCAGGTCATCCCTGTAGCTCAGTTGGTAGAATCAGTCTAGTGGACGAAAAGTATCGTGTTCAAATCAAATCGACCATTCTGAATTTCAACCTATTTGATTGCAAAATTCTAATTCCATAAACAAAGATGTTCAAATACTAGGTAGTTCAACTTATTGATTCGGTTTTGATATTTCGATTGTGATTGTACATTGTTCCAAACGATATATCCCACAATTCCCTGTTGATAATATTATAACATATATGTAATTGGAATAATTTCATCAATAAAAATTAATGAACTATGTCGGTGTTTTCTATATATAGAAGCAAGTTCAGTATTTATAGATTAGAAAGGATTTTTTTTTAAATGACACCAGAAGAAAACATTAAAAATAAGTGAAACATACACGTCATATATTTGAGATTTTGTTCATTATTGGTTATTATTGTTACGTATAATTCATTACGTATAAAAATTTTTGGGAAATAGGTCACAATAACACTGTTTTAAAAATTTTTGTCTTTACGTACGATTCGGTCTCACGACCATCATCTGAAACTGAAAGTCAAGCCTCAAGCCTGCCCTGAAGATGCCACCTGTAATGGTTGGCGAAACGTCGGCATCAAGTCGAGCTATTGTGACGCGGAATCCATCCGGAAGACAAGATTTTTCATTATAGATTTCGTTTATTCTCTCTTTAATTGAAAAAGGTTTTTGGGTAGCCATTCATTTCTAGTGTATTACGAACAATATTAAAATTTTTGGGGCGGTCATCTGCGTGGGACAATTTTATCGCGCGGTCCGTAAGGCTGTTTATGACACTTTTTTTATAACAAGCTGGTGCAACGGAATTGAAGTAAAGATAACGTTGAGACCAAACTTCTTTAGTAAACCAAGAGGTTTTTATTTTTCTATCTGCATCATGCCTAATGTTCATATCTAGGAAATTTATGTTTTTGTTTAATTCTATTTCACAAGTGAATTGAAGTTTACAGTGGAAATTGTTAAATTTATCAATTACATATTGAATTTTATCGTTGGGAACACACATAAGGCAATCGTCTACATATCGTTTAAAGAATACAGGCCGAAGATGCTGATGTGCCTGGAGATGATTCACATAAAACGGGATTCCAAGTCTGTAAACCATAGGGCTGATACACAAAATCTAAGTCATATTTATACTAATTTGATTAAATAATCTCTTGCAAATTCCTACATACGTCTTTATAATTGTTGAAAATGTTTTTAAGAAGAATGCGTTGTAGTAATATTCCAGTACAGGTCTGAACCTTCTAAGTATCTCATAAATTACACATCTGGGTCGAGGGTAGGTACGCGACAAATAACTTCGTCTTCAGTTGATGTGAGAATACCAACATGAACTTATACATTTTGAGAATATTACTGAATAGCGGATTCTCACTTCAAAAGAATTTTTATACTTTAATATTGACGATACAATTTCGATTATTCGTGGCTCGGTTCGTTTCGACGGCGTGGGCTCTTTTGATTGAAATTAAATTTGTGCGATTTGGACGCTTGTGATATAATTAGTTTTAATAAACTCTTTTTTTTATTTTTACATAGCGAGTCTTCTGATGATGGTCGTGAGACCGAAACGTACGTAAAGACAAAATATTTAAAAACAGAGTGTTATTGTGACCTATTTCCCAAGAATTTTGATATATAATTCATACTGGGTCAAGAATCTTTATTATTCGTATAATTTATATCAACATAAAATACATTCCGACTGCGAATTTCGAAAAATCTTGGCTTCCGGATGATTTCCGCGTCACAATATCAGGACTTGATGCCGACGTTTCACCAACCATTACTGGTGACATCTTCAGGGCAGACTTGACGCTTGAATTGGAACTGATTCTACTGGCTTCTGTAGCGGTATTTATTGTAGGAAAAAAATCCTTCACGCTACAAATTTTACTGCCTTTTACTTTACCGGTGGTTAACTCCGTTCTGGCACCTGTACTTGGTAGTAGTGATAGAACTATTCGAATACAAATTATGAAAGTATTCGGATGCATCCGATTCTTATTGAAGTAGTCAAATACTCCTGTATTCGAATAATCATTCGATTCTCGACAGTATTCTAATTCGGCATATTCGATTCTATGCATTCGAATAAACAATCGATTCTGCCCAAACTACTCAGATTTTAATAATTATGCTACGCATTGTTAATACATTAAAAATATTGTCTTTCCGGAACTGAATTTAATTTTGATCTATACTTATGGTTGACTTATAACCACTTTTATCCACATCAGTTAACCTCATCACACTTATGACCATACGACCCTATGAATTATCCTGTATTAGTGTCTAGGTTCATATTATCGGTCAAAATTTGACAATAAAATTATCTTTACAAAACTATTAATATTTTTTGTTTAGTTTCGATACCTATGAGCAACAACAACAACTTCCAGGGAGAATTACTTTCTATCATCTTGAAAGTAAAAATCCAATTCAAGACATTTCTTGATTACGTTTTTCAATTCAACTCAAAATAATGATGGTTTACGTTTGGTCATTAATCTATTGAAAAAACACTGTATAAAAGAAGAGGAAATTAATGGAGATTCTTGATTTCCGGATGCATTCCGCGTCACGATAGCATGAATTGATGTCGACGTTTTGCCAACCATTGCAGGCGGCATCTTCAGGGCTGGTGTGAGGCTTGAACTGAAACTAATTATACTTGTTTCTGTAGCCGTATTTATCGTAGGGAAATTCTGCTTTTGTTCCGGTGATTAATTCCGTTCTGGCAATTGACATTGCCGTTGCGTGATCATGTGCGAAGTGGAATTTTCGAGGATGGGTTTCCAAATGTTGAGAAAGTGATATCCTGAGTCACATTTTAGATTATTTGTATGTTTTAGCATTTCTATAGCTTCAAGGATTTTTCACTGATAGAAGTGTGGGGCTCTGGCTAGGATTTTTGTATTTTCGAAAAGGATTTGTTCACTACTGTCTACCTTGGGTTCCGCAAGAAAAAAAACAACTCTTATCCCCCATTGTTCAAGAAGTTTATATGATTTGCCTAAAATACATAAACCCTCAGTTCCCCTTAAACCAATTGTCAGCACTATCGGATCCCCTACTTATGAACTCTTGATATCTGTCATATATTCTCAAACCTCTTGTAGGTAATTCCAACAGTTTTATCCTAGTTCCTCTCATTTCGTTGAAAAATTCCAAACGCTAAAAAATGACACTGACGATTTGCTCGTCACTTTCCACGTCGAGTCACTCTTTACCAATGTTCCCATTCCTGACACACTTTCCATAAGTTCTCAACTGTTACCTGCAAAAACATTTCAATGAACTTACTACCGTTAATTGATTTTTGTCTATCTTCCACATATCTTCTGTAGGATGGCAAGTTTTACGAGCAGTCCTCGGGAGCTGCCATGGGTTCCCCAGTTTCTCCGGTGATAGCTTATATCTTTATGGAAACTTTTGAGCAAGATGCTATTGACTCATCTGTTCTCAAGACGAAATGTTAGTTTAGATATGCCCCTGTTCTTGCGGTAAAATCTACATTGGTGAAACAGGTCGTACAGTGTGAAAGAACATGAGCGCTGTACAAGGCTTCGTGTGATACCAGTAGATCTGCACTTGCGGAACACAAGTTTGACACTTATCATCAGATCCTTTTCGAACATACTAAAATCCTAGCCCGAGTCACACACTTCCATCAGCGAAAAACCCTTGAAGCTATTGCAATCCTAAAACATCCAAATAATCTAAACCGTGACTCAGGATATTACCTTCCCAACATTTTGAAACCCATCTTCGAAAACTTCACTTCGCACATAATCACACAACGGCAGGGTCAGGTACCAGAACGGAGTTTACCACCGGAATGAAGGCAGTGAACTGTGTAGCGTGAAGGATTTCCCATAAAATGAATACGGCTACAGAAACCAGTAGAATCAGTTTCAGTTCAAGCCTCAAGCCTTCCGTGAAGATGTCACCTGTAATGGTTGAAGAAACGTTGGCGCCAAGTCTTGCTATTGTGACGCGGAATCCATCCGGAAGCCCAGATTTTTCAAGATTAACTATCTGCGGTAGTCTACTATTCAGGAGGAAATTAATGTTCTTTCGGTAGTTTCAGATTAACATTTATGAAAAATACCTTCATCACAGTTACAGCAACACAAGTAGGTGTTGCGTTATAAATATAAAATATGAATAATTTGTGGATTAATAATGATTTCGAAACTACTTGAAAATATAGTCATTCCGTGAAAAATATTATTTTCTTACCCAATTTTAAGCTACTGTTTACTACACACCTACATGCTTTTGACCACAATCACTAGAAATTAATTTGATTTGATTTGAAATACTCGTAAATTAGACATTTTACAGCAGTAGAGTAAACACTTTTCTTGTGCTCAATCGAAAAAAACTGTATTGTTTCAATAGTAATATATAGTGTAGTGCTAACTGATATTGGGAAAATATATCAAACATTAAAGATTCATTAAAAGAATCGTCAAATTTGTGACCATTTGTGTTTCATATTTTGGCGGTAGAATGTTTATTCAATTGCTGAACTCTGTACCTTAACGTATGAAAATATAACCTCAAATGAAGAAGTATTTAGAACTATAGTAAAACATAATTACATTCAATACATAAAAGAAGTCTACACATAAGCTTATGAGTTTGTTAAGTTGTATAGGTAGTTTCAATACATATCTTATCTACACAAGATACCTCGTGAATCACTGACCCACGACCATGTAAAACATAGATGCTCTTTGAATGAACCCCGTAAATACGTAAAATGTAACAACACTGTTGGGCTACGGATATACTGTAATTCGTATAATTCGTATATACAAGAGGACACGTTGTTCGTCGATTAATACCAAGAGAGAAATCGTCGAAGTGCCCGAAACTGTACGGCCTTCTCAAGATCCATAAAGAAGGAGCTCCACTTAGACCTATCGTCAGTTCGATAGGTTCACCTCTACATGAGCTCGCAAAATTCCTAGCAAAGAAGCTACAACCCTATGCCGAAGAAGCCGAATCTTACGTGAAGAACGCAAGCCACTTCATCGAACGCATAAAGAACATAAAGCTGGAACCTGGCCACATGCTCGTGAGCTTCGACATCGTATCACTCTTCACTAATATTCCCATCGATGAGGCCGTCGAAATTATCCAGAAGAAACACCAGATACGGAAGGACATCATCGAACTTACCAAACACTGCCTCAAAAATACGTACTTCAAAGATACAAACAAATTGAAGGGGCACCGATGGGATCACTCTTATCCCCAGTATTAGCCAACCTGTTTATGACAGACTTTGAAGAACGAGCCATCCAAACAGCCAGCCAAAAACCAAAACTATGGCTACGATACGTAGACGATACGTTTGTCATCTGGACTCACGGAGAAGCCGCACTGACAAAATTTCTGAGCCACATAAACAGGATTCACGAAAAAATCAAGTTCACAATGGAGATCGAGAAGGACAACCAATTACCCTTCCTAGATGTTCTTGTGAGCAAGACAAACAGTAGAATAGGACACCATATACAGGAAACCAACACACACACGAATCGTTACTTGAACGCCCAGTCACATCACCATCCAGCACAACTTCAATCCGTAATAAAAACACTCATGACCAGATCAGACCGACTTACCGACAATGACCACAAACAACAAGAAATGCAGACAATACAAACCACGCTACAACAAAACGGGTTCTCAAAAGACAATATCCGACGAGCACTGAGGCCACGACGCCAGACAGATCGAACCACAGAAGAAGAAAAAGGAGAACCTGTCGTCAAAGCCCATCTCCCTTACGTCAAAGGTACTACAGAGAAGATCAGCAGAATTCTCAAAAAACACAACATTGAGACAAGTTTCAACACGACAAGAAAGATAGGTCAAGTATTGCCTAACGCTAAATCCAAAATAAATCTGGAAACACAAGGGGTCTACGAAATACCATGCAAAGATTGTGGAGGAAGCTACATAGGACAAACTAACAGAAGAATCAACATTCGACGTGAAGAACACCGCAATGCAGTCGCAAAGCAAGAAACAGCATCATCACTTGCCGAACATGTGAGAAAAACTTCACATGAAATCGATTTTGACAACACCCGAGTCCCAGGCAGCCTGGAGCACAAAAGAAGACGAATCATAAGAGAAGCTATCGAAATCGAGAAGCGACCTTCAAATCTCAATACAAGAGATGATACACAGATATTACCAACTGCTTGGAAACCAGCCCTTCAACCACCCAGGAGAACAGTCAACCAGACTAATTCAACGGACCGGCAAACTCGCTCGAACGCAACGAACCGACAAAATCGCTCGAACGCAACAGACCATCAAACTCAATCAGACGCATCAAACCGGCAAAATCATCCAGATGTAACAAGGATAGATAAAAGACCAACAGGATCAACGGACATCAGTTTCAAGTTAACTCGAAGCAGAGCAGCAGCCCTGAAGAGAAGACCAGAAGATGGCACATGAGATTGTGCCGAAACGTCGTCATATCAACGGTTTCTATCGAAACCAATCTACGACAACGCGGAGTATATCCCGGCAACCCAATGCAGCATATATATATATATATATATATATATATATATATATATATATATATATATAAACAAGTTTAAAGTTTCTTTGCCTAATTGGCCACTATCGTGTATGTAACTTAAGAGATATAGAATTAAATTTTCTGAATTATGAAGATAACTTAGATAATTTAACATAGGATTATAAAGATGAATAAACGTAAAAGATTGAATCATAGGCGGGACTCGAACCCACATTACTGGATTTCTAGTCCAGGGTGTTTACCAATTACACCACTTCGGTCCTGTTAGATTTTTATATTTTTGTGAATATAAACCTCTGAAAGGATAGTAGATCATTGATGAACACAATGCGATTCGATGCCCTACCATAGATCAACTATTCACGCACATTCATCTGAAGTTCAGTCGTTTTTTGAAGTAAGGATTGTAGGTTAGTACTGCTATGATCTACTATCCTTTCAGAGATTTATATTCACAAAAATATAAAAATCTAACAGGACCGAAGTGGTGTAATTGGTAAACACCCTGGACTAGAAATCCAGTAATGTGGGTTCGAGTCCCGCCTATGGTTCAATCTTTTACGTTTATTCATCTTTATAATCCTATGTTAAATTATCTAAGTTATCTTCATAATTCAGAAAATTTAATTCTATATCTCTTAAGTTACATACACGATAGTGGCCAATTAGGCAAAGAAACTTTAAACTTGTTTATAATTAACCAGAACAATTCTCAGTCAGTTCTATTGAAATATATAAGAACCGGGATGCTGTCATTTGAATAAGAACTGTCAAGTAACTGCCAACCATAGCAGTACTAACCTACAATCCTTACTTCAAAAAACGACTGAACTTCAGATGAATGTGCGTGAATAGTTGATCTATGGTAGGGCATCGAATCGCATTGTGTTCATCAATGATCTACTATCCTTTCAGAGGTTTATATTCACAAAAATATAAAAATCTAACAGGACCGAAGTGGTGTAATTGGTAAACACCCTGGACTAGAAATCCAGTAATGTGGGTTCGAGTCCCGCCTATGGTTCAATCTTTTACGTTTATTCATCTTTATAATCCTATGTTAAATTATCTAAGTTATCTTCATAATTCAGAAAATTTAATTCTATATCTCTTAAGTTATATATATATATATATATATATATATATATATATATATATATATATATATATATATATATATTTGTATGTTTTCTTGGTATATTGGTTCGTATATATACTGATAATGAAATAAAAATTCTGTTTTGACGTTTCGACAACGTTTATTGCCTTTATCAAAATTGTTGATTGAAATTAGTGTTTCCATGTAATTTAGAAAAGAATAGATGATTTCGATTAATGAAATGCGTCTGCAGCCGACTTGTGTTTTAAGATCCAATTAAAACTGCAGAAAACATTGGATCGGTTGTGTGTGAAAGAGTAATGTATGGCTAACTACAATTTGAAATAGATTGAATTTGATTAAATACAAGACATTCCAATATTGTACAATTATAAATATCTATGAATTATTGTATGAATTAGTTACTCTATGATGAGTATTTCTATCATAACTATTCAAGTTTAAGATAATTCTATGGAATTTAACCTCAAAATTGTTATTCTATAGTGTCATAGTTAAATAATACTTCATCTTTTTTAGGTTGAATTTTAAATAGACAATGGAAAGTGGCACTTCAAATTAATAAAATTTTGTTAAGTTTGAATTAGATTATTGTACAGTTTCGAAAGATTGGAATCTATTTTGTCATTTACACAATTGTTCTTTTTAATTTGAATAGATTCTAATATCAAACGTTTGTTGTCGTTTGTTTCAATATTTAAAATTTTTGTATTGTTGTAGTCGAAAGTATGGTTAGTGTCTTTCACATGTTTATTGAGCGCAGTTGATGAATTTTTGGTATATTTGTGGCCATTTAATCTTTTTTCGAGGTATTGTGAAGATTGGCCAATATATACCTTTTCGCAATAAAACAGAATTTTTATTTCATTATCAGTATATATACGAACCAATATACCAAGAAAACATACAAATATTACAAATGGTTCAAGAATATCAACAAAAGAATATATATATATATATATATATGGGTGATTCTTTCTGAAATCGGCCACCCCATGCTGCCCATTTTTTCTTATGCGTTTGAATAAATAAAAATGTACATCCGTGAAGCTTGGACGGTCTACTTTCGAATACTACTTGGCCTTTTTGAATACAGCGCCTTCCAGCGATGGGAGGCATGAAACAAGGGAGGAACATCCATTAAAAAATTCATAAAAAGCTCAATATAAATTGCAGACTAAGGTATTGAAATTTTTCGACTCTCCACTTTCATTTTTTAAGGAAATATAAACAATTTCCATTAAAAAAATTTTTTGATATATTGCTTCTTTTCGATGTTATTCTCAATTGAAAAAAAATCAATTTCTACACCTTCAGATATCGATTCTCGGCTTATATTGCAAGATAATAAAAAAATCATAAGAACAAAAAGTTCTTATGTTTTCATGTAGAAAACGAGTATATGTCGAATCTAAAAAAAAAATCAAAATTGCATTTTCATTTTGCCCATCAAAATGATTAGAATATGAATCTAAATTTATAAAAAAATGTAAGCTCTCGTCTTAAGTCGTGATAATGATACAATAAGATATATGGGAGGTGGAGGGAACCTGAAGCTGTGATTCTGCTTTTTATTAATAATAATAATAATAATAAAGAAGTAAAAAAAATTACAATACGTAGAAAGTACATAATGTAATATTTGTTAACAAAATGAAATTTATCTTACAATCTGATAATTTTCCCACTCTCTTTCAAAGAGTGTTCTTTTATTTCAAGAGTATTTTCACCTGTTACCACAAATGAATGATTGGTCGAAATCCCTTGAACGAGTGAAGCTTTTCCAAACCTATAATATAAAACTTGCACGTCTTTAAAATACGTCTTGGCCCATTTGTAAAGACTATCTACGTTGAGAATCGCATTCATTGCTTCTCCCTTTTGAGAGCTGCGCCTAACCCATCGCAAGCGCTTTTCCCATGAGCAGTGGAAGTGAAATGCCATTCAGCTGTCAATTTGAAATCTTCTTCGTGGGCCATAAGATTTGCCATCTGGAACCGATTTTTGAAGTGCTGTTTGGCACCGTCGGTTATGTACACTATTCTTTTAACAGCAGGAACTTCTTTTTTGATAATGGGTATCAATTTTTCTTGAATTGTGTAGACTGAAGCAGTATTATGTTTCAAGCTATCAGATATGAATATCGCAGATTTATGTTTGATTGATGAATTGTGATTATAATAATAAACAACTGAAAACACAGTGCATTGGTTGTTGTTATAGTGGAAAGCCTGTGAGGCGTCTTGCACTTTGTAAGCGTAGTTCTCTGAAAAATCAAAAGTGACAAGAACTTCATTGCTTGATAATTCACACTTCTTTTTTTTTATAAACTGTGTTTGCTGTTTCACAATATAGGAATGTGGCTTTAAAACTTTTAGTTTATTTATGAATTTATCAATAAAATCATTATCGGAAGAAGAGCAATTTTGAAGTGTCGATCTGTCAGTACCAGTCCAATAGCAATAATCGACTTGTTCAACTTGTTGTTTCTCAAAGATGATACTTAAATAATTTTTGAAATCGGACCAATCAGAACAGTTATTACATAGGTTCAAATGACAATTTTCGGTTGGTTCTTCACAGATAATTTTGCCTATACAATCTTTGTAATTTTCCAATTCACCGTTTGATAGACTTTTCAAATCAATTGACTCTATCATGAGTTTGATATTCTGATGTATAGAACATACACAAACTGAATGACTACCACTTTGACCAGGTAATACACAAGATTTCGGTCGCAATTTTGCAAAAGTGCTGAAACTCACATGTTTAGTAACTCCATTTTTATAAAGAGTGTACAAATCTTTCAAATATCAATAACCTTTTTTGAATTTTAATATTTCCGTCTTCAGTTTTTACTGTCACGAAATCTTTTACAGAAGGCATAACCCTGCTATTAACATCATTTATAAAGAAATCAGTAACATATGTTACATCAGATGGCTGAATTTTCTTTCCATGTTTCAGAATTCGAATCCTTTATCAGCTTTGAGTGTTTTAGCTTTGGAAGTCAAATATCTAGATGTATTGAATTCCCTACTGATTTTCATTTCACTCCAACTGTTTGGGAGTATTGTGAGAATCTTGATTTTCAAAGGATCATTTTTCTCCAATGATGAAAATTTAGATTTGAGCCCATTCAGAATTTCATCCAGATCATTTTTCACATTATCTCTGTCCTCACTTGTTTGATCACCATTATCAGAATATTGAAATTGCGAGGAAACAGATGGTTGGTCATTTGTGTTCACAGAGGAACCGGGAATTTCGAAATGATCATCACCCATCATCGATTCATTAAAATTTGATTTATAACTCATTTTTCTACATTTATCACAAATAACTGAATTAATAGGTAACGTTTCAAATTTCCCCCCTAAATTTTCACTCAATGGTCGTAAATAGCGTCCAACGTGAGATCTAATTTGGAATGGATTCACACATCGATCTTTTCTGATTTTTGCGGAAACGATTTTTTTTCCTTTCCTCTTTTATTGTGTTGATGTCGAGCCATAATCCAGTTAATACACCTAAATATGATATGCATTCAATGAGAATATAAGTAGTGAATTATTCGAGAACCCATAACATTTTAAAAAGGAGTATCAATTTACAATTTTGTGTAAGAGCCAACTCTGTTCGGAATCAGATAACAGACAATTCGAGTCATTTGTGAAATATCATTTTAAATCACGCAAACTAAAGCAGACAAGCGAAAAGCATATGCACTCAATAGAATGCAATTTATTTGGATGAAATCCAAAAGCCAATTTAAAATAAAAAATAAATATTCCAAGTCATATCGGAATGTACTATGGGAAATTATAATTATGGAATTATTCGTCGTATTATAAAATATCAAAAAATGTTTCCAGAGAAGTTAATCAGTCTTTTATAATCACAATGAAGGTATACGGTTAGCTCTCAATGATACGAAATATTTAAAAAAACGAAAAAAAATTGATGACCGCCCCGGGAATTGAACGCGGTACCTTCGACATACAACCATACCCCTAGACCGCACGGCCACCGAGGACCAACTATTTACCAAACATAGATATCATACTGGTAATCTATCGCATTTTTTCCTAAATGTGGTAATTTTTATTAAAACGTTTTGGCATTCATTTGATTCAATCAGAAGGAAGTCAGAAGACTCTGAAAGGCATCAACACAAACAATATTGTTCTTATTCCAAGCGTATCAGATGATAAAAATGCTTACTTCACGAACTAAATACAAAACTTACAATTTTGGTAACGTTATCTTGATGGGATTTTCGTGAAATTTCAATGAAAATGCAAATTTGTACTGATTTTTGACCCAGTTGATGTTGGTATTTTGAATTCAAAAGTAGCAAAAAAATATCGAAAGGCTCTATTTTAGTTCTATAAAATGTTTAAACATCGGTGGGTTCTCTACAACTGTAGGTAAAACACAAATATTTTCATGAATCTTTACATTTGGAAAAATATAGCAGTAATTTCATGTTTCCAATGTAATTATTTTGAAAATATTTCCAATACATTAAGAAATGATTGTTCACGCAATTTTACTTACTTCCTCATTCATTTTAATAACAACTCTTGATTGACTTTTGATTGTTTACAAAATGACAATGATACACTATTTTAACTTTGATTGAAGCAAGATTAAAAAACAGTTGAGATATCTTTTATTCATCTTTGAGCATAGAAAAGAAGCGTCTGCATTGTTCATGACTTTAAAAATGTTAAATTTCATTTTCATTTGAAAATTGTAACTAAAAATAGCGCGAAATTTGAAAATTCTATTTGAAAAAGCGCGAAATTTGAAAATGTTATCTAAAAAAACGCTAAAATTAGAAATGTTGTGAATTGCTGCGCTTAATTTTAATATTTGTCAAAATTGAAGCACGAATCAAAATGACAAATTGAGAAATGATTGGAAAAATAAAGCCCGATTGGAGGCGCGAAATTTGACAATGATGAAGCGATATTTGAACCTATTTTAAAACAAAATAATTAATTCATATTGCAAGAATTATTTTCGTCAGGCGAACTAGATTTTCCAGACTCTACGGTCGAATCACCTGAAGATGGCAAATGCGACTTTGCCGAAACGTCGTGAAATTGGTCCTTTTGAGGACCGAAACCACACAACGCGGATCAATACCCGAGAATCCAGTTCTACACATTATGTCCGCGAGAACCTAAGAAGAAACATATATATATATATATATATATATATATATATATATATATATATATATATATATATATATATATATATATATATATATATATATATGTAGAACTGGATTCTCGGGTATTGATCCGCGTTGTGTGGTTTCGGTCCTCAAAAGGACCAATTTCACGACGTTTCGGCAAAGTCGCATTTGCCATCTTCAGGTGATTCGACCGTAGAGTTTGGAAAATCTAGGCGAACTGACGCTTACTTGGAGGGACAGGTATTTATATCCCCCGTTATGCTTGACCTTTGGACTTTCGAGAACTATTTCACGCTTGGTTGATTTCTACGTGTTTGGCTCCGAGTGACACGTTTGGATGACGTCATTGCGACGCTGGAATCAGCCGGAAAGTTTCCGTGACCTGTTGCACGTGCACTGGATACCACGTTCTCTCTTGTTTTTGGTTGTATCTTCCGACTTTCTAAAGCGGGTTTCCATGTTGCTGGTAATCTTAGTCCGTCATCTCGTTTGTTAAGACTATGTGGACGTTTCTCGATCTCTATTGCCTCCCTGGTTATTCTGGTGTAGAAGTGTTCAATGTTGGCTAGAGTCTTTGTGCCGCTAAAGTTTATCATATGGCCCGTACTTCTTACATGTTCAGCTAGTGAAGACGTGGTTTCGTTTTTCGACACAGCGTTTGCATGTTCAGTCTTTCGCACATCAATGCGTCTGTTGGTCTGTCCGATGTATGTCTTTTCACAATTACCACATGGCACCTCGTACACTCCTTGGCATTCTAGAGGAATTCTGTCTTTTGGATTCCGAAGAACATTTTTGATTTTCCTATCTGTTGTGAAGGTTGTTTTGATATCATGACGGCTCAGTATTTTGCAGATTTTGTCAGTTGTGCCTTTTATGTAAGGTAGAAAAGCGTTTCCCACTGGTTTATCTTCATCATTGACATCCTTCTCATTATTGCGTTGAGAGTTATGAATCTGTTTTCTTGAATAGCCATTCATCCTAAGGGCTGCTCGGATGGTTTCCATTTCTCCATCGAAGTTCTCCGCATCAGCGAGACGTTTTGACCTTGTCATGAGGGTATTTACGACTGATTGTAGCTGGGATGGATGGTGATGCGAGTTACTATTCAAATATCGGTTCGTGTGGGTCTTTTTTCTGAATACTGTATGTCCCAAACTGCCGTCAGTTTTCTTTGTTACCAAAACATCTAGAAATGGTAATTGGTTGTTCTCTTCGGCTTCTATTGTGAATTTCATCCGATCATGGATTCCATTCAGGTGATCGAGAAACCCTCTTAGTTGTCCTTCTCCATGTGGCCAAATAACGAAAATATCATCTACATATCTGAGCCAAAGTTTGGGTTTTAGTTGCGCTGTGTTAAGAGCTTTAATTTCAAAATCCTCCATGAAAAGATTTGCGATCACTGGTGAGATTGGTGATCCCATTGGTGCTCCTTCGATTTGCCTATATCGCTGTCCCTCGTACATAAAGTAAGTATTGGCTACACAGTGTTTGGCCAAGTCAATAATGTATCCTTCCGGTTTGTATTTATGTTGGATGATCTCTAGGGCTTCGTTTATGGGTACTTGTGTGAACAAGGATGCTACGTCGAAGCTTACTAATATGTCGTCAGGTCCTACTATTTGCATATCTAGAAGTTCGATAAAGTGTTCCGCGTTCCTCACATACGATGATGCTGTCTCAACGTGCGGTTGTAACTTCTTGGCTAGGAATCTTGCTAATGCATGTGATGGTGAGCCGATAGAGCTTACTATTGGTCTCAGAGGTATTGCTGGCTTGTGTATTTTTGGGAGACCATACAGTTTCGGACATCTGGATGATTTTTCTCTTGGAATGAGATGTAACTGTAACTCAGGGTCGATAGGAGATGCCTTGATTTTCGCTTTTGTTGTTTTCTCTAGATATGTAGTGGGATCAGACCTAATCTTCTTGTAAGTCGGATCGTCCAATAGCGCAGCCATCTTGGTTCTGTAGTCAATAGTGTTCATGACAACGGTTGCATTTCCTTTATCTGCTGGTAGGATGATGATGCTTTCGTTCTCTCGAAGAGTTTTCAGTACTAGGAACTCGTCGTGTGGAATGTTCCTTTTAGGTGGCTTCGAGGTTCGTAGAATACGCGACACATCTTGGCGAATAATCTCTGCTTCACTTTTATCCTGCAGCGAAGTTATAGCAGATTCCACGTTGCAAATGATGTCTTCCAATGGAATGCGTGCCGGTGCAATAGCGAAGTTAAAACCTTTAGCAAGGACATCCATGGAGGCCTTATTCAAAGAATGGTCGGATAAGTTATGGACAACTTTGACAGGATCTATGTTTGTGCTGTCTCCCTCAGGTTTCTGGGTGGCTTTCAGATGATTGAACTTCTTCTTCTGTTTCTCTATAGTTATTTCAATGTTTTTCTCTGCTCTGAACTCGGCAAGCTGGTCAATTCTTTCCCAAAGTAAAGGATTGATTTCATTGCTGAGATAGAGGTGAACACGTAGTAGCTTGCTGTCAGTATCATCCAGAATTCTTCTTGTTTGGTGAATGGCATCTCGAAGCAGTGCAAAACTCGTTCTTCTCAAGATGTTCTTCGTACTAGTTGTCTTTGTGTGATACGAAACTTTCATACAGGTTGGAATAATCTTCTGGTCCCGGCAGCGGCGTAGAAAGGTAAGGTCGCAAAAAAGTTTCGATCTCTTTGTTCTCAACTTCTCGAAACTTCTTGTTTGATGGAAAACTTCCTCCCCGTAGAGGTCAATTATGTTTCTTCTTAGGTTCTCGCGGACGTAATGTGTAGAACTGGATTCTCGGGTATTGATCCGCGTTGTGTGGTTTCGGTCCTCAAAAGGACCAATTTCACGACGTTTCGGCAAAGTCGCATTTGCCATCTTCAGGTGATTCGACCGTAGAGTTTGGAAAATCTAGGCGAACTGACGCTTACTTGGAGGGACAGGTATTTATATCCCCCGTTATGCTTGACCTTTGGACTTTCGAGAACTATTTCACGCTTGGTTGAATTCTACGTGTTTGGCTCCGAGTGACACGTTTGGATGACGTCATTGCGACGCTGGAATCGGCCGGAAAGTTTCCGTGACCTGTTGCACGTGCACTAGATACCACGTTCTCTCTTGTTTTTGGTTGTATCTTCCGACTTTCTAAAGCGGGTTTCCATGTTGCTGGTAATCTTAGTCCGTCATCTCGTTTGTTAAGACTATGTGGACGTTTCTCGATCTCTATTGCCTCCCTGGTTATTCTGGTGTAGAAGTGTTCAATGTTGGCTAGAGTCTTTGTGCCGCTAAAGTTGATCATATGGCCCGTACTTCTTACATGTTCAGCTAGTGAAGACGTGGTTTCGTTTTTCGACACAGCGTTTGCATGTTCAGCATTTGCATGAAGTACGGGCCATATGATCAACTTTAGCGGCACAAAGACTCTAGCCAACATTGAACACTTCTACACCAGAATAACCAGGGAGGCAATAGAGATCGAGAAACGTCCACATAGTCTTAACAAACGAGATGACGGACTAAGATTACCAGCAACATGGAAACCCGCTTTAGAAAGTCGGAAGATACAACCAAAAACAAGAGAGAACGTGGTATCCAGTGCACGTGCAACAGGTCACGGAAACTTTCCGGCTGATTCCAGCGTCGCAATGACGTCATCCAAACGTGTCACTCGGAGCCAAACACGTAGAAATCAACCAAGCGTGAAATAGTTCTCGAAAGTCCAAAGGTCAAGCATAACGGGGGATATAAATACCTGTCCCTCCAAGTAAGCGTCAGTTCGCCTAGATTTTCCTAACTCTACGGTCGAATCACCTGAAGATGGCAAATGCGACTTTGCCGAAACGTCGTGAAATTGGTCCTTTTGAGGACCGAAACCACACAACGCGGATCAATACCCGAGAATCCAGTTCTACACATTACGTCCGCGAGAACCTAAGAAGAAACATAATTGACCTCTACGGGGAGGAGGTTTTCCATCAAACAAGAAGTTTCGAGAAGTTGAGAACAAAGAGATCGAAACTTTTTTGCGACCTTACCTTTCTACGCCGCTGCCGGGACCAGAAGATTATTCCAACCTGTATGAAAGTTTCGTATCACACAAAGACAACTAGTACGAAGAACATCTTGAGAAGAACGAGTTTTGCACTGCTTCGAGATGCCATTCACCAAACAAGAAGAATTCTGGATGATACTGACAGCAAGCTACTACGTGTTCACCTCTATCTCAGCAATGAAATCAATCCTTTACTTTGGGAAAGAATTGACCAGCTTGCCGAGTTCAGAGCAGAG
Source organism: Endomychus coccineus (assembly GCA_958510875.1). Taxonomy (NCBI): domain Eukaryota; kingdom Metazoa; phylum Arthropoda; class Insecta; order Coleoptera; family Endomychidae; genus Endomychus; species Endomychus coccineus. The sequence goes on along the minus strand of OY294069.1, from coordinate 96,595,615 downwards.
AAAAACATTGAAATAACTATAGAGAAACAGAAGAAGAAGTTCAATCATCTGAAAGCCACCCAGAAACCTGAGGGAGACAGCACAAACATAGATCCTGTCAAAGTTGTCCATAACTTATCCGACCATTCTTTGAATAAGGCCTCCATGGATGTCCTTGCTAAAGGTTTTAACTTCGCTATTGCACCGGCACGCATTCCATTGGAAGACATCATTTGCAACGTGGAATCTGCTATAACTTCGCTGCAGGATAAAAGTGAAGCAGAGATTATTCGCCAAGATGTGTCGCGTATTCTACGAACCTCGAAGCCACCTAAAAGGAACATTCCACACGACGAGTTCCTAGCACTGAAAACTCTTCGAGAGAACGAAAGCATCATCATCCTACCAGCAGATAAAGGAAATGCAACCGTTGTCATGAACACTATTGACTACAGAACCAAGATGGCTGCGCTATTGGACGATCCGACTTACAAGAAGATTAGGTCTGATCCCACTACATATCTAGAGAAAACAACAAAAGCGAAAATCAAGGCATCTCCTATCGACCCTGAGTTACAGTTACATCTCATTCCAAGAGAAAAATCATCCAGATGTCCGAAACTGTATGGTCTCCCAAAAATACACAAGCCAGCAATACCTCTGAGACCAATAGTAAGCTCTATCGGCTCACCATCACATGCATTAGCAAGATTCCTAGCCAAGAAGTTACAACCGCACGTTGAGACAGCATCATCGTATGTGAGGAACGCGGAACACTTTATCGAACTTCTAGATATGCAAATAGTAGGACCTGACGACATATTAGTAAGCTTCGATGTAGCATCCTTGTTCACCCAAGTACCCATAAACGAAGCCCTAGAGATCATCCAACATAAATACAAACCGGAAGGATACATTATTGACTTGGCCAAACACTGTGTAGCCAATACTTACTTTATGTACGAGGGACAGCGATATAGGCAAATCGAAGGAGCACCAATGGGATCACCAATCTCACCAGTGATCGCAAATCTTTTCATGGAGGATTTTGAAATTAAAGCTCTTAACACAGCGCAACTAAAACCCAAACTTTGGCTCAGATATGTAGATGATATTTTCGTTATTTTGCCACATGGAGAAGGACAACTAAGAGGGTTTCTCGATCACCTGAATGGAATCCATGATCGGATAAAATTCACAATAGAAGCCGAAGAGAACAACCAATTACCATTTCTAGATGTTTTGGTAACAAAGAAAACTGACGGCAGTTTGGGACATACAGTATTCAGAAAAAAGACCCACACGAACCGATATTTGAATAGTAACTCGCATCACCATCCATCCCAGCTACAATCAGTCGTAAATACCCTCATGACAAGGTCAAAACGTCTCGCTGATGCGGAGAACTTCGATGGAGAAATGGAAACCATCCGAGCAGCCCTTAGGATGAATGGCTATTCAAGAAAGCAGATTCATAACTCTCAACGCAATAATGAGAAGGATGTCAATAATGAAGATCAACCAGTGGGAAACGCTTTTCTACCTTACATAAAAGGCACAACTGACAAAATCTGCAAAATACTGAGCCGTCATGATATCAAAACAACCTTCACAACAGATAGGAAAATCAAAAATGTTCTTCGGAATCCAAAAGGCAGAATTCCTCTAGAATGCCAAGGAGTGTACGAGGTGCCATGTGGTAATTGTGAAAAGACATACATCGGACAGACCAACAGACGCATTGATGTGCGAAAGACTGAACATGCAAACGCTGTGTCGAAAAACGAAACCACGTCTTCACTAGCTGAACATGTAAGAAGTACGGGCCATATGATCAACTTTAGCGGCACAAAGACTCTAGCCAACATTGAACACTTCTACACCAGAATAACCAGGGAGGCAATAGAGATCGAGAAACGTCCACATAGTCTTAACAAACGAGATGACGGACTAAGATTACCAGCAACATGGAAACCCGCTTTAGAAAGTCGGAAGATACAACCAAAAACAAGAGAGAACGTGGTATCCAGTGCACGTGCAACAGGTCACGGAAACTTTCCGGCTGATTCCAGCGTCGCAATGACGTCATCCAAACGTGTCACTCGGAGCCAAACACGTAGAAATCAACCAAGCGTGAAATAGTTCTCGAAAGTCCAAAGGTCAAGCATAACGGGGGATATAAATACCTGTCCCTCCAAGTAAGCGTCAGTTCGCCTAGATTTTCCAAACTCTACGGTCGAATCACCTGAAGATGGCAAATGCGACTTTGCCGAAACGTCGTGAAATTGGTCCTTTTGAGGACCGAAACCACACAACGCGGATCAATACCCGAGAATCCAGTTCTACACATTACGTCCGCGAGAACCTAAGAAGAAACATATATATATATTTATATATATATATATATATATATATATATTCTTTTGTTGATATTCTTGAACCATTTGTAATATTTGTATGTTTTCTTGGTATATTGGTTCGTATATATACTGATAATGAAATAAAAATTCTGTTTTGACGTTTCGACAACGTTTATTGCCTTCATCAAAAATTGTTAATTGAATTAGTGTTTCCATGTAATTTAGAAAAGAATAGATGATTTTGATTAATGAAATGCGTCTGCAGCCGACTTGTGTTTTAAGATCCAATTAAAACTGCAGAAAACATTGGATCACAACCGATCCAATGTTTTCTGCAGTTTTAATTGGATCTTAAAACACAAGTCGGCTGCAGACGCATTTCATTAATCAAAATCATCTATTCTTTTCTAAATTACATGGAAACACTAATTCAATTAACAATTTTTGATAAAGGCAATAAACGTTGTCGAAACGTCAAAACAGAATTTTTATTTCATTATCAGTATATATACGAACCAATATACCAAGAAAACATACAAATATATATATATATATATATATATATATGTAGAACTGGATTCTCGGGTATTGATCCGCGTTGTGTGGTTTCGGTCCTCAAAAGGACCAATTTCACGACGTTTCGGCAAAGTCGCATTTGCCATCTTCAGGTGATTCGACCGTAGAGTCTGGAAAATCTAGGCGAACTGACTCCAGACTCTACGGTCGAATCACCTGAAGATGGCAAATGCGACTTTGCCGAAACGTCGTGAAATTGGTCCTTTTGAGGACCGAAACCACACAACGCGGATCAATACCCGAGAATCCAGTTCTACACATTACGTCCGCGAGAACCTAAGAAGAAACATATATATATATATATATATATATATATATATATATATATATATATATATATATGTATATAACTTAAGAGATATAGAATTAAATTTTCTGAATTATGAAGATAACTTAGATAATTTAACATAGGATTATAAAGATGAATAAACGTAAAAGATTGAACCATAGGCGGGATTCGAACCCACATTTCTGGATTTCTAGTCCAGGGTGTTTACCAATTACACCACTTCGGTCCTATTAGATTTTTATATTTTTGTAAATATAAATATATAGATGAATGTGCGTGAATAGTTATCTATGGTAGGGCATCGAATCGCATTGTGTTTATCAATGATCTACTATCCTTTCAGAGGTTTATATTTACAAAAATATAAAAATCTAATAGGACCGAAGTGGTGTAATTGGTAAACACCCTGGACTAGAAATCCAGAAATGTGGGTTCGAATCCCGCCTATGGTTCAATCTTTTACGTTTATTCATCTTTATAATCCCATGTTAAATTATCTAAGTTATCTTCATAATTCAGAAAATTTAATACTATATCTCTTAAGTTACATACACGATAGTGGCCAATTAGGCAAAGAAACTTTAAACTTGTTTATATATATATATATATATATATATATATATATATATATATGTTTCTTCTTAGGTTCTCGCGGACGTAATGTGTAGAACTGGATTCTCGGGTATTGATCCGCGTTGTGTGGTTTCGGTCCTCAAAAGGACCAATTTCACGACGTTTCGGCAAAGTCGCATTTGCCATCTTCAGGTGATTCGACCGTAGAGTCTGGAAAATCTAGGCGATCGCCTAGATTTTCCAGACTCTACGGTCGAATCACCTGAAGATGGCAAATGCGACTTTGCCGAAACGTCGTGAAATTGGTCCTTTTGAGGACCGAAACCACACAACGCGGATCAATACCCGAGAATCCAGTTCTACATATATATATATTATTAAGATTAAACTCTTATGAGTTTATTTTGCCCCACGTTGTGGTGACAATTATTAAGATTAAACTCTTTTGAATAGGTCTTTTGGTTTATATTGCCCCACGTTGTGGTGACAATTATTAACTAAACTCTTTTATGATTTTATTATTTAATTATGAATTATTATTAATTCTTCCGGCTAGCTTTTTATTTATTGATTATGAATAATAATGAACTTTCTCTTTTATTATATTATTTTATGGAATTAAACACAATATTCTTTGAATGTTGAAAAATTTCTATATTTAAATCTCTATGACTCTATTTATCTCGGGTTTCTAATTTACAATTTTATTTTATGTTCTAAGCATAGAACTAGCTTTAACCTCAAAACTATTCAATATTAATAGTTGTTTACAAAATTACAAACGACAATCTTTCTTTCAGATTTACAAATAACACTACAATGGAATATAATAAACAAACTTACTTTTAGTTTATATCCAAAAGTGTGTTTAACTATGTTGGCAATTTTCAATTTAATTCTTTTATAATTTCGTTGATGATTCACTTTTACACAATACTATGCTTTTTCACAATAATCACAGGTAACTAATTTGGATTACTTCTTCTTGAGACTCAGGAACTGTTGATAATACTTTGTTTTATCCTTTTAGATAAAACATGAAACTTTTCGATGCTTTATTGAAATTATTGATGAATGGCAATCGTTGGAAATTTCTTCTTAATTGGAGGTTATTACAGCCTTTTTACTGGATTCAGATACTTGGATAATCGTTGACTTTATATAAAACTTATTAACTTTGGTTTCTTTGAACCTATCGAAGTTTGGAACACTTTCGTTCACTGGTTTTTTATAGGTTATAAAATTTTGGTGAGTTGCAGTAGTACTTTCAGTCTACAGATGTAATGGCAAACTCCACTTCTTTACTTTCAGATTCGTTTTTATAGGCCTCCAAAACCGACGCTACTTTATGTCATAATCAACCTATGAGATGATTGCTTTTCAAATCAAGGATGCCAAGTTAATTGTTGTGAAACTGACACAAGTCTTCATTGTTACCAGATTGACATTGGAAATTCCTATTGACCAATCAGAATTTAGTATTCTTTACTTTTTGAATTATTTGATATTTTCAACTTATTTTAATTGTTAGTGATTCCTTCTTTTTAAATTAATATTGCCTACATTTTTCCCCACACTTTGGTATAATATAACCTATGATTGGGTTATTATTAATATGATTATTCCCATATTTATGGTTTTCTTGACAGTTACTTATTCTTAAATCTAATACATACCATATTATATCAATAACAGTCTTTTAACATTACATAACTCAAATTTACTAATCCTAACTTACATCTATAACATTATTCAATGTTTTGTACTATCTCATGATAGTTTTGTAATCATTTTACTTATGATTTATGATTTCGTTACACTGAACGTTTCTTCACTTTCACTGAAGTTCTTGTTTATCACATCTTATACTATTACATCGTTGTTTATTATGTTTTACATTGTTAATATTAATATCCTAACTATTATTCAGCTTTTATTATTGTTTTTAATTCCATAAAATATTTTTTATTTGATCTTTTCTGATTTTCATAGTTCGGTAAGTTATTATTTTTAAATTTTTATTGTCTATGAAATGAAATCATAACAATATATATATATATATATATATATATATATATATATATATATATATATATATATATATATATATATATATATATATAACTTAAGAGATATAGAATTAAATTTTCTGAATTATGAAGATAACTTAGATAATTTAACATAGGATTATAAAGATGAATAAACGTAAAAGATTGAACCATAGGTGGGATTCGAACCCACATTTCTGGATTTCTTTATAATCCTATGTTAAATTATCTAAGTTATCTTCATAATTCAGAAAATTTAATTCTATATCTCTTAAGTTACATACACGATAGTGGCCAATTAGGCAAAGAAACTTTAAACTTGATTATATATATATGTATATGTATATATATGTATATATAAGTTCAAAGTTTCTTTCCCTAATTGGCCACAATTTCCTGTAGGTACATTAAGAGATATAGAATTAAATTTTCTGAATTATGATAACTTAGATAATTTAACATAGGATTATAAAGATGAATAAACGTAAAACATCGAACCATAGGAGGGGTTCGAGCCCACATTACTGAGTGTCTAGTCCAGGGTGTTTACCAATTACACACACCACTTTGGTCCAGTCAGAGTTTTATATTTATATATTTCAATAAAACTGACTGAGAAATGTTCTGGTTTAAGTATAAACAAGTTTAAAGTTTCTTTGCCTAATTGGCCACAATTTCGTGTAGGTACATTGAGAGATATAGAATAAAATTTTTCTGAATTATGAAGACATTAGATTATTTAACATAGAATTATAAAGATGAATAAACGTAAAACATTAAACCTTTCAGAGGTTTATATTTACAAAAATATAAAAATCTGACGGGACCAAATGGTGTAATTGGTAAACACACTGGACTATACATCCAGTAATGTGGGTTCGAATCCCGCCTATGATTCAATGTTTCACGTTTATTCATCTTCATAATCCTATGTTAAATTATCTAAGTTCACAACATTCGAATTCACTTTTTCTCTAAAGACAGGTTTCTAAAATTAAGCTCTCCGTTTCAGATATCTCTTGATGTAAAATTTGGCCATCCTAAATTCTATAAGCTGCGTGATATATTAGTTTCACATTTCACATCAGCTGAGTATGATGACAGCAGAGTGATCGTATTTTTTGAATATCGTGAGTCGGTGATGGAAGCTTTCACAATGTTGTTACAAGCAGAGCCTCTTATAAGAGCAAGAATATTCTTGGGACAAGGATATGGCATTACTCAAAGGATTCAGCTTAATGTAAGTATTACTCCCGATAGGAACATAATGCATTTTGTACATTTTGCATATTAAGAACATTAGAATTTGATTGCATTGTGTTTTAATTGTTCTACAAATCTAATGAATGTGACAACATAGTGGCCGGAATACTTATTCAGGTTACCAAAGAATGAGTGCGATCTAACGTTATGTCAAACTTCGGATCTAGAGAGTTAGGCCAAGCAATACAGTATGATAGAATTAGCTAAAAATTTCGGTAATTTTTGAATAATTCTGAGTTCGGAGAAAAAAATTGCTTCATGTAGATAATTATGATACAAATTGAAGGAACTAAAATCGAACACTTTTTACTGGTCGCAACAGGTCCAAAAAAAATGGTAAAAATGGCCAAAACCGGTTTTTCGCGTCGGACATCGTCGGATTGAGTGAAAAAGGAAAAAACGTTTGACAAACTGATGCGCCGTAAAAAGACGGAAAAATTGAGTTGCGGGTGAACCCGATTGAACCAGCGATGACCCCGCAAATTGCAAAAAACCATCGATTTTGCTCGAAATTTCAAATATTCATAACTCTTGTTCTTTTAAAGATTAAGAACTGAAATTTTGTTAGGTTGTAGATTTTGTGTCCACCAAGTACCAGACCAAATGTCAGCAAGATCGGATGTACACTTTTTGCAAACCGCAGCTTAATGCAAAAAAAAGCACTTTTGTAAAATGGCCCTAACAAAGTTGTGGTGCGGTAACGCGCTATTTTTTTTTACGGGATCCTCATCTTCAATAGTTATTGAACAACTTACCAAATTTCCAACCTCTTATCTTCCGTAAAAGTTGCTAAAACAATTATTTTAAATAATGGTATTTCGTGCGCTTGGCTGTGTGGGGCGCGTGGAAGGGAGAGCCGCCGCGCTAGCCAACGCACACTCTACCGCAGCTCGGCTTACAGGCGTTTTCGTGCGTATGGGTTCAAAATGCAAACGCTCGTAAAAAACAACAATATCTCGGCAACCCTTGCTCGAAAAAAGATGTTTTCTTCTTTAATCCGTACTACCATTCAATAATATTAAGATTACGCGTATTTTCAAACTTCTAGTAATGTCGGAAGTACTCTAAAAAATACATTGCGCTATTCGATCTATTCATTATTACTATTTATTCGCCATTTTCGGAAGTGTATGGTATTTTAACATATTTTTTATTGTAATATATCAGATAACGATAAAAAGTAATGCAAAAAGTTTGAAAAGTTACATTGATAAAACGTATTTAGTACATATTGTACTAAAAAATTGAATGTAAGTAGTAATATACGAAATTGCTCTTACTTATAGTATGTAAAACATTTCAAAATATTCTGTTATTTACTTCAGTTTTCAAGATATTGTTGTTTTTTACGAGCGTTTGCATTTTGAACCCATACGCACGAAAACGAAGGATAGCCGAGTTCGGTAGAGTGTGCGTTGGCTAGCGCGGCGGCTCTCCCTTCCACACACTCCACACAGCCAATCGCACGGACTACCATTATTTAAAATAGTTGTTTTAGCAACTTTTACGGATGACAAGAGGTTGAAAATTTGGTAAGTTGTTCATTAACTATTGAAGAAGATGATCATGTGAAAAAAATAGCGCGCTACCGCACACAACTTTTTTAGGACCATTTTACAAAAGTGCTTTTTTTTGCATTAAGCTGCGGTTTGCAAAAAGTATACATCCGATCTTGCTGAAATTTTCTATGGTATTTGGTGGGTACAAAAGCTACAACCTAACAAAATTTCAGCTCTTATTTTCCAAAAGAACAAGAATTACGTATATTTGAGATTTCGAGCAAAACCGATGGTTTTCTGCAATTTGCGGGGTCACCGCTGGTCCAATCGGGTTCATCGGCAGCTCATTTTTTCCGTCTTTCCACGGCGCATAACCTTATTGAAAGTTTTTCCCTTTTTAGCTCAATCCGACGATGTCCGATGCGAAAAGCCAGTTTTGGCCATTTTTACCATTTTTTTTAAGCTGTTGCGACCATTAAAAAGTGTTCGATTTTAGTTCCTTCAATTTTTATCATAATTATCTACTTAAAGCAATTTTTTTCTCCGAACTCAGAATCAAAAACTTCCAAAAGCTAATTCTATCACACTAATAATAGGGGTTTAATCGTGATAGTAATACTACCTGAAAACCGACTGTGCCATTATGTTCAGGTAAGTGGAGACATTAATTCGATCATGTTTTCGACTCTCAAATGTGGTCACCCTATTTAATATAAACATTTTAAACAAAAAAAGGCACTTTTTTTAGTTTTTTGTTAATAACTCAACAAATAATGAAGTAATCGAAATGGTATAAATAGACAAAATGTAGGTAATTGAATAACGAACAAAACAAGCTTTCGAGCGACTAGATCCGATAATTAGAAGCCGAGTTTTTTTTTTAAATTCATATCTCCGTTGTTTATCATTTTGTAGAATCGAATCTTTGCAAAAATGTTCTAGTACTTATGCACTTCACGTGTGCAAAAAACTGTTGCTGTGAAGTTGCTAGTTGCTAGTTTGGGTGTAATTGTAATTCAAAGTTTTTTAAGCGATATTTTGCAAAATCGCTGGATGCGTCTGAGATAATCCGATTTTAAATTTTAAAACGGTTTTGAAAAATATAAGATCCGTACAACAAAACGATTATTCTCGTTATCAATTCAAATGATGAGAAGTGCCTTAAAAACGTTGGGAAAGTCGGTTCGAAACGGCGGATCGCGCGGAAACGCTCGAGTAGTGGGGGGAGAGGGAGCGAAAGAGAGGCACACATATATAGATATAGAGACGCGCTGCGCCGAGCTTGAAATTTTTGCATTATAATATCTTAACAATGACGCAAGCTATCTTAATAATTTTTTTTTATTTTGGTGCTAATGAATTCCAGGAAATTGATTTTTTATTTATAATTAATAAATGAGCAATGGTAAGGCGTATATTCTTGAAATTGAAAATTGTTTCAACTTTATTTAGATGATATGTGAATAAAGGGTTGTATGAATGTACAAAAGTGATGTTTACAGGTATTCACATTTATTAACATTTATTTAAATATATATTGTTAAGATATTATAAAGCAAAAATTTAAAGCCCGGCGCAGTGCGTCTCTATATCTATATATGTGTGCCTCTCCTTCGCTCCCTCTCCCCCACTACTCGAGCGTTTCCGCGCGATCCGCCGTTTCGAACCGACTTTCCCAACGTTTTTAAGGCACTTCTCATCATTTGAATTGATAACGAGAATAAACGTTTTGTTGTACGGATCTTATATTTTTCAAAACCGTTTTAAAATTTAAAATCGGATTATCTAAGACGCATCCAGCGATTTTGCATAATATCGCTTAAAAAACTTTGAATTACAATTACACCCAAACTAATTGATTCACAGCGACAGTTTTTTCACACGTGAAGTGCATAAGTACTAGAATATTTTTGCAAAGATTCGATTCTACAAAATAATAAACAACGGAGATATGAATTTTTTGAAAAACGTCGAATTTCCCGCTTTTCCGTAGTTTTCTCGGCTTCTAATTATCCGACCTAGTCGCTCGAAAGCTTGTTTTGTTCGTAATTCAATTACCTACATTTTGTCTACTTATACCATTTCAATTACTTCATTATTTGTTAAGTTATTAACAAAAAACTAAAAAAAGTGCCTTTTTTTGTTCAAAATGTTGATAATAAATAGGGTCACCACATTTGAGAGTCGAAAACATGATACAATTAATGTCTCCACTTACCTGAACATAATGGCACAGTCTGTTTTCAGGTAGAATTAATGTCAAAAAATCACTCATTTCATGCCCGATTGGTTGGACTAAGTATATTTTAGAGGTTGATTTGTGACTTTAAGAGTTTAGCTCTATAATTACCCTATTAATTCCAAGTAGTAGGAACATTTTGATTTCTAATTTACTTCATTCTGATTATTGCAGCTGAAGGGTCCTCAGAACTTTAACAGTATTGTTAATGGATAAGGGTGATTGATTTTTATTTGTAGTATCCTAATTAAATATTCAACTTAAACACATCTGATCGTGTGACAGTGAAAGTATTATCAAGAATTAGAATGTGAGTGTGCATTTTGTGTTATTCATTACTTTGATCTTGAATTTGAATATTCGCTATTGTTAATCACGGATGATATCTTGATCCCATCCTTCTAGGTGATAAGAGCGTTCAGGCAAGGAGATTGTAATACACTACTATCAACTTCCATAGGTGAGGAGGGATTAGACGTAGGTGAAGTAGATCTTATTGTATGCTTTGATATTTCCACTAAATCACCAATTAGAATGGTACAGAGGATGGGAAGAACTGGTCGTAAAAGAGAAGGGCATATTAAAATATTAGTGACAAAGGGAAAAGAACAACAAACACTCAAAGACTGTTTGATGCAAAAAAGTAATATAGGCAATTTCGTTTTGAATTCCAAGCATTTGCTAGGAAGCATGTATACTAAATCTCCTCGTATGATACCAGAAAACATGAATCCACAATGTGTGAAAAAATATATAACAAAGAGGGAACCATTAATCAAGAAATGTAGTTTGAAGGTAATTAACAATTTTTACCATCAAAAAATGTTATGTTTTTGTTTTTAATACAGTGACTCTGAAATTGGAGCGGCCGATTTGACCTATATATAAGTTGTTAATATCATCACAACTCAGATTGTAAATTCCTTTTTTCGACTAAAATGAAACTGACTCTAACTCCGAACTACTGAAGTTCTGCATTTACAAGAAAAATATCCAAAATTGAATATATTGGGGCCAGACATAATTCCGACTGTTTTCAAGGCATGTGCGCCAGAATTTACAGCAGTATTTTACAGGTTGTTCATCCTTTCATTCAAACTTGGTGTTTCCTTCCAGCTGGAAGACAGCTAGAGTCCAACCAATTCCAAAAAAGGAAAGAAGTATTTCCTGATAATTATAGACTCATGGCACTACTATCTGTGATTAATGGAGAAAGCAATCAACATCGAGCTCATCCAATACATAGAGAAAGAACTCCAAAATAGTTAATGACCGGAAATTTGACTTTTGTCAGCACAGATCAACAGGTGACCTGCTCGCCTATGTAGTACTTAAATGTCAAACATATTTCTATTGAAACATATGGAGAATCTCTAGCTATAGCATTGAATATTTCCAAAGCATTTGACCCAGTCTAGCACGATTGTCTTCTTGACAAACTTCCGTCATATGGTTTGCCTCCTCAACATTGTTGTTTAATATCGACTTTTCTCTCAGATTTATCACTTCACGTGGTGGTTGATGTTCAATATTATTGTTCATTTCAAAATTGCAATGCAACGAATGTATAATGCAAAAACTTAAAGTTAATAATAAGATTCTTGACCCAGTATGAATTATATATAAAAATTCTCGGGAAATAGGTCACAATAACACTTTGTTTTAAATATTCGTCTTTACGCACGTTTCGGTCTCACGACCATCATCAGAAGACTCACCATGTCTAAAAAGGGGGTTTATTAAAACTAATTATAGCACAAGCGTCCAAATCGCACAATTTAACTTCAATCAAAAGAGCCCACGCCGTCGAAACGAACAGAACTACGATAATCGAAATTGTATCTTCAGAATTAAAGTATAAAAATTTTTTTTGTAGTAAGAATCCGCTATTCAGTAATATTATTAAAATATATGAGTGCATATTGATTGGTATTCTCACAACAAATGAGAAGAACGAAGTTATTTGTCAAGTATCTACTTTCGAAACCAGATGTGTAGGATTTATGACTAGGTACTTAAGAAAGGTTACAGACCTGTACTGGGAAATTACTATTACGAATTCTTCCTAAAAACATTTTCAACACTTATAAAGACGTATGTAAGAATTTGCAAGAGATTATTTAATCAAATTAGTATAAATATGACTTAGATTTTGTGTGTCTACCCTATGATTTACAGATTTGGGGTCCCGTTTTATGTGAATCATCTCCAGGATAGATCTTTTATAATAATTGGTTTCCTTAGTTAAGATATTAACATTTTTGTAATCAAATTGATGGTTATAATCAAAGCAATGCTTAGCAAGGGCGGTGGAATTTTCTAAGTTGTTATTTCTTGTGCTATATTTATGGCCGTACATTCTTTTTTGTGAATATTGTTTAGAGATTCCAGTATAGGTTCCATCACAATCTAAACAATTCAATTTATACACTGTGTGGGTTTGTTTATCTTTGGGTATTAAAGGTTTTAGATTTGAGAAATATTTTCCAACACAGTTAGTAGGTTTATGCGCAACATTTATATCATACTTTTTCAAACATTTTTTGATTTTCTCTGAGGTCTCCGGAATGTAAGGTAGAGTTATAAAATTATATATATGTATTACCTTTTATGTTATTTTTATTAGACGAACCATTATAGATTTTGTTTATTCTTTCTTTAATGATAGGATTGAAAAAAGTTTTTGGGTAGCCATTCAATTCTAGTGTATTACGAACAATTTTTAAATTTTTGAGGCGGTCATCTGCGTGGGACAATTTTATCGCGCGATCTGTAAGGCTGTTTATGACACTTTTTTTATAACAAGCTGGTGCAACGGAATTGAAGTGAAGATAACGTTGAGACCATACTTCTTTAGTAAACCAAGAGGTTTTTATTTTTCCATCTGCATCATGCCTAATGTTCACATCTAGGAAATTTATGTTATTGTTTAATTCTATTTCACAAGTGAATTGAAGTTTACAGTGAAAATTGTTAAATTTATCAATTACATATTGAATTTTATCGTTGGGAACACACATAAGGCAATCGTCTACATACCGTTTAAAGAATACAGGCCGAAAATCTAATGAACTCATAACAGATTCCTCTAGGCACTCCATAACGAGGTTAGCAATGGTAGCTGAAATAGGAGATCCCATTGCTGTGCCGAATATTTGTCCAAAAAATTGCTCACCATACTGAAAGTATGTGCATTCTAAACAAAATTTTACAGCATTTATAAATTCCGATTGATCTAAAGGTGTGTGGTTTTTAATCTCTGCCCAACGTTTTTTGATGCTATTCAATGCCAAAACAACAGGTATATTTGTAAATAAAGAAACAACGTCCAAGGAAATCAGTTGATGGTTTACGGGTACGGATTGATTTTTTATAAATTCATTAAAGTGCCATGAATCTTTTACATAGAATTAATTTTTTTCTATTATATTATTGATAGATTTTGATAGAAATTTTGATAAATTGTAAGTAGGCGCTCCAATATTACTAACAATGGGTCTTAGAGGTATATCATTTTTATGTAGTTTGGGAAGCCCATAGATATAAGGTGCTAGCCCATTATGGCAAATTAATTTATTTTTTAATTCAATAGGGATTATCTTATTCTTATGCCATTTATTTATCAATTTATTCATGTTGTTTTGTACTGATAAAGTAGGATCAGATTTAAATTTTTTATAAGTTGTTTCATCATTTAAAAGGTTTCCTATTTTGTTTTCATAGTCATTTCTATGCATTATGACGGTTTTATTACATTTATCCGCGTTCAAAACTAATATTTGAGGGTTAGCATCTAAGAAATCTTTTGTTATTTTTGTATGATAGTTAAAACGATTCTTTGCAATCCCTACTTCTACCTTCTGTAACTATCATACAAAAATAACAAAAGATTTCTTAGATGCTAACCCTCAAATATTAGTTTTGAACGCGGATAAATGTAATAAAACCGTTATAATGCATAGAAATGACTATGAAAACAAAATAGGAAACCTTTTAAATGATGAAACAACTTATAAAAAATTAAAATCTGATCCTACTTTATCAGTACAAAACAACATGAATAAATTGATAAATGAATGGCATAAGAATAAGATAATCTCTATTGAATTAAAAAATAAATTAATTTGCCATAATGGGCTAGCACCTTATATCTATGGGCTTCCCAAACTACATAAAAATGATATACCTCTAAGACCCATTGTTAGTAATATTGGAGCGCCTACTTACAATTTATCAAAATTTCTATCAAAATCTATCAATAATATAATAGGAAAAAATTAATTCTATGTAAAAGATTCATGGCACTTTAATGAATTTATAAAAAATCAATCCGTACCCGTAAACCATCAACTGATTTCCTTGGACGTTGTTTCTTTATTTACAAATATACCTGTTGTTTTGGCATTGAATAGCATCAAAAAACGTTGGGCAGAGATTAAAAACCACACACCTTTAGATCAATCGGAATTTATAAATGCTGTAAAATTTTGTTTAGAATGCACATACTTTCAGTATGGTGAGCAATTTTTTGGACAAATATTCGGCACAGCAATGGGATCTCCTATTTCAGCTACCATTGCTAACCTCGTTATGGAGTGCCTAGAGGAATCTGTTATGAGTTCATTAGATTTTCGGCCTGTATTCTTTAAACGGTATGTGGACGATTGTCTTATGTGTGTTCCCAACGATAAAATTCAATATGTAATTGATAAATTTAACAATTTTCACTGTAAACTTCAATTCACTTGTGAAATAGAATTAAACAATAACATAAATTTCCTAGATATGAACATTAGGCATGATGCAGATGGAAAAATAAAAACCTCTTGGTTTACTAAAGGAGGATGGTCTCAACGTTATCTTCACTTCAATTCCGTTGCACCAGCTTGTTATAAAAAAAGTGTCATAAACAGCCTTACAGATCGCGCGATAAAATTGTCCCACGCAGATGACCGCTCCAAAAATTTGAAAATTGTTCGTAATACACTAGAATTGAATGGCTACCCTAAAACTTTTTTCAATCCTATCATTAAAGAAAGAATAAACAAAATCTATAATGGTTCGTCTAATAAAAATAACATAAAAGGTAATACAGACAATTTTATAACTCTACCTTACATTCCGGAGACCTCAGAGAAAATCAAAAAATGTTTGAAAAAGTATGATATAAATGTTGCGCATAAACCTACTAACTGTGTTGGAAAATATTTCTCAAATCTAAAACCTTTAATACCCAAAGATAAACAAACCCACACAGTGTATACATTGAATTGTTTAGATTGTGATGGAACCTATACTGGAATCTCTAAACAATATTTACAAAAAAGAATGTACGGCCATAGATATAGCACAAGAAATAACAACTTAGAAAATTCCACCGCCCTTGCTAAGCATTGCTTTGATTATAACCATCAATTTGATTACAAAAATGTTAATATCTTAACTAAGGAAACCAATTATTAGAAAAGATCTATCCTGGAGATGATTCACATAAAACGGGACCCCAAATCTGTAAATCATAGGGTAGACACACAAAATCTAAGTCATATTTATACTGATTTGATTAAATAATCTCTTGCAAATTCTTACATACGTCTTTATAAGTGTTGAAAATGTTTTTAGGAAGAATTCGTAATAGTAATTTCCCAGTACAGGTCTGTAACCTTTCTTAAGTACCTAGTCATAAATCCTACACATCTGGTTTCGAAAGTAGATACTTGACAAATAACTTCGTTCTTCTCATTTGTTGTGAGAATACCAATCAATATGCACTCATATATTTTAATAATATTACTGAATAGCGGATTCTTACTACAAAAAATTTTTTTATACTTTAATTCTGACGATACAATTTCGATTATCGTAGTTCTGTCCGTTTCGACGGCGTGGGCTCTTTTGATTGAAGTTAAATTGTGCGATTTGGACGCTTGTGCTATAATTAGTTTTAATAAACCTCCTTTTTAGACATGGTGAGTCTTCTGATGATGGTCGTGAGACCGAAACGTGCGTAAATACGAATATTTAAAACAAAGTGTTATTGTGACCTATTTCCCGAGAATTTTTATATATAAAACTTAAAGTTCTATGTTGTCAAAACACAGAAAGTTGACAATCAAAAATTCCATAAAAGTAGGCTAATATAAAAATGAAATGTCAATAGTTGAATTAAAACATCAATATAGCATCGTTACAAACATTACAGAAGTTATCATTCTTTCTTCGAAATATATCAACCATACAGTCCACCTAACATTTGGTCTGCGACCCGGATAAGGATAACAACAAGTTATCTTCAATTTGTCCAGCAATACTACAAACCAATTTACGGAACTTCAATAAGGTTCATATTCGAACGGCGTCAGTACAGCATATCGAACAACGGGTGCTACATCGGCCTAAACGAAACTTTACTGGGTATCTCCAAATAAATACCATAAAATACAAATCGACACGTGAGCTAACCTAATCCAATTCCTTTACTCTGAATTTTTAATTATTAAATTAAAGCAATGGATATTGTTTGAGTGTTTATTATTAAATTATTTTGACAAGCTCTTATTTATCATTACACAGTTAACTTAGTTTTTATAATTTTATTTATACTATGTTTCTACATCTACGACTTGATGAGTCCATAAATGATTAAGTCAATACACAATAGAGCGGTGTTACATATTTCACATTTACCTTCCTAATATTTTATTCGTACAATGTAATTTCGGTTTGCTTCAATCAGTGCATTATTTAACATAATTTATGTTATCTAATATGGATATTTTGATACGAAAACGAGCTTCAATAAAAGCTAGGTTAACTATTTTCAAAAAATATATCGAACTTATCGATTCAGAACAACTGAACGATGTTCAAATTATTGCAAAGTAGACTTACGAAATTTGATTACATATGATTTCGAAAAGATACAGTTAGAAATTGAACTAGAAATTGATTCGGAAGATAATATAACTGAACGAGAGGAATTGGAGAAAAATTATTATTCTTTAATTTTCATTGGAAAATCATTGTTGAAAAACCGTGATGGAACTGATACTAATTCAGTTGCGAGTGATAATGCTTCAACAGTAGGTATGTCTTTTAATCATGTCAATAATATTAAATTACCGACAATTAATTTACCCAAATTCGAAGGGAATTTGGATTGATTGTTAGAATTCCGAGACACTTTTGAATCTTTAATCCATACTAATACTTCAATAAACAATATCCAAAAATATAATTATTTAAGAGCTTCTTTGACAGGCAATGCTTGTCAGGTGATAAAGGCCATAGATTTTTCTGATTCTAACTATATCGCACCATGGGACACCTTATGCAATCGTTATAACAACACAAAGTTGTTAGCAAACAACCATATTAAGGCTATTTTCAACATTCAACCATTGAATAAAGAATCTAGTATGCAAATCAGAAAAATGGTTGATAATGTTTCGAAACATCTTAGAACACTTCAAAATTTGAAACAACCTGTTGAACATTGAGATATATAAATAATATATATTATGAGCACAAAGTTAGATATTGTTTCTGCTCGTGAGTGGGAGCAACAGAAAGCCCAAAACGAAATGCCATTTTCACAGGATTTAATTCTTTTTTAAAAAAATGGAGCTGATTTGTTGGAAACATTAGAAATGAATAATACAAGCAAAAGAGTTGTGTATGAAAAAAACATTAAAGCATTCGTTTCAAACCATATTGAATGTCCAGTCTGCAAAAAGTCTCATTACATACAAAATTGTGATATCTTCTTGCATTCAACTCCAACAGAAAGGTTAAAAAAGGTTGAAAGTTTGAAACTTTGTTCTAATTGTCTCCACAAAGGACATGTTGTTAAAGACTAAATTCGGCAATTGCAAAAAATATAACTTCAAACATAATACTTTATTACAATATGGATTCACACAAGCCTAATGTTTCTACTGTAGATAGAGTTTCTTTATCCACAAATGTGGTTGTACAAAATTAAGTTTTACTTTCTACAGTCAATATAGAAATAGCAGATTCAGACAATCAAGCACAAATAATTAGAACTCTATTTGATGCAGGTTCACAATCAAGTTTTATAACCTCAGATTTATGTGAACGACTAGATCTTGAGACAGAACAAGTCAATATTGACGTTTATGGCATAAACCAACAAAATTCAACTTAAAAAATGTAAAGTTGAAGTGCGTTCACCAAGGAACAATTTTGTTTCAACCGTAGTGTTTGGTAATTCACATTATTACAAGTAATCTTTCAAATTTTAATATGAATGTAAAAGCTCTCAATATACCATTGGCTGACCCAACGTTTCACAAATCTGGAAAAATTGAAGTTTTACTTCTGGTCAATAATTGGTAATAAACAAATTAAATTGGGTGATGGTTTACCAATTTTGAAAAAAACTCAATTTGGATGGACCATAGTTGGTCCACTTGGTTCTTCTCCTATTCCTAACACAATTCATTACAAGCATAGCAATGTTACCGTTGTGCAAGATCAACTTGCTCAATTTAGGGAGCTAGAAGAATGTTTTAAGCAAAAAGCATTATCTTCTGAAGAGAAGGAAACTGAAAAACATTTCATAGCAAACACCAAACGAGATGTTAATGGTCATTTCGTTGTATCGATCCCATTTAAGCAATCCATTGACAAATTGGGAGATTCAGAATCTCAACCTCGTAAAAGGTTCTTCATGTTGGAACGAAAATTTACTAAGAACATTGATCTAAAGATGCAATATATAAAATGTATGTCTGAGTATGAACATCTTTGTCACATGACGAAGATAAATACTGAAAAATTGCAAGCAAAAATGAATTACTTACCTCATCATGGAGTTATTAAAGAACAAAGTTCTACCACTAAGTTGAGAGTTGTATTTGATGCGTCTTCACCTACATCAACTGGATACTGTTTCAACGAGTAACAAATGGTAGGTCCTACGGTACAGCAAGATTTGGTGTCGATTATCCTTCGTTTCAGAAAACATACGTATGTCGTGACGGCCGACATCGAGAAAAAGTATCGACAGGTCTACATAATTTCAAAACAAAGATCATTACAGGCGATATTTTGGAGACCTACTTCCAGTGAACCATTGGATATTTACTGTTTAAATACAGTGACATATGGCTCTTCATCGGCGCCTTTCTTGGCTATTAGAAGTTTGATTCAATTGGCTCATGGATGTGAAACATCTCTTTCGAAAGTTGCGAGAGCAATATATCAAGACTATTACGTGAATGATTTCCTGACAGGCGCTGACTCCATCGACGAATTAAATGAAATTTGCCAAGACATGGGTATCAAACAATAAAGATATATTAGAAAATGTTGCACGATCTCAAATGTGTTCAGATTTGTTTCTGAAAAATGAAAACTTTGGGTCAGGAATGGTCTTGTACAACTGACAATTTACTGTATATCATATTGTCCGGAGTGGCTCATATTTTCGATCCGATTGGGTTGCTCAGTCCATGCACAATTATAGCGAAGATTTTACTACAAAAATTGTGGCTGGAGGAAATCTCTTGGGACGAGCCAGTTTCCGAAAGTCTACAAAGCAAGTGGATGAATTTTAGGAATGAATTAATTCATCTCAATAAACTAGAAACAAAGAGAGGCCATGTGGTATGCAAAAATTATACATCTATTCAAATTCATGGCTTTTCAGACGCATCACAGGAAGCATATGGAGCATGCGTTTTTATCAGATCAACTGACCAAAACGGACAAGTTAACGTAAACTTTTTATGTGGTAAGTCTAAAGTAGCACCGTTAAAGGTGCTCACGATACCGAAATAAGAATTATGTGGCGCACTCATTTTAGCTAGACTTGTCAACAAAGTTCGTAGTGCTTTAGATATGAAAAGTGATAAGGTAGTATTGTGGTCAGATTCCACAATTCTCTTAGGGTAGCTCAATATCTCACCAAGTTCACTAAAAATATTTGTAGGAAACCGGGTACCCGAGATCCAAGAATTATCATCAACATTCTGTTGGAGACATGTATCTACCAAATACAAACCTGCTGATATTTTATCGCGCGGTATTAAACCTAGTTTGCTTAAGAACACTATTATGTGGTGGAGCGGTCTCTCGTGGTTACAATTTTCAGAATCTGAGTGGTCTCAGTCAATCATCAAATCTGTTAATTTGCCAGAATTATGTAGTCAAATACAATCCCTGGTTTCAATTCAAAATGACAAATGATTCCCATTCGAGAGTTATTCTAATCAAAACAAACTTGAAATAATTTTTTCCTATAGCTTCCGTTTTGTGAATGATATCAAATGTACAAAATTAAGGTACTTTGGTCCACTCCAAACAGAGGAGATTTGTTTTGCAAAAATGTGTCTCATCAAAGTTGCACAGCGTGAATCGTTTAATCACGAGTGCATAAAATTATTACAAAACAAGCAGTTGGCTCAGAAGAATAAACTTTTTGGACTGAATCCTTTCATCTGTAAAGATGACCTCATTCGTGTTGCTGGTTATCTCAGTGATTCGGCATACAGTTTTGATAAGAAACACCCTATTCTTCTGTGCGGAAAGCACTATCTGACGAAACTTATATTCAAACAAGAACATATCAGATTATTTCATGCTGGTCATCAATTATTATTATCCTCCATACGTGGAATATAATGGCCTATTGGAGGTAGAAACCTAGCCCGACGTGTAATACACGATTGCCTAACGTGTTTTCGTTCTGCACCAAGAGTTATTAGTCCTATTATGGGTAACTTACCCGATAAGCGTATAATGCAATCATGTCCATTTAGTACAATGGGCGTAGATTATGCGGGGCCCATTATGATTAAAGAACGTAAAGGTCGAGATTATAAAACCTATGAGTCTTACATATGTGTTTTCGTCTGTTTTGTGACCAAAGCCATACATTTGGAATTAGTTACAGATATGACCAAAGATTCATTTTTACTTACGTTAAAAAGGTTTATTGCCCGAAGAGGCTCATATATATTCAGATAATGGTTCGAATTTCATAAGGGCTAACTCGAAATTGAAGCATTTAGGGAAATTCTTCAAAGAAAATGATAACATTCTTTCCGAATCAATCTCTAATGAAATGATACAATGCACTTCATACCTGCCCGGTCGCCTATGGGAGGCAGGTGTGAAGAGCACCAAATTCCATTTAAGACAAGTATTGCGCAATGCACTTCTAACTTACGAGAAACTTTACATGATATTGGCCCAAACCGAGTCTATCTTGAACTCCCGTCCTTTATCCCCACCTTCCTCTGATCCAAATGATCTAAATCCTTTGACACCCGCTCATTTTTCGATTGGTAAATCCCTAACATCATATCCAGAAGATGATATCCTAAAATTACCAACGAATGGAAATCTAGAGAAGATTCGCCTTTCAAAGAAGGATCTCATCAAGGAAGGGAATTCGCCACCTATGAAGTGGCATTTGGGTAGAATCATTCAAGTATTCCCAGGCAAGGACAATATTAATCGCGGAGCCTCAATCAAAACTCGTGATGGAGTTATTCGGCGTGCATTTTCAAGAATTTGCTTTCTACCTAATGACTAGAGAGTGAATCGAAGTGCAGATGTGACTCACGTTATAACTTTTTCGAATTGTTCTTTGTTGTTTTCTATTTGAAAGTATACTTTCAAGGCGGGGAATATGTTCAATATTATAGTTTATTTCAAAATTGCAATGCAATGAATGTATAATGCAAAAACTTAAAGTTCAATGTTGTCAAAACACAGAAAAGTTGAAAATCATAAATTCCATAAAAGTAGGCTAGTATAAAAATGAAATGTCAATAGTTGAATGAAAACGTCAATATAGCATCGTAACAAATATTACAGAAGTTATCATTCTTTCTTCGAAATCTATCCAACCATACAGTCCACGTAACAGTTGACGGAGTCTTTTTTTTATACAATGGATATTAACGATAGTGTTCCACAAGGATCTTTCTTGCCACAACGTTTGTTTATGCTCCATTCCAATGATCTGTTGGAAGCGACCTGTCCCGTCCACAGCTATGCAGATGATGCTATACTGCACTTATGAGAGGTCCTCATAATCTACAGCAACTGTTCTTACTCAACAAACCACATATACGAACTGCCCTGGAGAACTGTTCACATATTTGGAGTTCAGCTCCCAAATATAGGCTGAAGCTCTTAGATGATTCTATTCAGAAGATAGTCATTCGTCTGATTGGCGATATCACACCTACGAATACATTGACCTCTAGAATCTCATAGAAAGGCGGGCGATATCTCCCTTTTCTATAGACATTTCCCCGGTTGGTTTTCATCAGAAATCTCGTCTTTTATTCCACCACGAGAGATTACAGTTGGACTAGACGATCTCAAGGTGCTTACCCCTCCATTGTCACGTCCAAACCTGCCGAACTTCTTCCCACCAGTTTTCATTTTTCTATCGAACAGCGGAGTTGTGGCCACTGCTGGCTCAAATGAGCTTACATTTCTCTCGTTTAGTTAGCCTTAATGGAATATTTGGAAATCAAAACATAATAAATTTAATCTTCGAGGCAATATGGAAAATTTTGACGTATATTCCACATCCATGATAATGACATACATATTATTTCAGAGACTTCTTGAATTATTTCTTTTCAAACTGAATCATCTATGTGTATGTTTGGTTTTGTAAAATACAATTGATTATCAAATATACATCTAAGCCCTAGATGCTTCAAGTTAATCTCTTCATTAAATATACAAACTGAGTTTTGCAAAAGATAGAGAATAAACTTATAATAAATACTTGGCCCAAATGCAAGACTGAAATTCCCTCATTTTTAAATACATACGTAATACTATAATTTCGCATTAGTTCATCATCTATTTATTTCAATCATGAGAGTGAGAATTATATTCTAAGACGTTTGTATTTACGAATTTCATAATGATATATTTTAGGAAATGCTTAGTACTATATCAAATACTACATCATCACCTGTTTATTCACAAGATGTTGGAATAGTAGATATGGAAGAAATGATACCAACTTCGATTAATCTCTGGAATAAAGGTAATTTAGAAGAAATTTTCATTTTCTTACTAGGAGGCAGTACCGTCATAGATCTAGAAAAAACTTCCACAACTTTTCCAAATTGAGGAGAGCGAGGTAGTATTATAAAGTTCCAATTTTGAAATGAGAAACTCCTATATCAGACGAATTCCCGAAATGATGAAAAATTTAGCAATTAATCCACTTTTGAAGTTAACCATTGTCAGGAGGAATATTTTTTGGGACAGGCCATGGAAAACGAATCTTTTGCAAGGAGTAACTAATTAGTAATATAGTATCATTAATGAAAATTTTTGTAATAATTAAAAACGAGATTACACTCGAAACTGACATATTAACTTGAGTTGTTTCTATTTCACAGCATCATCAAATTCTTCCTCAACACAAATCAAGTAATACATGAAAATTTGAAGTGTAAGCTCGTATTTAATAATCGTTTCAAAAACATTTCATCAATAATAATATTATGTAATTACAGAGCATACAGTGGAAGCAAATTTCATCAAATATAATAGAGTAGCGGAGGATAAAAGCAAAATAATGCGACAATCATACAGCTTGCATTTGTCTTAACACACATTTTTTGAGTGTAATGATGGTGATGCCGAAAATCAATTTTACGATTATAACAACGATTTTGAACTGAATTCTGTATGAATGTAATTAAGGAAACCACCTATGAACACAATGTGATTCGATGCTCCGCTATAGATCAACAATTCACGCACATTCATCTAAAGTTCAATCGTTTTGAAGTGAGGATTGTAGTTTAGAGTA
Source organism: Endomychus coccineus (assembly GCA_958510875.1). Classification (NCBI taxonomy): domain Eukaryota; kingdom Metazoa; phylum Arthropoda; class Insecta; order Coleoptera; family Endomychidae; genus Endomychus; species Endomychus coccineus. The sequence goes on along the minus strand of OY294069.1, from coordinate 96,570,964 downwards.
TTACTATGGTTGGTGATTAATGAATGATCTACTATCCTTTCAGAGGTTTATATTTTAAAAATATAAGAATCTGACGGGACCACAGTGGAGTAATTGGTAAACACCCTGGACTAGACATCCAGAAATGTGGGTTCTAATCCCGTCTATGTTTCAATGTTCTACGTATATTCATCATTATATATAAATTCTCGAGAAATAGGTCACATTAACACTTATGCTTTATATTTTCGTCTTAGCGTACGTTTCGATCTCACGACCATCATCAGAAGACTTATTATTTCAATAACCTGATTACTTAAGACTAATTGTATTAACACAAAGCGTCCTTATCGCACCAATTTCATGTAACATGCCAACGTCGCCGAAACGAACAGAAACACGAAATCTAAATTTGTTGTGTTTGTGTTACAATTTCGATTTCGTGTTTCTGTTGGCATTTTAAATGAAATTGGGTGTGCGTTAATAGTTGATCAATAGCGGAGCATCAAATCGTATTGGGATCATCAATGATCTACTATCCTTTCCGAAATTTATATTTACAAAAATATGAGAATCTGACGGGACCAAAGTGGTGTAATTAGTACATCCTGGACTAGACATCCAGAAATGTGGGTTCGACACCTGCCTATACTTCATTAAATCGAAGTTTTTTAATTTATTACAATAATAATTTCCGACCATTGGCGTAGAAGTTTAAATAGTTTAAATGCGATTAAAATCCCATAACTACGCTACTGTATTTGTCTCTTGTTTAGAAGATAATAAAGAAATTGTAATAACTTTTCAAAACTTCCCTTTATCTCGGACACTAAGTGCCGGAAAGCGAGTCGTTCCGGAAGAGCGAAGTGAGAGACCACACGACCGAATCGAGAAAACCAAACGGCGCCTACACAAATGCCATGATCCAGTCGGCGAGGCAGCAAGTGTCTCGAATCCAGTGTGTGATGAATTTTATTTCTAGCGGCAGGGATTTTCCTCCAAAAATTAGGCGTATATCCGCCACACTATGACGCCACCATCACAACTTCTTATACAGCCGATTCTTCGCAAGTAGAATACTTGATTCCGCAAGGTTTATGCGGAAAAACCACGGAATTCTGTATATACAACGCACCAAAGCGCATGCAGCCGCATCATGTAATATTTGGCTCGCTGCGTTCGAAGCAGTCCATTAACTCATCCCGAAGCTCATTCCCACACTCAGAGCGTCCATTTACGTCTCGGTCCTCATCGTCGGAACCGTTCTGACGATTTTCACCGTTGGCGTGTTTCAATCATATTTATTCTAGGTGTGAACACGAATCTATAGAGCACACTTGCATCAAATCTGAGCTGATTGGGCCAGTTCCGATCTAATTGCACTCCACTATTTGATTTTTTCCATGTACGTGATTTCCTTCTGTTAGGCTAATTTGTATGTATGTTGCATTTCCATCGCTAAATATACTACATATGGACCAATTATCTCATAATGTTCTACTGTTTCTTCAATTCATGATGATAAATGATAATTTTTCCAGATAATGCTGTAACTGAATATATTTCTGGGCTAAGACTAAATCTAGGAACTAATTTAGAACAGCAGCGCTTTCTACAGTTCCATGGGCAAATAGGACATTCCGAAACTTCTAGAATTCTAACAGATATCTTAAAATTTGCTGATTCCAAACGATATAATATACCTGTGACCCAAGAACCAGGTATTCAATGTTCACATCGGTATATACTATATATGTAAATTTTATTATTGTTTCTGTTTCAGTCAAAGGTAATTTACCACACAAATGTATGAAACAAGGTGATATTAGGAATATGCTGTCTTTCAAGGCGAATAAAATAGAAGCAACAGTAACTTCACAAGGTAAGAACAGTTCATTACATAAAACATTTCTCTGTACATATAGCAATATAATACATTATTATGTTTATTGACTGCAATGTTCTCAACCTATACGTAAAATATGTCAAGTGGATCTTGGAACACTCAAGTGAAAAACACGTTTTCATCATTCATGTGTAATAATGCGCTTCAGAAATAGATCATCACTGATTGTACTAGTAGTGGTCAATTGGCAATGTAAAAGGACAGGCATCATTAATGACAAGATTACTAACCGTTCTCACCCATAGGAACTGAAAATATATTGCAAATGATTAGAAACAAATAAACACGTGGAAATAAGTTAAAGTATATTACAAGTCATAGAAAGTTCAATTGAATCGACAACAAATGTGTTCTACAACTGTCTGTTTGGATACTTATGAAAAATTACTACATTTTGCTGTCAGGTGAACTGTCAAAATTATTGACACAATCACCCTTAATTAGTTCAATGTAACTACGTGATGTCATTCGTATTTTAAATTAGAATTTCCACCACTTCTCTGGCTTAAATGAAAAACACTGTTGTCAATAAAATACTATAAGTTCTATGAAGATAGATAACAAAATTACCACTTGCAAGGGAGCTACCTCGCCCAATAAAATATAGTTCCTATTTTCACTACTTTGAAATTGCAAAATTTTGAATCCGTGCGGCCAATAGGAACGGCGCGATCGTCTCCACTGTAGTTTTCGAGACAACCTCTCAACTAAATGAATTCAGAAACCATCAAAACGGATATCCTCTGCGAAAATCCTTGTATTTTTATCTGTGGGCGATTACAATACTTTCCTTGTACTACGTATGATGAGGGATGTTAAAATGGAATAACAAGATTACGAAGAATGTTACAACGTGAACGCGAAAAGTAGATTTTCGTGTTTGAGAGGTCAAAATCGACCGATTGATGGAAAAACATTCCTCCCAACAGAAATAAAATGCTCATCTATCTTTTATTTTATTTCAGCTGATTTTCCTGAATTTGACATTCAGCCAACACAGGCCGATGCAATTGACAGAAGTGAAATCTGTAATTCTAATTGGATGAAACAATTGCACATAGAGTTGATAAATTATTCAACAGTAGGTGATTCAAATGGTCAGTGTACAATTTATACTCAGCTTTGTGCCTCTTCGATAGACTTCATGAATGTTCCAGACATCACCTTGATTGAATGGACCATACCAGATATTTCAATATTGGATGAAATTACGGTTAATGATATGAGCGATGCAAGATCAAAATCGCAATTTAATACTATGAGTAGTACAAAATGTGATGAAGGGCATAAGCAACAGTTGCTAAAAGATTTAGAAAGGAACAATTCACATTGTGTTTTGCTCGAATCAATATCAGTTGATGCTGACCGAACTAAAACTGAATCATCTTTTTCTTACAAACCTCCCAAATCATTCGACTCACTGAAGAAGAAGTTCGATATTCCGTGTAATCGTTCGAATGTAAAAATTCCCCATGATAATGCATTAACCGGAATAAAAACTAGTACCCTAAATATACCAGAACATCAAATTTCTTCCGAAAGCATACTTTCTTTTTTTCTACTTTCCAATTTAAATGAATTATTTGTGACAAACCAACAGTTCTATAGTAATGTACCATGCCAACCCAGGGATGTGAACATCTACTATTCTGGTGATGAATTTGACCACATCAATAGCAATAGAGAAACTGTCAACTTATCTCCAATACTGAGTAATAAGAAATTCGAAAGAGGGAATGAATATTCTGAGGAAAAAAATACTAACACAAATGATGAATCTGAAAATTCACCTATTTTCTCAAAATTTCAAAAATCAATTGACGTGCATATTTTGGGAAATTCTATCGATGAAAGTATCTTAGATAAAACCACGTTGAATATCAACAGAAGAAGACCATCACCACTACCAATTTGCTTCCAAACGAAATTGTTATCAGATAGTTTAGTGATCGACAATGAATTCCCAGAAAACTTTTCTCCAATTGGGGCATGTAATAGAATTGAATGCGTAAGCACCGAAGAATTCAATACATTCAGAACATCTCCATTTCTTAAATCTCACAATAAAGTACCTGTTAACGTAGCTAAAAATTTAAATCAGATTTGTGACTTAACTGAGTTCGGCTTAGACGAAAATTTATATGTGCTGGAAAAAATGGAGCACTCACAGATACATTTAATTCGGAGTGCAGCCAATCCAAGAGATTCATCAAGATCCTACGTCAATGAATCATCATCCTTATTAGAAATGAGTGACACAGATAACGATCCATCTAATATTGGTGAGGGAGAGCAAAGATTCAATCTTCAGAATGGAAATACTTGCCCAGATTCAATAAAGGAGTTGATATTTGACGTCGCAAGTGAATCTCAAATGAACCAGAATCACTATCTTCTTCCCGAAGGAACCTTAGCAAATGTTGATTTTGAATCCTCACAAATGTCATTCATAACTTCTAAGAGTAAAAACTTATCTCAATCAAACTCAATACAAATGAATAGATTGGTTACAAAGAATGAAATGGAGTTGCAGCACGATAGTGTAGACACAGTAAAGAATTCAGAAGAAAACGTCAATACTAGACTTAGTGAATTGAATCCATTAAACAGGAACAGAATAGTACCAATGTTAAAGAAAGATGATAATCTAGAAATATCAAAGAATTCGGAATCTAGTTCTATATTTAATGTCGCAGAAAGTGATGATGAATTTGAAAAACAGAGTTCATCAATATTCCTCAAACAGAAAAAACAAATATCTACACAAGTGAATTCTAAAAAGAGGCTTTCTTCAATATCAACATCTAAGAAATGTAAAAAGAAAATGGTGAGTTTTTTATTTTCTAACATTATAGGTACTAGCAAATTTTAATTGATTAAGCGGTTACTTGATGGAAATCCACGTTAAATCACAAATTAAATAAACTGTTAATGATCAAATTTTATAATTGATCTTTTGGATAACCTCAAAATATGGGATGTTCCTCCATAAATTTTCCGATAAGGTTAATTTTTTTCGTAAGATATGAAATCATTGAATACTATTAGTGAAGAGTTTCAAAATCGAATATAATCAGCCATTACGTGATGAAAATCCATTCTCAAATAAAATAACTATTAAAAGTTATATTTCCACTAGTTTAATAAATAAATGTAATTATAGTTTCGCTAACACCGTAGCTTCTTGAAACAAATATTACAAAGTACAAAATCGAACCTTTAATAGTTATTTTATTTAAGTGTAGCTCTAAAACTGTACGCTCTGTGAGCTGAAAAAAGTACGGAAGAACTTTGAATATCGTCTGATGAAGGCAATAACGCTGAAACTCGAGTAAAGAAAGTTACAAATAATACTGATATCAACATAGTGTTTAATTTTACAATATGGACAAAAGAACTTCATACAATTGCAACTAAATTTGAACATGGATTTAAATATCAAAATGTAGTTATTGGGGATCAAAAGCTATTTCCATTAAGATTCATTGAGAGTGGTGTCATCAGAAGATAATCAAAATGAGATGTCTAATGTAGCTTACCTTTTTCTCCAAGAATATTAGAGTGAGTACTATCTAGGCAAATGGGCAATAACCATAGACCTATTATCCTAAGGAGACAGAATTCTTTACATTTAAACACGATCAGACATTGCCAAAATTTCGGACCACTCAGACCGCTGTATATTACAAGTATTTCCGTATGGAATCTGCTGTTGCCGGATTAGTTGTTCTGTGTGCCAGATTGAGATTTGTAATTATTATAAAAACGTCCATAGTTGTATTTATTGGTTATATTAGAAGCAATACTGTTGAAATGTCGTTTTCTCTGAAAAATATTCCATAATTTATGGTAACCTGGAATATACAATCGAATTTAAATTTTTAAATATAGAACTATTCCATTCCATTGCATCATTTGTTCAGAAGGCGACAATGCCGCGCACCTTTTATGAATGGGGGGAATTTGTTCTGTACTACGCAATTTGACAGCTTCCGTATTTCTCGCAGATATTTCGAAGTGATGTTGCCTTACAAGTGGTACCAAGTTTTCAATCATAGTTACAGCATTGTCAATAAGGAGTAATTATGACTCGACGACAAAGAGGTCCTTTGGTTTTCTTTGTCATACTTCATGTAATCATTGCGACAAGTCAAATGGAGTTTTTTGAATGAGATGTTTCGTCTCCTTAGGATAATATAGTCCAGGCAACGAACCAGAAAAAAAAAATACAGTAAGCTAGAATTTCAAAATTTTTTTTTAAATTTGTTCCTAATACCCCATAGATCATTCATGACTATCAAGACCGCGGGGGTCGACCTTTCTACCTCCCCAAAACGGGGTTTCAACTCCTCAAAGGGACATTCATATAAAAACAATCCAAAAGTTTAGAAAATCAATGAATTAAGAGCCGAAAATGACCCCCAGTACATTTTTTGGGTCGCTGATCACGATTCCGCAGTTAGTTTTCTCGGAATTCTCCCTCCAGATGAGAAATTTGGAAAATATATATATAATATATAATTTTGCTGCAAAAATTACCTCTAGAAAGTTTTTTGGGTCGTTGATCACGAATCCGCTGTTATTTTTCCCAAAAAACTCTTTCCAGATGGAAAATTCGGGAAATATGAGATTTTCCTGAGACGGTTATGAATAATAAAGTATAATTTTGTTGCAAAATGACATCTAGTAGGTATTTTGGGTCACTGATCAAGATTCCGCTGTTATTTTTCCCAGAAACCTCTTTCCAGATGGAAAATTCGGAAAACATGAGATTTCCCTGAGACGGTTATGAATAATAAAATATAATTTTGTTGCAAAAATGACATCTAGTGGGTATTTTGGGTCGCTGATCATGATTCCGCTGTTATTTTTCCCAAAAAACTCTTTCCAGATGGGAAAACGGGAAATTTGAGATTTTCCTGAGACGGTTATGAATAATAAAGCATAACTTTAATACAAAAATGATCCCTAGAAGGTTTTTTTGGTCGTTGATCACGATTCCGCTGTTATTTTTCCCAAAAAACTCTCTCCAGATGGAAAATCCAAAATTTCCCATCTGGCGGGAGTTTTCCGAGAAAACTAACAGCGGAATCGTGATCAACTACCAAAAAACATACCAGGGGTCATTTTTGTAACAAATCTACTTATACTTTATTATTCATAACCGTCTCAGGAAAATCTCAAATTTCCCGAATTTTTCATCTGGAGAGACTTTTTTGGGAAAAATTACAGCGGAATCGTGATCAGCGACCCAAAAAATCTACTAGTGGCCATTTTTGCAACAAAATTATAAGCTATATATTATATATAAATTTTCCAAATTTCCCTTCTGGAGGGAGTTTTCCGAGAAAACTAACTGCGGAATCGTGATCAGCGACCCAAAAAACATACTGGGGGTCATTTTCGGCTCTTAATTCATTAATTTTGGCCTGTTTTTATAAGAATGCTCCTCTGAGGGGTTGAAACCCCGTTTTGAGGGGGTAGGAAGGTCGACCCCCGGGGTCTTGATAGTCATGAATGATCTATGGGGTATAAGGAACAAATGCAAAAAAAAATTTTGAAATTCTAGCTTACTATATATTTTGTTTTATCATGGTCTTTTTCCGTGCTTATTGCCTGGACTAATAAGTCTATGGCAATAACTAACTCTAGCGTTTTCTTATTTGAATAACTTAGTTCCATACTAGTCGATATTATTAATCCAAGATCATCATTGAATATATCTGTGTACCTTTACCATATATACAGGTTGTCTCAACACGGAGTAGGATTATTCATATATGGAGCGTCCACTCTCCATGAAACCTCAAAGAATGGAGTAAATAGGTGAAAGATCGAATGTTATTCGAGACCAGATTATGTCGTCAAAGTAGGAGATTAAACTAGCAGGAAACATCACTAAATCACATACTTTTATGTAGTGTGGTAGAAGTCACCATATTACTGTCTGCATCCATTTAGTTCAATTTAGGCTAGACAAAATGTTACGGTAACAATTTACATCCATAGTTTGTGCAATTCTGTTGGCATTTTCCACTAAGAACGACCCAATATACCACCAGTGTACAAGACAAAATTTTGTTGTAGCCTGTTTCTTTAGAATACACTATTTATTCTAAGACTTTTTCAGATGCTTTCGTTTTTTCTGGAGTACATGAGAATTTTGAGCTAAGTTACATTCCCGGTTAGAATGCTGTTCTCTCGAACTTTTTGATTAAGATTTTGAGTCAGCTATATTTTATTGTAGTTTAGTGCAGATCTTCTTCTAATATTCTCTGCAAAGAAGAGAAGTACAGTTGCTGGACGCGACGTCAAATTGAAGATCTTGGGTTACCATCCAGGTTTTGGTTCACAGCAGGGATATCATTGTCAGAGCGACCACTATATGTCTGTGGTATGTCTGAGGTCGCACTAATCTAATCAATTTTTATTTCTCTCACTATACGTACTATATAGGATTTTCGCTGATATATCCGTTCTAAGCATTTCTGCATCGATCTAGACTATTTTTGACATGGTGTCTCTGTGTGTACATACGTATGTACGTAACCCAATGTGGAGACGATTACATCGTTCCTGTTGGTCGTCTGGATTTGAATTTTGCAGATCGCTTCAAAACGGTGAAGAAGGGAACTGCATTTTTTTGGTCATAGCAGCCCCGTTTCGTGTGGTGTTTCTGGAATTCATCGTTATTTTTATAATGGAATTGGGGTATTCTATTGAACCGTTAGAACAAACGAGCAGAAGTCTTGGAAATTGTTATTTTAAGATTCAAGTGATGTCATCGATATGACGTCACTGTCTATGTTACATCTTTATTCTGTGACAAATTTTGATAGTTGTAATGTATTAATTATTAGTTATTATTATTGAAAATTATCCTTAGGTTTTATATGTCATATACACACATGTGCGTTTCCTTTTTATATGTCTTTTTTATAATTGACTGCCGATGCGAGATATGATAGACGTGCATCGCCAGACGTAGAAATATAATTTGAAAACTAGGTTGTTCTCAATAACGTGCATCGCTTTAACAATAAATCATCCGTATCAAATTTTCAAGGCTTATTATACAGGGTGTATCTAAATAATCTCGTATCTTCCCTCTATACTAAACTAAAGAGAAGAAAATTGGTGAACACTATCTATCAATACAACTAAACTTGGTTTCGGCGTTTACGTAGTGTAAATTCATAATACTATAAGTTGGAGAATGAAACTCAAATTTTACACAAAACTTTTAACGTTTAATTTTAAAAATGCTGACAAATTGTTTCACCACACTGTGGCATTTTCAAAGCAAGGAGTTGTCAATTAAAGCTAAGTCTAAAAGTATGTCCTTAAATATTAGGGATCAGAATGTGGTAAAAATTGAGGGATGGGGGTGAATAATGGTATGAGTGTTTTTACAAAATTGTTAACAAGTGGTGAATTATATGTATCGATTTGATCATTTGATATTACATTATTATTGTCTTGAGTGTTTCAATATTTCTATGGATTCCAGTATATTAAGCTTATGTCCTTTTTCCTGAATATGTAGCATATTGGGATTAGGGGTGAAATTGTGGTTATGTTCTAACATGTGATTCGCGTAATCAGAGTCCTCTTTTTTGAGCCTGTAACTTTTCAAATGTTTGTTGAACCTTACACTGAAACTGCGTCCAGTACAAAGCACTACAGTCATCACATCTCAGTCTGTAAACTCCAGATTTCTTTAATTTATCTTTTTTACATTTCGAGTTATTAATATACGAGCATAGGTTATTTGTTGTTTTAAAAGCGACGTTTTTATTCTGTTTTTTAAAGAATTGAGATATTTTTAGTGAATGTTTACCTAAATATGTTAGACATGTGAAATTTGATTTGGTATTATTTTAATCTGCGGATAAATTACGTTTAAGGCTTTTTCATTGAGTTTATTTTGGAGTATTTTATTAATTATTGTGACATTATAACCGTTATTTTTGGCAATACCTATGATTCTCTTTAATTCCGAATGGAAATTATCTTCACTTAATGGGACATTCATTAATCTATGTATCATACAATTATATGCTGCTAGCTTGTGTGATTGTGGATGTAAAGGAGTGTTGTGTATTGTGGTATCTGTGTGGGTGGGTTTGTGATAAATAGCGAAAGAAAAATAATTATTTATATGTGAAATGGTCAGATCTAAAAAGTTTAAGGACTTGTTGTTTTCCATCTCTAATGCGAATTCTATATTGGGGCGTAAGTATATTAATATAGGTGATATCGCTGATATCTTGGAGATGGTGATGAGGAGATGAGCCCCAGGTTGGGCACGCCAATCTGATATCGCTTCGGGTGTGAAGGTTGGGCACACCCCTAAGATATCGTCGGTGGTTCAGGGTTGAGGTTATGTGGGGCCCGTCAAGGGGGCCCTGTGAGGTTGTTGCGTCCGGCAGCTAGCTCTGAAACAGAAATATAAACACAGACAGGAGCACTGGGTCATGTTTATTACTGCAGGCTATACAGGCAATAAATATAGAGGGCGATGCTAAGTCAGATCTAATGTTCAATACACAGTACACTATATTCACTGTTCACTAGGATGTTGCACTGGTCCATATACCGGGGGTATATGTAGAGTCTGGAGCAAATCAAATGTAGCTATATCAGTGCAGCTCTATGTATAGTTGGACATACAATAGAGTGACATGATAATAACTGAGCACTAGGAATTCACTGGGTGAAATAATACAACAAACTTACGTGAAAGCAAACACAGGTAGAGCGAGCAAGCGGCGCTGGCGGATAGTGGGGCGATGAGCGGTTGTACTGCGCCGGACGGCGAGACGCTAGGATCTGCGAGTCGGGGCGACGAGTAGATGTCAACGGCGAGCACTATCGATGCGCAGAGATGTCCTTTGGGGATCAGAGCCTCCGGCTGATGAGTTGGTGATGATGGCGATCAGGTGGTTTCGCCAGGGTAGGGGCCACTTCAGAAAGCTTGATACAGAGTCTAGGGCGAAGCTAGCAATGCATACCGATGAGGAAATGCCGTTGCCTTTTATTCAAAAAGTCGGGAGAGAAAGTCGCGATATTGCCTGTGATTGGTCGAGCCGAAAGCACTATGCTTATGGAGTGAAGGAGGAGCTTAGCATGTAGCGTGAGAATCCGGGAAAAACCCGCGAGTGCTGGGGTGAGCAAACTCGGAATTCTCAGAAATGCCGCGACTCCGCGTATGAGCTCACTATTCGGTCGTCGACGGCAGATACAAACAACTTTCGAGGGGGCAATGAAGTCAGTCGAGTTCTAGATTGACAAACGTATTTGTAATCGAAAACTGACTTTTAGGTTTGCTTCATAGGTGAGAAAAGAATTTATCTGACGGCTACTGCCTGTAAAGCAAGCGATTACGTCGTCAACATAGCGATACCAACATACAAACATGTGCTGAAAATTGGAATTTAAAATCTTAGTTTCCAAGTAATTCGTGAATATTTCTGCTAGCAACGGAGATAATGACGAACCCATGGGGAGTCCGGTGTTCAGTTTGTAATATTTATCGTTAATTGTGAAATAATTGACTACGCAAAGTGAGATTAAACTTAATATTTCCTGTGTTGTTGCCGGTAAAGTATTAATGCGGATTACAAGATCTTCAATTAGACTAATGGTCAATTGTGTGGCAATACTTGGAAAAAGGTTCTTGACATCAAATGATACAAGTTTGATATTTGTCTTTAGTTCTACATCTTTTATTTTTTCTATTAACTGAAAAGAGTTTTTATACTGTATTTAGGTTTAAAGTTTGTATATGTTGATATTATGTTGACTAACTTTTTCGCAATTTTTGACAGGGTGCATTCATATAGAAACAAACGGGTCTTATGGGAGCATTGTCTTTGTGAATTTTTAATAAACCATATAGAGAAGGTGGTTTAGGATTCATGTTTATTAAACGAGGTTCTCATATTCAGTGAAAATATATTTGATGTTTTTGAGAGAATTTTTAATATTTGCCTGGAATTTTGTTGTAGGGTCTGATTTTAATCCTATAAATTTTGTTGGATCTAAAAATTGATCAATTTTTTCAAAATATGTAGGTTTATCTACAATTATTATTGTATAACCTTTATCGGCTTTAGTGAACACGATATTATTTTCAACTGTCTTTTCATTAAGTATTTTAGCAATTTTAATTTCTGGATTTACGAATTTGCTAGAAGTTAATTTAGTAGAATTTATCAGTATATCGCTTGCATTATATTTAATTTTTGTTTCTAACTTTTGGAGTGCAACTTCTGTTTCAACAGTAAGGTTTTCAAAATGTTTTCAGTATTAGGTTTAAATGGGATATTATATTTGAAGCCTTTGTTAAGTAAATTGATTCCTATTTTTTTTATTGGTATCGCTATGTTGACGACGTAATCGCTTGCTTTACAGGCAGTAGCCGTCAGATAAATTCTTTTCTCACCTATATTAACAACTTACACCCAAATATAGAATTCACATTAAAGATGAAAAACAACAAGTCCTCAAACTTTTTAGATCTGACCATTTCACATACAAATAATTATTTTTCTTTCGCTATTTATCACAAACCCACCCACACTGACACCACAATACGCAACACTTCTTTACATCCACAATCACACAAGCTAGCAGCATATAATTGTATAATACATAGATTAATGAATGTCCCATTTCCATTTGGAATTAAACAGAATCATAGATATTGCCAAAAATAACGGTTCTAATGTCAAGATAATAAAAAATTTAGAACTAAGAATAAAACGATGAATAAATTAATGGTATAACAATTTAACTGAAACATGTCGAATATTGACAATACAATCTACAAAAAATGTTGGAAAGATCGCCTTCAGCTTCAATACAAGCATCTAGTCTTTTTCTAACAGAATTGCGTATGCGTTGAAATATTCCTGGTAAATTTCTTATAGCTTCACACACTGCTACTATGCGGTTTTACAAATCACCGATATTTTCAACTGGTTTTGAATAGACCAAATATTTTAGATATCCCATATGCAGAAATCCAAAGGATTAAGGTCAGAGCAGCGGGCTGGCCAATCTATAGGTTCTCTTCGACCTATCTATCGATTGGCATACACCTCATCCAAGTGACTTCTTGCACGTATACTAAAATGGGCTGACACACCGTCGTGCATAATCCATAAATGTCGCCTAAGTTGATGAAGTTGAATGGGAACGTCTTCAAGAAGAACAGGTAATTCTTCAAGAAGATGACAATATGAGTCACCATCTAATCGTAGTGGAAGAAAATAGGGACCAATTAGATGATCATCAATAATTCCAAGCCAAACATTTAATGAAAATTGATAACTGAGGATTTCCTTCAAAAAAGCCATGAAGATTTTCTTCAGCCTAAATGTGACTGTTATGAAAATTTCTTATACAATTTCTTGAGAAATTTGCCTCATCAGTAAAAAAATATTTCTTAAGAACTGTGGCGCTGTGGTTCGGCTTGGTTTTTTGTCAATGGCTTATTAATGACAAAAAACCACACGTGGTAAAAAATCTCGATTCAGGAACGCCTGCACCCGTTGAAGATGACAGGGATACAACTGTTCTTTTAAAACTCTGAAAACTACAGAATGGCTTACATGTAGGACATAAGCTATTTTCCTGGTACTAGTTTCTGGAAATTTTTCAATTGCATTAAGTTCGACTTCTTCTACAGCGTCAGTTCTAACTTCTCGGGTACGGCCAGAGTCATAACTTCTCTTTTCAAGATTACCAAGTTCCCGCAGGCGTTGATGAACGTAGTATGATGGGGTAATCTATGCTCTGGGTATTGTTCAGCATAAAGTTATTGCGCTTCCAATACATTACCGTTGTTAGCACGCCTATATTTAAAATGCACATCTGCCATTTCTAAATTCGAATAGCTAACCATAATTTCGGTTTATCAACTAATATTTTCTACACAAAATTATAAAAAGTAACAGTTTATGACATTGCACAATCCTGCTGTCAATTGTTTCTATGGATTCCATTACAAAGAACAGGCCACTAGATTTCACGCCAAATACCCTCGCGATAAAAGCTATCTTTTTGAAAATGCATTGCAATACATTTTTTTTTCTTGTAAATCCTTAACTTTTCCAAAAGAATTGAAGAGATCAAAAAGTTAGTAAATGAATGGGGTGTGGGAATCAGCTCTCAACAACTGGGGACGGTTTGCCATCGGTGGTCTTTTGGGGCACAGGAATTGGAACACTCACGTTATAAAAAGGGTTGCACTTTACTGAACTCAGAGCTCGACGTCATAATGACTTAATGACTCAATGTCTTACTCCACACAATCAATAGCATATCACGTTACTAGTGTGGAAAGTGACCCATTTCACATGAGTGGGACAATCCCACGGGTATGGAATGGGTCACTTTCCAAGTGAAAATGTGGCAGAAGTTGCACCAAAATTTGTGCCCCACCCAAAAACTGACCCGCAGAGAAATTATTACAAACAAATTACATTTGATTACAGTAAAAAAAACATTTATTACACCTCCCGGGCTCAAAATACTAGCCTGTGGGGGCCAGGTTCCACCTGAAGCTACACCACTTCGGTCCAAAAAGCATTAAATTCACCGCAAATAGACTGAGGAGTTTATTACAAATTTATTCCAGCTCTAATATATATATATATATATATTATACATATATATATATATATATATATATATATATATATATATATATATATATATATATATATATGTAGAACTGGATTCTCGGGTATTGATCCGCGTTGTGTGGTTTCGGTCCTCAAAAGGACCAATTTCACGACGTTTCGGCAAAGTCGCATTTGCCATCTTCAGGTGATTCGACCGTAGAGTCTGGAAAATCTAGGCGAACTTCGCCTAGATTTTCCAGACTCTACGGTCGAATCACCTGAAGATGGCAAATGCGACTTTGCCGAAACGTCGTGAAATTGGTCCTTTTGAGGACCGAAACCACACAACGCGGATCAATACCCGAGAATCCAGTTCTACACATTACGTCCGCGAGAACCTAAGAAGAAACATATATATATATATATATATATATATATATATATATATATATATATATATATATATATATATATATATATATGGTTTCGGTCCGAAACACAACGCGGATCAATACCCGAGAATCCAGTTCTACATATATATGTATATGTATATATACATATATATATATATATAAAATTTAATTCTATATCTCTTAAGTTACATACACGATAGTGGCCAATTAGGCAAAGAAACTTTAAACTTGTTTATATATATATATATATATATATATATATATATATATATATATCATATATATATATATATATATATATATATATATATATATATATATATATATATATGTAGAACTGGATTCTCGGGTATTGATCCGCGTTGTGTGGTTTCGGTCCTCAAAAGGACCAATTTCACGACGTTTCGGCAAAGTCGCATTTGCCATCTTCAGGTGATTCGACCGTAGAGTCTTCGACCTTCGCCTAGATTTTCCAGACTCTACGGTCGAATCACCTGAAGATGGCAAATGCGACTTTGCCGAAACGTCGTGAAATTGGTCCTTTTGAGGACCGAAACCACAAAACGCGGATCAATACCCGAGAATCCAGTTCTATATATATATATATATATATATATATATATATATATATTTGTATGTTTTCTTGGTATATTGGTTCGTATATATACTGATAATGAAATAAAAATTCTGTTTTGACGTTTCGACAATGTTTATTGTCGAAACGTCAAAACAGAATTTTTATTTCATTATCAGTATATATACGAACCAATATACCAAGAAAACATACAAATATTACAAATGGTTCAAGAATATCAACAAAAGAATAATATATATATATATATATATATATATATATATATATATATATATATATATATATATATATATAACTTAAGAGATATAGAATAAGAAGTGATAAACAAGAACTTCAGTGAAAGTGAAGAAACGTACTGTGTAACGAAGGCAGAAATCATAATTAAAGTGATTACAAAACTATCATGAGATAGTACAAAACATTGAATAATGTTATAGATATAAGTTAGGATTAGTAAATTTGAGTTATGTAATGTTAAAAGAATGTTATTGATATAATATAGTATGTATTAGATTTAAGAATAAGTAACTGTCAAGAAAACCATAAATATGGGAATAATCATATTAATAATAACCCAATCATAGGTTATATTATACCAAAGTGTGGGGAAAAATGTAGGCAATATTAATTTAAAAAGAAGGAATCACTATCAATTAAAATATTAAGAGGTTCTATATATATATATATATATATAGAATTCCTTCTTAATTAATTGCATTGTTCTTGATGCATATTTCAGTGTGACGTGTCAATTCTATGGTTAGATTGATTATTCTGTTGTCACTTCTAAAACCGCGTGGTTGTTGTAATATCTGTCGTAATTGGAATATATTAATCTTATAAAGTATACTAATCTTCAATTCAAATGAATCACAAATATAATTTATTACTCATCATCCTCATCGCTGTGAACGTCTTTCATCAAAATGTTAACATCTCTGTAATCAACCTCATCAAAGTTGTAAGTCATATAGGTTATTTTATAACAATTTTATCTTTGTAACTGTAAATTTATTGTAGTTTCCCTGAGGATGGAAATAAATATTTCCGAAAGCTTGGATAACCTTTAAAGAGTTCTCTTTTACTTGCTACGCAATCCTACTATTATTAGTTTTATTATATATATATATATATATATATATATATATATATATATATATATATATATGCTGTATTGGGTTGCCGGGATATACTCCGCGTTGTCGTAGATTGGTTATATATATATATATATATATAAACAAGTTTAAAGTTTCTTTGCTTAATTGGCCACTATCGTGTATGTAACTTAAGAGATATAGAATTAAATTTTCTGAATTATGAAGATAACTTAGATAATTTAACATAGGATTATAAAGATGAATAAACGTAAAAGATTTATATCTCTTAAGTTATATATATATATATATATATATATATATATATATATATATATATATATATATATATATATATATATATATATATATATATATATATATATTTGTATGCTTTCTTGGTATATTGGTTCGTATATATACTGAAAATAAAATGAAATAAAAATTCTTTTTGACGTTTCGACAATGTTTATTGCCTTTATCAAAATGTGAATTAGTGTTTCCATGTAATTTAGAAAAGAATAGATGATTTCGATTAATGAAATGCGTCTGCAGCCGACTTGTGTTTTAAGATCCAATTAAAACTGCAGAAAACATTGGATCGGTTGTGTGTGAAAGAGTTATGTATGGCTAATTACAATTTGAAATGGATTGAATTTGATTAAATACAAGACATTCTAAGATTGTACAATTAGAAATATCTATGATTATTGTATGAATTAGTTATTCCATGATAAACACTCTATCCACATCTATTATAATCAACTATACAAGTTTAAGATAATTCTATGGAATTTTAACCTCAAAATTGTTACTCATAGTGTCATAGTTAAACAATACGTTATCTTTTTTAGGTTGAATTTTGAATAGACATTTACAAATGTCAGATATTAAGAGGTTTCAATACTTTCAATTGAAGATAAGCATTATCTAAGTACTCACTATTAAGAATGATGTGATTATCATTGATTTTTGAAAATTTTGGTATTATTCTTAAACTTTATAGTCGTAATAAGTATATTTTCCTATTTTCCCTTCTGATTGGCGAAAGTATTCATCATCTTTGAGAACGTTTTCAATAAATGGACGGTGTAGAATCCATAATTTTCTTCAATTTTCTTATAAAAAGCCATGATTCTTATGATGTATGTATATTGATGTTGAGAGTAGTGTATTCTTGAAAAATAAAAAACCTATTTCACCAGGCGGAATTATTCTTTTATTGATATTCTTGAACCATTTGTAATATTTGTATGCTTTCTTGGTATTTTGATAAAGGCAATAAACATTGTCGAAACGTCAAAAAGAATTTTTATTTCATTTTATTTTCAGTATATATACGAACCAATATACCAAGAAAGCATACAAATATTACAAATGGTTCAAGAATATCAATAAAAGAATATATATATATATATATATATATATATATATATATATATATATATATATATATATATATATATATATATATATATATATATATAGATATATAAACAAGTTTAAAGTTTCTTTGCCTAATTGGCCACTATCGTGTATGTAACTTCAAAAAACGACTGAACTTTAGATGAATGTGCGTGAATAGTTGATCTATGGTAGGGCATCGAATCACATTGTGTTCATCAATGATCTACTATCCTTTCAGAGGTTTATATTTACAAAAATATAAAAATCTAATAGGACCGAAGTGGTGTAATTGGTAAACACCCTGGACTAGAAATCCAGAAATGTGGGTTCGAATTCCGCCTATGGTTCAATCTTTTACGTTTATTCATCTTTATAATCCTATGTTAAATTATCTAAGTTATCTTCATAATTCAGAAAATTTAATTCTATATCTTTTAAGTTACATACACGATAGTGGCCAATTAGGCAAAGAAACTTTAAACTTGTTTATAATTAACCAGAACAATTCTCAGTCAGTTCTATTGAAATATATAAGAACCAGGATGCTGTCATTTGAATAAGAACTGTCAAGTAACTGCCAACCATAGCAGTACTAACCTACAATCCTTACTTCAAAAAACGACTGAACTTTAGATGAATGTGCGTGAATAGTTGATCTATGGTAGGGCATCGAATCGCATTGTGTTCATCAATGATCTACTATCCTTTCAGAGGTTTATATTTACAAAAATATAAAAATCTAATAGGACCGAAGTGGTGTAATTGGTAAACACCCTGGACTAGAAATCCAGAAATGTGGGTTCGAATCCCGCCTATGGTTCAATCTTTTACGTTTATTCATCTTTATAATCCTATGTTAAATTATCTAAGTTATCTTCATAATTCAGAAAATTTAATTCTATATCTCTTAAGTTATATATATATATATATATATACATATATATATATATATAATTTATTTATTTATTTATTTATTAAATAGTCATTAAGTTAGTTACAATTTGAATAGAATTACAAGTACAATGCGATAGAGTTAATTAATTACAAATCATTAATTCTTTAATCGCAATATAATGTTTAATTAGCTAAAAACTAGTAATTCAAAATTAATTACAATCGGAAAATGAATACTAACTTTGTACATGTCATGTTACATAAAGGTAGTACAAGATTGATTGTATATATAAATAGCACCAAAGTGACTTAACACTTGTGTTGTGCTAACTAAGAAATGTTGATCTGAAGCTATATATGTTCATGTAACAGGTAAATGGACAAAATAGAAGTGTTATATAGTGTTAGTGTAACTGTTAATTTTCTAATATTTCAATAAATTTGAAGTAATTTGTGAAAATAAATTTTTTTGCTTCTCTCGAAAAGGCTTTTTGATATTTTATGCGTTTTATGTTTAGGGGTAGGATATTACAAGTTTTAGGTAACGTGTAGATAAGAAAACGATGGCATATATTCTTGTTGAATTTTTGAGTGGGTAGTGATTCTTTACTGGTATTTCTGGTAGTATAGAAAGTGGGAATGGTGTTCTGAAGTAATTTATTTTTAAATGCATACACACATAAGCTATGGAAGTATAGTGTTCGAATGTTACTGATATCCTCTGTGTATATAAGGTTTGTATGGAAATATCTTTTTTTCTTCAAAATTATCTCTAGTATATAATTTTGTATTGTATTCAGCTTTTGTAGAGAACTTTTATACGCTGCTCCCCACACCAAAATACCGTAACGAAAGATGGATTCGGCTAGAGATTTGTAAATCAGTATGAGTAGATTTTTTGATAAAAACTGTCGTAGTTGATAAAATTTGTATATTAGTTTCCTCACTTTTTTCGTTAGATAATCTATATGATTGTACCATTTCAAATGGTTGTTAATAATAATGCCCAAATATTTAACTTCTTTCTTTTCCATAATTTCGATTTTCATACCCGGAACTTTTATACTGGAGAAGCTGGGTCTATTTGACGATGTTATAGAGAAGGCAAGATAGTGGGTCTTACTGGCATTCAATGAGAGGCGATACATATTCAGCCATTTATTAATAGTTTCCATGCTTTGTTGGATAGAGTTTTTAGTTTCAAACCATGTATTTCCGCTGAAAATAACAACTGTATCATCAGCATATGATATTATTCTTGCTTTCATTTTCAAGCAGAGCAGTGAGTTTACATATGCTTGGAGAAGTATTGGACCAAGAACTGTTCCTTGGGGAACCCCCATTTTTATAGTCATAGTTTCTCTTAGTGTATCATTTATTTGGACACTCTGTTTGCGATCAATCAGATAACTGCGGAAAAGATCCAACACTGTTCCTCGTATTCCAGAACGCTCCAATACGTTGAGAAGTATTGTATGATCAACCGTGTCAAATGCTTTTGCCAAGTCCAAGAATATTGCGATGCATTTTTTGTTTGCATCCAATTCCTCTGTAATACTTCTGATAACGTTGTACATGGCATCTGTGGTGGTTATGCCAGTTCGAAAACCATATTGGTAGTCATGTATAATTTCGTTTTCATCGAAAAATTTAACTTACCGAATTTTCAATCATTTTTCAAAGATTTTTGCGAAACAGTTTATCATGCTGATAGGTCTATAGTTAGTAATTTTTGTTTTGTCGCCAGTTTTATGAATTGGGATAATTATAGAAGATTTGAACTGAGTGGGAACGTGTCCTTTTTGAATAATCATATTGAATATGTGTTTAAGAGGTTCTATATATATATATATATATATATATATATATATATATATATATATATATATATATATATATATCTATATATGCTGTATTGAGGTATTGAGTTGCCGGGATATACTCCGCGTTGTCGTAGATTGGTTTCGATAGAAACCGTTGATATGACGACGTTTCGGCACAATCTCATGTGCCATCTCCAGGTCTTCTCTTCAGGGCTGCTGCTCTGCTTCGAGTTAACTTGAAACTGATCTCCGTTGATCCTGTTGGTCTTTTATCTATCCTTGTTACATCTGGATGATTTTGCCGGTTTGATGCGTCTGATTGAGCTTGATGGTCTGTTGCGTTCGAGCGATTTTGTCGGTTCGTTGCGTTCGAGCGAGTTTGCCGTTCCGTTGAATTAGTCTGGTTGACTGTTCTCCTGGGTGGTTGAAGGGCTGGTTTCCAAGCAGTTGGTAATCTCTGTGTATCATCTCTAGTATTGAGATTTGAAGGTCGCTTCTCGATTTCGATAGCTTCTCTTATGATGCGTTTTCTTTTGTGCTCCAGGCTGGCTAGGACTCGGGTGTTGTCAAAATCGATTTCATGTGAAGTTTTTCTCACATGTTCGGCAAGTGATGATGTTGTTTCTTGCTTTGCGACTGCATTGCGGTGTTCTTCACGTCGAATGTTGATTCTTCTGTTAGTTTGTCCTATGTAGCTTCCTCCGCAATCTTTGCATGGTATTTCGTAGACCCCTTGTGTTTCCAGATTTATTTTGGATTTAGCGTTAGGCAATACTTGACCAATCTTTCTTGTCGTGTTGAAACTTGTCTCAATGTTGTGTTTTTTGAGAATTCTGCTGATCTTCTCTGTAGTACCTTTGACGTAAGGGAGATGGGCTTTGGCGACAGGTTCTCCTTTTTCTTCTTCTGTGGTTCGATCTGTCTGGCGTCGTGGCCTCAGTGCTCGTCGGATATTGTCTTTTGAGAACCCGTTTTGTTGTAGCGTGGTTTGTATTGTCTGCATTTCTTGTTGTTTGTGGTCATTGTCGGTAAGTCGGTCTGATCTGGTTATGAGTGTTTTTATTACGGATTGGTGATGTGACTGGGCGTTCAAGTAACGATTCGTGTGTGTTGGTTTCCTGTATATGGTGTATCCTATCCCGTTTGTCTTGCTCACAAGAACATCTAGGAAGGGTAATTGGTTGTCCTTCTCGATCTCCATTGTGAACTTGATTTTTTCGTGAATCCTGTTTATGTGGCTCAGAAATTTTGTCAGTGCGGCTTCTCCGTGAGTCCAGATGACAAATGTATCGTCTACGTATCGTAGCCATAGTTTTGGTTTTTGGCTGGCTGTTTGGATGGCTCGTTCTTCAAAGTCTGTCATAAACAGGTTGGCTAATACTGGGGATAAGGGTGATCACATCGGTGCCCCTTCAATTTGTTTGTATCTTTGGTCCTTGTAGATGAAGTACGTATTTTTGAGGCAGTGTTTGGTAAGTTCGATGATGTCCTTCCGTATCTGGTATTTCTTCTGGATAATTTCGACGGCCTCATCGATGGGGATATTAGTGAAGAGTGATACGATGTCGAAGCTCACGAGCATTTGGCCAGGTTCCAGCTTTATGTTCTTTATGCGTATTACTGTAGTAATGGACATCGGAGAGTACGATGACAAAATTCAAACACTATTACAAGATGACACCTATCAACCGATAGCCACTGACCCCACTACGTACCTGGAGAAAACCACTAGAACAAAAATCAAGGCAAGCCAAATCGGCAAAGAAGAACAACAGAGATTAATACCAAGAGAGAAATCGTCGAAGTGCCCGAAACTGTACGGCCTTCCCAAGATCCATAAAGAAGGAGCTCCACTCAGACCTATCGTCAGTTCGATAGGTTCACCTCTACAGGAGCTCGCAAAATTCCTAGCAAAGAATCTACAACCCTATGCTGAAGAAGCCGAATCTTACGTGAAGAACGCAAGCCACTTCATCGAACGCATAAAGAACATAAAGCTGGAACCTGGCCAAATGCTCGTGAGCTTCGACATCGTATCACTCTTCACTAATATCCCCATCGATGAGGCCGTCGAAATTATCCAGAAGAAATACCAGATACGGAAGGACATCATCGAACTTACCAAACACTACCTCAAAAATACGTACTCCATCTACAAGGACCAAAGATACAAACAAATTGAAGGGGCACCGATGGGATCACCCTTATCCCCAGTATAAGCCAACCTGTTTATGACAGACTTTGAAGAACGAGCCATCCAAACAGCCAGCCAAAAACCAAAACTATGGCTACGATACGTAGACGATACATTTGTCATCTGGACTCACGGAGAAGCCGCACTGACAAAATTTCTGAGCCACATACACAGGATTCACGAAAAAATCAAGTTCACAATGGAGATCGAGAAGGACAACCAATTACCCTTCCTAGATGTTCTTGTGAGCAAGACAAACGGAATAGGATACACCATATACAGGAAACCAACACACACGAATCGTTACTTGAACGCCCAGTCACATCACCATCCAGCACAACTTCAATCCGTAATAAAAACACTCATAACCAGATCAGACCGACTTACCGACAATGACCACAAACAACAAGAAATGCAGACAATATAAACCACGCTACAACAAAACGGGTTCTCAAAAGACAATATCCGACGAGCACTGAGGCCACGACGCCAGACAGATCGAACCACAGAAGAAGAAAAAGGAGAACCTGTCGCCAAAGCCCATCTCCCTTACGTCAAAGGTACTGCAGAGAAGATCAGCAGAATTCTCAAAAAACACAACATTGAGACAAGTTTCAACACAACAAGAAAGATTGGTCAAGTATTGCCTAACGCTAAATCCAAAATAAATCTGGAAACACAAGGGGTCTACGAAATACCATGCAAAGATTGCGGAGGAAGCTACATAGGACAAACTAACAGAAGAATCAACATTCGACGTGAAGAACACCGCAATGCAGTCGCAAAGCAAGAAACAACATCATCACTTGCCGAACATGTGAGAAAAACTCCACATGAAATCGATTTTGACAACACCCGAGTCCTAGCCAGCCTAGAGCACAAAAGAAAACGCATCATATAAGAAGCTATCGAAATCGAGAAGCGACCTTCAAATCTCAATACAAGAGATGATACACAGAGATTACCAACTGCTTGGAAACCAGCCCTTCAACCACCCAGGAGAACAGTCAACCAGACTAATTCAACGGACCGGCAAACTCGCTCGAACGCAACGAACCGACAAAATCGCTCGAACGCAACAGACCATCAAGCTCAATCAGACGCATCAAACAGGTAAAATCATCCAGATGTAACAAGGATAGAGAAAAGACCAACAGGATCATCGGAGATCAGTTTCAAGTTAATTCGAAGCAGAGCAGCAGCCCTGAAGAGAAGACCTGAAGATGGCACATGAGATTGTGCCGAAACGTCGTCATATCAACGGTTTCTATCGAAACCAATCTACGACAACGCGGAGTATATCCCGTCAACCCAATACAGCATACAACGCCCGCGGAAACCTGAAGCATATATATATATATATATATATATATATATATATATATATATATATATATATATATATATATATATATACATACTAGCAGACCCGGCCACGTGTTGCTGTGGCTAAGGTTTTTATTATATTACATAGTAGTAAATTATTCAAGGGAAACGGTAGGAGAACACCAGTCATGGGGACTACCATGCTTTTTTACACAGATGCGATTTGTTAAAATACATGGCGAGCGCCATCATTGATTTTCTACTACCGTTGATATTGAGCAAAAATCAATACAAAAGAAATAAATTTAAATTCTTTCATTTTTTGTATCCAAGTCTGTAACAAATGAGTACATTACAAAGTTGTTAGTAAATAACACGTAACACTTAAACTTATTAATGAGGTAGGTAGGGCAGATAGTTTTAAATCTTTAACAATAATGTTTATTATTTTGAATTATAAATAATTTTAATTTTAATTTGATTTAACACTAATCGGTGCACAATATTTTTGGTTAACCTGTCTTTAGCTAACACAAATAGATTTGACTGTTTTCCTACACGTGAACATGCAACGTATAGTTGCCCATGAGAAAAACATGGATTTTCCAAATCTAAACCACAATAG
Organism: Endomychus coccineus; assembly: GCA_958510875.1. Taxonomy (NCBI): domain Eukaryota; kingdom Metazoa; phylum Arthropoda; class Insecta; order Coleoptera; family Endomychidae; genus Endomychus; species Endomychus coccineus. The sequence continues at coordinate 96,546,076 of OY294069.1, read as the reverse complement.
GCCATTGTTTGGCCTTGAGACTTGTTTATAGACATGGCAAAAGCTAAAAGAATTGGAAACTGTAACCTTCTGAAGGGTATCGTAGATTCTGATGGTATCATCGGAATACGTGGCAACAGGACCACTTCTCCTTCAAAGTTTCCAGTTAAAATGGTAGCTTCAAGAATATTTCCGGTGATCTTTTTGATGACCAAACGCGTACCGTTGCATAATCGAGGTGGATTCAAATTACGCAGAAGGATAATAGGTGAACCAACCTTCAATCGAAGATTATGTGGTGGCATTCCAGGTATATCTAGTGAATTTAAAAATTCAATTGGAAAATTTACGCTATCATTTTCATCAACAACAGTGTCGATAGATTTAAAAGACATCAGATCGCCTGGTAACAACTGTAGTATCTGGAAGTTAATTTCGTCAACATGAACATTTTTGGCTGCCAAAATAGCCCGATCACTGAGCCAGTTATGATTCAAGTAATTACTCTGTATAACCGGAAAAATACTCTGAATCAATTCGTTTTTTCCCTGAAGAACAGTGCAGAAATTGTCTGGTAGTTTAATGTATTGCGTATTTGATTGCAGTTCTATTTTACCGTTCCCAATATCTAGCAATTGTTCAGAAAATAATTGTGCTGATAGATCATTTAGCAATTGTACGCGCATATTTATGGTCAATCGATGTGTTTCTACACTTCGCCATAAGAATGATCGTTTTAAACATGCATTAATCTCATCCGCGAAAGTAGAGCGAGGTATAACCGGTAAGGTCTGTCAGAAATCACCAGGCAAAAGTAAGATAGCACCACTGAAAAGATCATTGCCGTTTAAATCTTGCATAGTTCTATGTAATGCTTCAATTGAATATTTGTGAGCCATTGTGCACTCATCCCAAATCATGATTGAACTCTTCCGCAACACTGCGTTACATATTGCGTTCGGTGTATTATGAATGTCCAAAGGCAGCTTGAATGTTGAATGTGCCGTTCGCCCACCATCTAGCAAAGTAGCCGCAATGCCTGACGATGCAACTGCCAATGCGATTTTCCGTTGTGACCGTATTTTAGCAAGAATCAACGATATTAAAAATGTCTTACCGGTTCCACCTGGTGCGTCCAAGAAAAAAAACCGCCTTGCTCAGCAGCAACAGTCAGCATAATCCGATCATAAATAATTTTTCGTTCTGCTGTCAGTAATGGCTCACTGTTCATGATAATTGTTGCTAAAATATCATGGTCATAATGTTTTTCTCGTTGTAAATCAGTGTTGACTAAGTCGGTGGCTGGGCGATCAGGTGATGGCATACCATAATGATTAAGTGGTAAATTTGAAATTAAAACACATAGATCTTCGATCAGCGCTAACGCTTCATTATACATCTCTGGTGTATAATCAATGTTTTGGCATTGATCTGTTTGTCTAATTCGGTGTAATATGTCTTCTGTCATATAATTTTTATATTGTTATGTTTAGTACTTTTAACACTGCGCCATCTGTTAGAATACTTACTCAATCCAATCAACAGATACCGCCATCTGTTAGAATCGTTTGGGACTGACAGATACTTGTGACTGACGAATAATCAACAAATAATTTGCAATAAAATAATATTGCGGCCATAAATTGAGATGTGAGCTATCCTATGTGTTAAGTTAGATCGAACTGCACACGGTGTGCAAATTTGATTGAAATCGGTTAAGTAGTTTAGGAGTCTATACACAGTAAAAAATTTTGAGTGAAAATTTCACTCTAAGTAACACTAAAAACATTCTATATAGGTCCAATGTTTTTAGTGTGAAATATTCACTCTGCATCTAGAGTAAATTTTAATGGTAACTTTACTCTAACGTTAGTGTTGAATAGTCGCTTTATTTAGAGTATCTTTCACACTACAGCAGATGAGATGCAACATAACCCCGAATTGGAAACAAATCTAGCTGGTGTTCAAATATACACTGAGAAACTCTAAATTGTGTGAATTAACAAATGTTAGTGTATCCAAATCACTATTTTAGTGTAATATTACACTGACTTTGGTAAAAAAAATACCGTTTTCAGTGTACGTTAACTACCTAGTGTTGGATTTACACTGATTTTGGTAAACAAATACTGTTTTTAGTGTACGTTAACTCTAGTTCTGCACTACCTAGTTTGGGTAAATGAAGAATACACTACTTGCAAATACAAAATGTTTATTTAAAAATAAATTTATGGCATAATAGGTACAACTGAGCAATTCCGATTAATTGACGAATATGTGGAACATTCAAATCTGAATACTATCGAATATATGATACATAAAAATTAAACAGTATTTTAAAAATAATATAAAAGTCATAGGTTTGTATGACCTTCTATAATAATAGCTAACCTAATTGTTCGTATTCTTCATATATACAGTGCTGCTCCACTTTGGCCACCTTCGAGCAATGGATATACTTCAGTTTGATAAAATTCATCAAGTTACCTGTAAGATATCATCTTTGTGAGAATATAATCCTTCATACATATTTTGAAACGGATGTGAAACTGACCCGCTTGGGTCGGTTTTAATTGGCCCAACTAGCTCAATTTGAATGAATTAATCTCAGGGCTCGTAGTGAAACGTGCCTTGTGATTCTAGACTGGTGAATTGCCTGAGCGCCAATTGCTTAAAAAAACTATAAAAATAAATTAATTCACAGTCCAGAATACAAGCACCACGAGATGGTTTATTAGTTGATGGAGATTCAGAAAAACAATACAAGTTCTACTTAACAATTTGATTTATTCCATATGGAATTTGGATTATAACAAAATTTAAATTACAATTTTTATAGTGTACCAATTCGTAACCAAAATAATATTAAATTTGAAGAAAACAATTATAAAATTAAATCAATTTGTAACATAAAGTGAATTTGAAGTAAAACAATTATAAAATTAAATCGATTTGTAACATAAATTGAATTTGAAGTAAACAATTATAAAATTAAATCGATTTGTAACATAAATTGAATTTGAAGTAAACAATTATAAAATTAAATCAATTTTTTAATTGAACAGAAAGAATAACCAAATAAGAGGAACTAAAGTAGACTTCGAATGGTTCTATAAAAATTAGTGGAATACAACTTCGGTTAAACAACAAAATCAGAGAATGAAATCATGGTCACTCAAACAAGAAAATGTTACCCTCCTTGGAACTCGTAGGAACTGGAAGCCGGTCCTGTCAGGAAAGTCACTAAACCGTCTTGGAGTGAAGGGGTGAGGAACCTCAGACGTTCAAACCCTGTAATTTCAAAGAACGAACAGTACCTGACTTGAGATCAAAAGGACAAGCAACACTGTCGGTTGGAATAATCATGTGATTCCACCTCCGATAATGTTATCTTCCCCAAATTGTAAAAACACTATTACAAAATTGATATCTTGAAGAGATATCAATTTAGGCAAAAATTTAATTTAATCTGAAAGAATTGAACGATTACAATTGATACTTAAAATTAGCAAATAGTTAACATGTGACTGAATTAATAATACAAGAAAAATGAGACTTGAAAGAATAATAATTAAATTGTATCTGCAAGAAAATTAATCAAATTGTGATTGAAAGGAAATAATCAAAACGTTGGAATTTGCTAGTTAGCACAAATCTGGAAACTTGAATTGAATTGCATTTTAAATTGATGTTGTACTCTACTCTACAACCACGCGAACGCAGCAGTCCTGATAATTAAAGATTCAATAAGCAATAATTGAATAATACCTTGTGATAATCCCTAATACTATTTATGCCACGTTACAGTCAAAGACAGCTCTGAATACTTTGTATCAGATTACAAAATGGCGATTCATAGGAATCACTCAAAACTAACATGTGCCATTGCGGAATTAAACACACAAGGAATAAAGAAATATTATCATAGATATCTGCCTACGTTTATATAAAGTCAATGAATTATGAAATCTCGACTTACCCAGTTGAAGGTTAACACCACAATGAGTTCTCTTCGACTTCCGTTATCAAACCTACCCCACTCCACGCTATCGAGCATGCGGAGACTAAATTCAATAATCGATGCTAATGAACGTGAAGATGTCTCTGAGATTTATAAGACAAGTTTCCTAGTCGAAAAGAAATCTAATCTGTTCTTTACAGGTTTCTTTCAAAGAAAACTCGTAACGCAACCCGTTACAATTTGACGAATCGATCAATATGACCCACACTTCAGATCGTTCAGATCGGTTCGTTAGAATTCCTATTTTACCTTCGCCACAGTATTTGCAATGTGTGGTCACAATCACAACTGAACCTTCACAAAATGGCAGTAAATGTAATATCAGAAAATAATGTACGATGTACCTCACCATTAGGTTATGTCTACTATGACTGGCTGAGCTCAGTAATTTAAAGGCATTACTATTGGTATTTATTTGAACTAGGTGTACGAGTAACTTTCCAGTCGGTGGTGTCTCTAATTAATATTATGAACCAGAAATTGGGGTTAAGGCGTTTGATTTGAACTAAAACACATTTCATCACCTCTATTATTTGACTATGTTCAGTTTACTACTAAGTAGATGATATTAAGAAGATTAAACAACAACACTTGCCTTATAAGAACAAATAAAGCTACACAGGTCACGATTTAAGTCCAGTAAACACACAACAGAGGTTGAAGCTTCAAGAAAGAATAAAAGCCGCTAACGTAAATCCAATGCGGGTACTCAGGGTAACGTGTTGAATGCATTTGACACTCCTAGTGTAAACCTAGAACATTCGACACTAAAACAATTTAAATGTAATCTTGTAGTGTGAGTAATGAATATTAAAATAGTAGAACAACTCAACTAGAGTAGTTTGGTGTAAACAGCATCGCTCACCAATTCTAGTGTTACAAAAAATAGTCATTTAACACTTAAAATTCACTCTAAATTTTTCACCCATTACACTAGCTGTTTTACACGGACCAAATTTCTTACTGTGTAGCGGACAAACAACGTGACACGTAATTTATATATATTAGATGTGATGTGGTGTAGCTTCAAGTGGAACCTGGCCCACAGGCTAGTATTTTGGGCCCGGGAGGTGTAATAAATGTTTTTTCTACTGTAATCAAATGTAATTTATTTGTGATAATTTCTCTGCGGTTCAGTTTTGGGATATAAAAGTATCCACTAAGCATTTTCCACTTTGGTCGCAATCGTTTGGTCTTTTTCAGTATAAGGATAAAAGATTCCTGTGAATGTCGGGCATCAGGTTGATAAAATAAATATCAATCAAAATTACCTTGTGGTTGGTATTCCACATCATTTGCGGAATCGCTATATTCAACAAGCTGACGCATACGAGCAGGAACGTGTCAGCACTCCCCTCTACCTTCATACACATCCCTTCCTGCCGCGGCATGATTTGCCGCTGTAATCTCCAATGAAACATAATCCGTGTTTATAACAAAGAAAATATGTGTATAATAAGGATATATATACAGGTCCGTTTAAAAAGCATTGAATCCACCGCGAATAGACGGAGGAGTTCCTCAGTCTATTTGCAGTGGATTTAATGCTTTTTAAACCGATGTGGTGTAGCTTCAGGTGGAGCCTGGCCCACAGGCTAATATTTTGGGTCCGGGAGGTGTAATAAATGTTTTTTTACTGTAATCAAATGTAATTGATTTGTAATAATTTCTCTGCGGGTCAGTTTTGGGGAGGGGCACAAATGTTGGTGCAACTTCTACCACATGTGTGAAATGGCACTTTCCACACAACTAATGTATACTATTTTTCCGACGATCACAGATTAATTATCGCAAAAAAATTAATATATTTTCACTTTTATTTTGAGAATTTGAGAATTTTACAAAGAAAAGTAATAATTGAACAAGAATACTGCTTAGAATTGTAGAAATTAAAAGTGATATTATTATTATTACAATTAGTAAATTGTAATGGACTTTGCAATGGGGAGTTAGACAGATTTCTCTCTGTTATTTGTACACTATGTACATTATTAGACTCGATGTCAGTTTCTCGAAGAGGCGGAGTGACGGCTTTCGAAGTACTGCTGATGGCACCCACAATTTTATTGGCAATATTCAACCTGTTAGTAACAGAATCGTCAATATAATCTTCTGCGACTTTGGACGATTTCCAACCCCCATGTCTTTTCAGAGAAGTTAGATCTCCTCCTGCATCTACTAATATAGTAGTAGAGAAACGGCGAAATGAGTGCCCTGTGTATTTTTCGGGATCCTCAAGATTTAAAAAGTTAGCCACTACTCTAGGTATCTTTCCAATTTCGTTAATGCCCACTACTTGTTCTGTGCATTTTTGGTCTCTATAATTAAGAAAAAAGCTTGTTTCGGTAGTTGGCGGTCTTTGATTGGCATATTTTTTATATATGCTATAAAAGTTTCCAGTAATAGTGAACTTGCGACAGCATTTATTTTTTGTATTATTAATTTGAATGACAGCCGCAGTCCCCAAATCTTCAATGTTATTTATACATAACTGGGTAAGTTCTCGCTTGCGACATGCACCAGATATACCCATAAACAACACAACCTAAAAAAAATCAATTAAATAAATGTATAGACTTTGTTTAAATACCGATGACTTACCTCTGTAAGTAAATGAATCACATCGGAAGCTTTATTTATAAATTCACACATTTCTTGTTGCGTCAAAATTTTAGCTTTTTTCGGTTCATATCCGTCACTTTTCCTTTTTAAAAATACCTTAAGTTTACTATATTTGGAGATACCTACATTGTGGTGAATGGATAAAGTGGTACGCAACATAGAATAATTAGTCCATAATGTTGAGCATTGGATTCTATTGGAAAGTTCACCCATGTATGCAAGGAAAACGTTTTCAGAAAAGGAGCTTCTTATTTCCTTATTTCTTCGCCATGAAAGAAATTGATCGTAAGCGTATTCGTACCTTCTTTTGGACTTTTCAGGCAGTAAATTTAGTGACGTTAATTTTGCGGCCTCTTCAATTTCGGGTGGAGTACATTGATCATCACTATTAATCTCTGCATCCATGTTTTATGAAATTTTAGATACTATTTTCACGGTTTTGTATTTGATAAGAATGATGCATATGCAAAACTGACACTTCTAAAGTTTATCTGACGTTTTCGCAATATTAATTTCAAAGCATACTTCAATTCCATTATGCAATACATATAGCTATAGATACACATATCACTCTAGTGTGATATTTAACTTTTCATCTCTAGGGTGATATTTGTCATTTTCGAAGTAACTAAATAGTGTGCTATTTGTCATTTTTGCATGTGGTCGTCGGAAACAATGTTAATAATATGATAATGTTATGAATCCAGAAGCAATGATCCTATGTTCTACTAATAATCCTAGTATATATATCAGCCTTATCAATATCTACCTTGGCTACAAGGTTCTCACGCTTGTGATGTCAGGGTCCCTTGTTGTATAGCTTATACTAAACAATATGCTTATATTATTAGTCCAGTCATTTAAGGAACTTTCATGTCCGAATTTCCGCAAGTTCTAATTTTGGTCTATTCTTATGTATTTATGTATGTAGATTAAATTTGGATTAACTTTGTGCTCGAAAAACTGGCCATTTTTTGAACCCGAAAATGACCATTTTGCTGAGTTTTGAGACAAAACTATCGGTTTTATGGAAAAATGTTTCGAGCAAAAGTTGTTGGAAAAACTAATACGCAACTTTTGGCTCTAGTCTCAAGTCAATTTGAGGTCGTGGACCCAAGATAGGGCCCATATAGTGTGTTTTTTGACACATTGAAAAATTGAGTATATGTCGAAGAGTTTTCAATTTTTCATATTCTGTTTTGGTGAAAAGATGGTATTTTTATTCTTCTTTTATTTGATTTTTGGTATTTTGACTTATCTAATTTTTTGAAGTCACAATCGGCCATTTTGAAAAATCCGTATTTTGCAAATTTCAGACGGAATACTAATGTTATCAATCTAAAACTAGAATTATTCGAAAGATTTCATCATTCTGCATATAATATCCAAAATTCAAGCATTTTGCTCTGAAAACATAACTTAAGCGCCATTTTGAAAATTTTGGACCAACGAAAAATCCAAAATTTTTGAGGTTACAAATTTTTTAAGGAACTCAAATTCTAAGTTCTATTAGAGATTTTGATAGCGAGTATTTTAAGTCTAAGCAAATTGATTTGGGTCGAATAGAAATGAAGCTATCCTAATAAATGTGTTTGGGCCTCTAAAGGGCCCAATTTTGGGCCTATAGACAAAAACCTTGAATCAAATTACAGAGAAATACTTCGGCTATTTGAGTTTGGAACAGCATACGGAGATTCATTCACAATTCCAAGTTATAACGAATTTCATCAAAAATTTAGCGCGGAATTTCATGTAGCGGCAATAAGCGAGGATCGGTACAATAGATTCCGCGCGCGAAATTATAGTATATAAATATTTTAACATGCACCTGAATGCTTATAATCGTTTAGTGTGAGTGTGTGTAGACGTGTGAACGTGTATATGTGACCGTGGCAAGATTTTTTTATAGCGTAACAAATTTCAATATTAAACAAAATTTTAACATATATATTTTTTTTTACATTTCATATTCTTTGAAAAATTATCTATTTGTCTGATTATTTACAAATAACCTACGTTTTATATTTTTTCCATTATTCCATAACTTAATATAATAGTATAATATAATTTAATCTAATAACTATCATAACATACATAATATTGCTTATCAGGAAAAAATAAAGTGGTAATAAATGCAAGTGTACAGATTCACATTATAGATACGTCTAATACCCATTATTTTATACAATAAACACATTTACTTTGTTCTCAATTTTTTTACCACGAGTTTCTGTAATTTTGCTATCACTCATACAGTCACGACGTATCGATGATGCTATCTTAGTTATCACTGGTCATCATATATTGTTAAAGATGTGATATGATCATTATTGATATACGGATCATCGTGATCCGCTTCATCATCTGAGTTTGATAGTATTTGATCGTTGCAAGTGTCATTGATAACATCATCGGTATCGTCATCATCTTCATCATCGTGTTCATTTTCATCAATACACTTATCAAAATCATCATCATCTAATATACTGATTTCTGACTCAGGGCAATTAGAACAGTCTTTACCTTCACAATGCTTACATAATGAGCTACAAGGTAATCCTAATTTTTTGCACGAACATTTACCAGTACAATTTTTTTTACAACCACAAGAGATCATTTTGATCATCGGGACGTGCATTTTTTACTGTTTGTATAGGAGTAATTACATTCGAACTATTTCTCCAACCTCATTTCGTTGGATCAATAGTTTCATTGATGCATTGTGAAGGTGAAGGCTGTTCTAATTGCCCCGAGCCAGAAATCAGTATATTAGATGATTATGATTTCGATAAGTGTATGGATGAAAATGGACACGATGATGAAGATAATGACGATACCGATGATCAATGACAATCACGACGATCAAATTTTATCAACCTCATATGATGAAGCGTATATCACGACGATCCGTATATCAATAATAATCATATTACATCATTAGCATTATACGCTGGCAGTGATAACAAAAACTTAGGGTATTTGTGAATAATCAGACATATAGATAATTTTTGAATAAATATGAAATGTAGAAAACAAAAAAAAATATGAATGTGAAAAAAAACAAAATTATTTTTTAATCTTATTTTTTTGTTCAAATGTTGAAATTTGTCATGTAACACTCTATAAAAACATCATGTCACGGTCACATTTACACGTTCACACGTGTACATACACTCACACATTCATAAAAAACGAGTATGCCTTTAGGTCCAAAATTGGATCTTTTAGAGGCCCAAACACATTTATTAGGATAGCTGGATTTTTATTCGACCCAAATCAATCTGCTTAGACTTAAAATACTCGCTATCAAAACCTCTAACAGAACCTAGAATTTGGGTTCCGTAAAAAATTTCTAACCGCAAAAAGTTTGGATTTTTCGTTGGTCCAAAATTTTCAAAATGGTGCTGAAGCTATGTCTCCCAAGCAAAATGCTTGAATTTTGGATATTATATGCAAAATGATGAAGTCTTTCGAACAATTTTGGTTTTAGATTGATAACATCAGTATTCAGTCTGAAATTCGCAAAATACGGATTTTTCAAAATGGCCGATTGTAACTCCAAAAAATGATATAGGTCAAAATACTAAAAATCAAATAAAAGAAGAATGAAAATACTATATTTTCACCAAAACAGAATATGAAAAATTGAAAACTCTTTGACATATACTCAATTTTTCAATGTGCCAAAAAACACAATAAATGGGCCCTATCTTGAGCCCACAACCTCGAATCGACTTGAGACTAAATCCAAAAGTTGGGTATTAATTTTTCCAACAACTTTTGTTCGAAACATTTTTCCTTAAAACTCATAGTTTTGTCACAAAACATAAAAAATCGAAAAATGGCTATTTTCAAGTCCAAAAAATGGCCATAGTTTTTCGAGCACAAGGTTAATCCAAATTTAATCTACACTATCGTGTTCAGCGTGTCAAAATACATAAGAATAGACCAAATTTAGATCTCGCGGAAATTCGGACAAAAAACGTCGATTTTCATCCTTAAATGCCTGGACTATATTACAAGGTAATCATAACAGTAAACATATTGTTTGTGTATTACTTATGCATTTACAAACATATCAATTATATGTGTTTAATAATAGAAATACGGTTGTATTCGCTAATTGAGGAATTTTAAATAATCTCGAATAGGGATGGAAGATTCCTATACTCCAAGGGCTTTTTAAACATGTTTTTTCAAAAGGAAACAATTACATCGAACAAATTTCTTGGAAAAAATATCGTAGAAGTTGATTATGGGATGGAAGATTCATATACTACACCTCCGAACGCGGGGTACAAAAATTTTCAATTGCCAGATTAAATTTTTTTTCTTATTGACGTATCTTATTTTTATTTTACAATTTTTTTCTTTTATCTTATCCTATTTGATGATACAATATATCACTGACAAATTTTGTTCATATTTAATGGTCACACATATTATTATTATACTGTGGGATTTGCGCATACTCTTTAGTTTTAAGGCTTTTTGCTTGAAATGATGTGATTGCATCATAATATTGTTTTCAATTTATATAAAAAAAATTCTTTTATATTAAGTTATCATATTTTTCCAAATTATTTATTTACTTATATATATAGAAACATATAATAAGATTCTTGACCCGGTATGAATTATATATGAAATTTCTCGGGAAACAGGTCACATTAACACTTTGTTTTAAATTTTCGTCTTTACGTACGTTTCGGTCTCACGACCATCATCAGAAGACTTATTATGTCAAAAAGGGTTTATTAAAACAAATTATAGCACAAGCGTCCATATCGCACGAATTTCAATCAATAAAGCCCACGTCGTCGAAACGAACAGAACCGCGAATAATCGAAATTGTATCGTCAATATTAAAGTATGGAAATTTTTGTAACAAGAATCCACTATTCAGTAATATTCTTATAATATACAAGCGCATGCTAGTATAGTCTCATAACAACTGAAGATCGAAGTTATTTGTTGAGTATCTACTTTCGAACCAGATGTGAGATCTATCAGGTACTTGAAAAAGGTTTCAGACCTGTATTTGAATATTACTTTCAAGCACCTAAAATATATTTTTAACATTATAAAGACGCATGTAGGAATTTGCTAGAGTTTTAATTGATTAAGTTAGTGTAAATCTGAATTAATCCCTGAATATCATTCCTATGATTTACAGATTTGGAGTCACGTTTCATGTGAATCATCTCCATGATAGATCTTTTATAATAATTAGTTTCCTTAGTTGAAATATTAACATGTTTGTAATCAAATTGATGGTTATAATCAAAGCAGTGCTTAGCAAGGGCGGTGGAATTTTCTAAGTTCTTATTTCTTTTGCTATACTTATGGCCATACATTCTTTTTCGCAAATATTGTTCAGAGATTCCAATATAAGTCCCATCACAATCTAAACAATTCAATTTATATACTGTGAGGGTTTGTTTATCTTTAGGTATTACAGGTTTTAGATTTGAGAAATATTTCTCAACACAGTTAGTAGGCTTATGCGCAACATTTATATCGTACTTTTTCAAACATTTCTTAATTTTCTCTGAGGTCTCCGAGATGTATGGTAAAGCTATATAATTGTCTGTATTGCCTTTTATGCTATTTTTATATGACGAACCATTATAGATTTTGTTTCTTCTCTCTTTAATGATAGGATTGAAGAAAGTTTCTGGGTAGCCATTCATTTCCAGTGTATTACGAACAATTTTTAAATTTTTGGGACGGTCCTCTGCGTGGGACAATTTTACCGCGCGGTCTGTAAGGCTGTTTATGACACTTTTTTTATAACAAGCTGGTGCAACGGAATTGAAGTGAAGATAACGTTGAGACCAAACTTCTTTAGTAAACCAAGAAGGTTTTATTTTTCCATCTGCATCATGCCTAATGTTCATATCTAGGAAATTTATGTTTTTGTTTACTTCTATTTCACAAGTGAATTAAAGTTTACACTGGAAATTGTTGAATTTATCAATCACATATTGAATTCTATCATTGGGACAACACATAAGGCAATCATCTACATATCGTTTAAAGAATACAGGCCGAAAATCTAATGAACCCTTAACATATTCCTCTAGGCACTCCATAACGAGGTTAGCAATGGTAGCTGAAATAGGAGATCCCATTGCTGTGCCGAATATTTGTCCGAAATATTGCTCACCGTACTGAAAATAAGTGCATTCTAAACAAAACTTTACAGCATTTATAAATTCCGATTGATCTAGAGGTGTGTGGTTTTTAATCTCTGCCCAACGTTTTTTGATGCTATTCAATGCCAAAACGACAGGTATATTTGTAAATAAAGAAACAACGTCCAAGGAAATTAGTTGATGGTTTACGGGTACGGATTGATTTTTTATAAATTCATCAAAATGCCATGAGTCTTTCACATAAAATTCATTTTTTCCTATTATTGATAGATTTTGATAGAAATTTTGATAAATTGTAAGTAGGCGCTCCAATATTACTTACAATGGGTCTTAGGGGTATATAATTTTTATGTAGTTTCGGAAGCCCATAGATATAAGGTGCTAGCCCATTATGGCAAATTAATTTATTTTTCAATTCAATAGGGATTATCTTTGTGCCATTTATTTATCAATTTATTCATGATATTTTGTACTGATTAAGTAGGGTCAGATTTCAATTTTTTATAAGTTGTTTCATCATTTAAAAGGTTTCCTATTTTGTTTTCGTAGTCATTTCTATGCATTATAACGGTTTTATCACATTTATCCGCGTTCAAAACTAATATTTGAGGGTTAGCATCTAAGAACTCTTCTATTATTTTTGTATGATAGTTGAAACGATTCTTTGCAATACCGATTTCTGCTTTCTGTTTGTTCTTTTTGTTTGTCAAGATGTTACAAACTTTGTTTCTAATTTCATTCTTTTCTTCTAAATTTTTATTCCTAATTTCGCATTCTAAATTTGCAATAATATTGTCGATAGGCAGTTTTTTATTATTATTAGGCATTGCAAATTCCGGACCTAAGCTTAACGTGTGCTGCACCTCATCGGAATTTTTTGTGTCAGTTAGATTTTTCAACCATTGTTCATTGATATTTTGTTTTTCATAAGCTACGTCTTTCATTAAATTATTCATCTTCTTAGATTGAATGACTCTGATTTTGTTGAGATTTTTTTCGAAATTGTTTTGCTGATTTTGAAAAAATTGCAATATAAAGTTGCTATCAAAATTTTGATAACAGGTTTGTTTAACGAGTTTAATTTCGTTTTCAACCTCTGCTACATTTGCACATGCGTTAATGCACAAGTTCAAACATTTTTTATGAAGAGAATTTAATAATTTTGCGTACGCATTCTTATTTTGCACCTTGTTAAACATATTCTCCTTTGATTTAGATATAATGAAATTTGGATATACTTGCAAGTTCCTACATTTTACCAGAAATATTCTGCGATTCTTCTCTCTGGCTAATATTTTCATCAACTTCCCGTATTCCTTCAAAACTCTGGGATATGTGGTTGTTCCTTCCATATTGTGGCTTATATCCCAGCCGAAATAATAATAAAGATTCTTGACCCAGTATGAATTATATGTAAAAATTCTCGGGAAATAGGTCACATTATCACTTTGTTTTAAATTTTCTTCTTTACGTAGGTTTCGGTCTCACGGCCATCATCAGAAGACTTATTATGTCAAAAAGGGTTCATTAAAACTAATTATAGCACAAGCCTCAAATCGCACAAATTTCAATCAATAAAGCCCACGTCGTCGAAACGAACAGAACCACGAATAATCGAAATTGTATCGGCAATATTAAAGTATAAAAGTTTTTGTAACAAGAATTCACTATTCAGTAATATTCTTATAATATACCAGCGCATGTTGGTATAGTCTCATAACAACTGAAGATCGAAGTTATTTGTTGAGTATCTACTTTCGAACCAGATGTAAGATTTATGAGGTACTTGAAAAAGGTTTCAGACCTGTATTGGAGTATTACTTTTAAGCATTCTTCCTAAAATATATTTTTAACATTATAAAGACGCATGTAGGAATTTGCAAGAGTTTTAATTGATTAGGTTAGTGTAAATCTGACTTAATCCCTGAATATCATTCCTATGATCTACAGATTAGGAGTCACGTTTTATGTGAATCATCTCCAGAATAGATCTTTTATAATAATTGGTTTCCTTAGTAGTCCAGTCATTTAAGGATTTTTTATGTCCGAATTTCCGCGAGGTCTAATTTTGGTCTATTCTTATGTATTTTGACATGCTGAACAAGATGGGGAAGATTAAATTTGGATTAACCCTGTGTTCAAAAAACTGTGGCCATTTTTTGAACCTGAAAATAGCCATTTTGCGATTTGTTGAGTTTTGAGACAAAACTATCGGTTTTATGAAAAAATGTTTCGAACAAAAGTTGTTGGAAAAACTTATACGCAACTTTAAGCTCTAGTCTCAAGTCGATTTGAGGTCGTGGACCCAAGATAGGGCCCATTTAGTGTGTTTTTTGGCACATTAAAAAATTCAGTATATGTCGAAGAGTTTTCAATTTTTCATATTTTGTTTTGGTGAAAAGATGGTATTTTTATTCTTCTTCTATTTGATTTTTGGTATTTTGACTTATCTAATTTTTTGAAGTCACAATCGGCCATTTTGAAAAATCTGTATTTTGCTAATTTCAGACGGAATACTGATGTTATCAATCTAAAACTAGAATTATTCGAAAGATTTCATCATTCTGCATATAATATTCAAAATTCAAGCATTTTGCTCTGAAAACATAACTTTAGCGCCATTTTGAAAATTTTGGATCAACGAAAAATCCAAACTTTTTGAGGTTAGAAATTTTTTACGGTACCCAAATTCTATGTTCTATTAGAGATTTTGATAGCGAGTATTTTAAAGCAGATTGATTTGGGTCGAATAGAAATGAAGATATCCCAATAATGTGTTTGGGCCTCTAAAGGGCCCAATTTTGGGCCTATAGACAAAAACTTTAAATCAAATTACAGAGAAATACTTCGGCTATTTGAGTTCGGAACAGCTTACGGAGATTCGTTCACAATTCCAAGTTATAACGAATTTCATTATAAAAATTTAGCGCGGAATTTCATGTAGCGGCAATAAGAGAGGGTCGGTACAATAGATTCCGCACGCGGAATTATAGTATATAAATATTTTAACATGCACCTGAATGCTTATAATCGTTTTATGTGAATGTGTGAGTGTGTGTAGACGTGTGAACGTGTATATGTGACCGTGGTATGATGTATTTACAGGGTGTTACGTAACAAATTTCAATATTAAGCAAAATTTTAACATTTATAATTTTTTTTACATTTCGTATTCTTTGAAAAATTATCTATTTGTCTGATTATTTACAAATAACCTACGTTTTATATTTTTTCCATTATTCATAACATAATATAATATTATAATATAATTTAATCTAATAACTATCATAACATACATAATATTGCTTATCGGGAAAAATGAAATGGCAATAAATGCAAGTGTACAGATTCACATTATAGATACGTCTAATACCCATTATTTCATACAATAAACAAATTTACTTTTTTCTCAATCTTTTTTTACCACGAATTCCTGTAATTTCGCTATCACTCGTACAGTCTGAAGTGCACGACGTATCGATGATGCTATCTTAGTTATCACTGTCATCATATATTGTTAAAGATGTGATATGATCATTATTGATATACGGATCATCGTGATCCGCTTCATCATCTGAGTTTGATAGTATTTGATCGTTGCAAGTGTCATTGATAACATCATCGGTATCGTCATCATCTTCATCATCGTGTTCATTTTCATCAATATTCTTATCAAAATCATCATCATCTAATATACTGATTTCTGACTCGGGGCAATTAGAACAGTCTTTACCTTCACAATGCTTACATAATGAGCTACAAGGTAATCCTAGTTTTTTGCACGAACATTTACCAGTACATTTTTTTTACAACCACAAAAGATTATTTTGATCATCGGGACGTGCATTTTTTACCGTTTGTATAGGAGTAATTCCATTCGAACTATTTCTCCAACCTCATTTCGTTGGATCAATGGTTTCATTGATGCATTAAGAAGATAAAGGCTGTTCTAATTGCCCCGAGCCAGAAATCAGTATATTAGATGATTATGATTTTGATAAGTGTATGGATGAAAATGAACACAATGACGATGACCAATGACAATTACGACGATCAATTTTTATCAACCTCATATGATGAAGCGTATATCACGACGATCCGTATATCAATAATAATCATATTACATCATTAGCAATATACGCTGGCAGTGATAACAAAAACTTAGGATTTTTGTGGATAATTAGACATATAGATAATTTTTGAATAAATATGAAATGTAAAAAACAAAAAAGAAATATGAATCTGCAAAAAAACAAAATTATTTTTTAATCAAATATTTTTGTTTAAATGTTGAAATTTGTCATGTTACACTCTATAAAAACATCATGTCACGGTCACATATACACGTTCACACGTCTACATACACTCATACATTCATAAAAAATGATTATGCCTTCAGGTGCATTTAAAAATATTTGAAAAACCATTATTTCGCGCGCGGAATCTATTGTACCGACCCTGGCTTATTGCCGCTACATGAAATTCCGCGCTAAATTTTTATGATGAAATTCGTTATAACTTGGAATTGTGAACGAATCTTCGTACGCTGTTTCAAACTCAAATAGCCGAAGTATTTCCCTTCAATTTGATTCAAGGTCCAAAATTGGGTCTTTTAGAGGCCCAAACATATTTATTAGGATTGCTTAATTTATATTCGACCCATAGTCCAGGCTGTGAACCGGGATTTTAGCTATAATAAAAAAAAAATATATGTAAGTTCGAATCAAAAAATTTTTCTTGCATCAGCTTCGGGAGGTTTTCAGGATCATTCATACACCTTAAAACCTTTCGGGAACCCCAACTCCACCCATTGAGGGCGAAAATGGCCCGAAATCTCCAAGTCTTAAATAGTATTTTCTACAAAAAAGGTATTATGGCATTTTGAGTGAGGTTTTTTGGGTCGCTGAACACGAATCCGTAGCCAGATTTACTTGCAATCCATCGTAGGGGTAATCAAATCGACAAAACTGGCCCATTTCGCAACCATATATGTTATTTTGCAATTTACGTGTTTTTGGCATTTCGAATGCACCAAGGATGTTTTTTGAGTCGCTGATCACGAATTCGTAGCCACATTTACTTGCAATTCATCGTAGGGGTGGTAAAATCGACGAAATTGGCCAATTTGGCATCCCAATATGTTATTTTGCAATTAACGTGTTTTTGGCATTTCAAATGCACCAAGGAGGTTATTTGGGTCGCTGAATACGATTCCGAAGCCAGATTTACTCCGAAGTAATTTTATAATGCAAAAATAATAAAAATTTAAAAGCGTGTCAAATTAGCCATTTTTGTGAATTTCCTACCCCTACGATAATATTCCAGTAAATCTGGCTTCGGAATCGTATCCAGCGACTCTTAAAACCCCCTTTGGTGCATTCGAAATGCCTAAGACACGTAAATTGCAAAATAACATATAGGGGTGCAAGATTGGCCAATTTCGTCGATTTTACCACCCCTACTATGGATTGCAAGTAAATTTGGCTACGTATTCGTGTTCAGCGACCCAAAAAACTTTCTAGGTGCACTCGAAATGCCAAAATACGTTTTTTTGTAGAAAATACAATTCAAGACTTGGAGATTTCGGGCCATTTTCGCCCCCAATGGGTGGGGTTACGGTTCCCAAGAGGTTTTAAGGTGTATGAATGATCCTGAGAACCTCCTGAAGCTAATGCAAAAAAAAAATTTTTTATTCGAACGTACATGTTTTTTTTTTCCGGTTCATAGCCTGGACTACCAAATCAATCTGCTTAGACTTAAAATACTCGCTATCAAAACCTCTAACAGAATCTACAATTTGGGTTCCGTAAAAAATTTCTAACCTCAAAAAGTTTGAATTTTTCGTTGGTCCAAAATTTTCAAAATGGCGATGAAGCAAAATGCTTGAATTTTGGATATTATATGCAAAATGATGAAGTCTTCCGAACAATTTTGGTTTCAGATTGATAACATCAGTATTCAGTCTGAAATTCGCAAAATACGGATTTTTCAAAATGGCCGATTGTAACTTCAAAAAATGAGATAGGTCAAAATACTAAAAATCAAATAAAAGAAGAATGAAAATACTATATTTTCATCAAAACAGAATATGAAAAATTGAAAACTCTTAGACATATACTCAATTTTTCAATGTGCCAAAAAACACATTAAATGGGCCCTATCTTGGGCCCACAACCTCGAATCGACTTGAGACTAAATCCAAAAGTTGCGTTTTAGTTTTTCCAACAACTTTTGCTCGAAACATTTTTTCATAAAACACAAAAAATCGAAAAATGGCTATTTTCAAGTCCAAAAAATGGCCATAGTTTTTCGAGCACAAGGTTAATCCAAATTTTATCTACACTATCGTGTTCAGCGTGTCAAAATACATAAGAATAGACCAAATTTAGACCTCGCGGAAATTCGGACAAAAAACGTCGATTTTCATCCTTAAATGCCTGGACTATAGTTAGAATATTAACATTTTTGTAATCAAATTGATGGTTATAATCAAAGCAGTGCTTAGCAAGGGCGGTGGAATTTTCTAAGTTTTTATTTCTTGTGCTATACTTATGGCCATACATTCTTTTTTGTAAATATTGTTTAGAGATTCCAGTATAAGTCCCATCACAATCTAAACAATTCAATTTATATACTGTGTGCTGTGTCCACATAACGTATTTTCAACTCTAAAACATAGAGTATAATAATTCAACGACTTTCATTTATTAGCTGTTTCTAAATCATTCCCAATGAAATTTCTGTTCCTACAATCATACATTTTACCCACAGAAGTGTCCGAAAGCGGAAAATTATGCTCAACGAAAGTGAGGGAAGTCAGTTCTTCTAATTTTATATCCAAATGAAAACATGTATAGTGTGATTCACCATAAAAGCCACCTCTGTTACTTGTTTATTTCTGAGGTTATTTCTGAACTGATTTGAGAATTCGAATCGGACATTTGAAGACATTTTCTGGCAAGATTTTATACACTAATTAAAATATACTGGGTGTTTGAAATAAATAAAGTATGGGTAGTACTTAATTTTTCTAAATAGAACATCCTATATTTAATTAAACACTCGGTTAGAGATTATAATTGTTAATCCAACCAGGTTAGATAGTCTTACGTCAAACGACTATGGAGATATAGCCGATTATCAGAAAATGGGCATTAGGTTCAATAAGTGTGACGCAGAGGGAGAATTAGTCTGTTAGGTTTATAGTTGATTTTTAAAATGGAACATCCTTTATTTCATTCAAAAAATCACAATCCTCATTATTATTTCTGATTCCAACGTTGAGGTTCAATATAATCAAAGCGAAAAATTAAAGTAAGTTTTGAAAACGATAAAGTCATGCGAAGATCAATATCGAAATAGACTGAGTAGATTTCATTCCTCAATTACTGTCGTAACAAGAAGTTTATTGTTAGCGAAAAAAATGCCCTATTAAAGTGAAAGTATTTCTTCCCATGTGCGTATCCTCCATTATGGTTGAATGTATCATCCTGTTCCTCAGCATTGAGTCGATCCAGGCCACACATGGTTCCTCGATTCCTCTGTGTTTGAGGGAGCTGATGATTGAATCAATTGAAGTGTTGTCAAAAGCTCCTTCTATGTCTAGGAATGCCGCTAGAAGGATTTCTTTATTTTCCAGCGTTTCTTCCACCCTTTTTACAAGTTGATGGGGTGCTGTTTCTGTTGAACACCCAGTCTTGTAGGCATATTGGTCGCGGTGCACTGGTTTTTCTACCAGTACACCTTCCCTTATGTGTCTATCTACTAGCTTTTCTAGAGTCTTGAGTTCGAATGACATGAGACTAATCGGTCTTAGGGACTTTGCCGTTTCCTATCCAATTTTCCCAGGTTTCGGAATAAAAGTAACCCTAATATTTCTCCATGATTCCGAAATATACCCTAGAGCCAGGCCAGCCTGATCTGCAGTAGTTCTGGCCCCTTCTGCAGCAGTACTGGGTAAATCCCGTCCAAGCCCGGTGATTTATATGGTTTGAATGAGTTTATAGCCCATTGAACCTTGTCATAGGTCACCACCTTTTTAGCCATTCTCCAACTTTCCTTGGATCCTTGTATCAAGGTGTCCAGGCCAATTGTTCTCTGGTTAGCAGGTGTCTGAACTATTTGAGATCCAGGAAAGTGTACTCTAAAGAGTTCCTTTATAGTTTCCTCCCCTGTGCTTGTGTACTGCCCTTGTTTGTTTTTAAGGGAGTTTATTGGTTGTTGTGTGTCCTTAGAGAGCATTCTATGGAGTCTAGCACTTTCTTGAGTGCTTTCAATCTCCTCACAGTACTTCCACCATGAATCTCTCTTAGCTTTTTCCAGTGCACTTTTATTAATGGTCAAGGTGTTCTGGTAGTCATCCCACCTTCCAGTTTTTTTGGCCATGTTGAATTCTTTTCTGGCTTGTCCTCTCATCTTCGCAACTGCGCTGTTCCACCAGGTCACTTTCCTGGTAGATTTCCTTGTAGATAGAGGACAATTTTTGTTGAACTCAGAGATGATCGTTTCGTTGAGTTGTTCCACGACCATCTCGAGGTCCATGTTTGTTTTTATCTTTATTTGGGTCCCCTGGAGGTTACGTTCTAGGCCTGCTTTGTAGGCTTCCCAGTCTGTTCTCTTTGGGTTCCGATAAGTTTCAGTATAGATTTCGCTTTTTATCTTGAATTTTATGTGTCTATGGTCTGAGCAGCTCTCCCTATCGGACACATGCCATTCTGTAACAAAATTACTCAAATAGGTAGAGACTATTGTTACATCGAGTACCTCCTTCCTGTTTTTTGTAACAAAACTTGGTGTGTTTCCTAAATTCAATGTGTCCAGATTATTTGCCAGCATGAATTGTAGTAGCGATTCGCCTCTTTCATTGTTGTTAGTGCTTCCCCATTGAGTGTGGTGCGCATTCGCGTCGCAACCAATGATCAGCTGCAGTCCTTTTCTCCTGCAGTGAATCACCAGTTCCTCCACACACTTCATTGGTGGTAGCTCAGAATCGTCGGATGGGACGTAGGCTGATCCGAGTACTATTTCCCTCGTACCACATACCTCCCTGATCCTAATCTTTACCGCTGTCAGGTCTCTTGAGCAGAATTCTGTCAGCGGTAGCATTTTAATCCGATTATTAATTAATATACAGGACCGGGGGGTCTCAGCCGTTCTGCTGTATATCAACTCTCGGCTCGCCCCCCCTAGATCGGTGTTACTTTGGGGCACAGGAATTGAAACACTCACGTTATAAAAAGGGTTGCACTTTACTGAACTTAGAGCTCGACGTCATAATGACTTAATGAATTGATGTCTGACTCTACACAATTAAAATACTTACAACAATGTTAATAATAATGATAATGATACAATGAATTCACAATCAATGTTCTATGTTCTAATGATAATCATAGTATATTTATATCAGCCTTATCAATATCTACCTTGACTACAAGGTTCCCACGCTCGTGATGTCAGGATCCCTTGTTGTATAGCTTATACTAAACAATATGTTCATATTATCACAAGGTAATCACAACACTAAACATATTGTTTGTGTATTACTTATGCATTTACAAACATATCGATTATATGTATTTAATAATAGAAATGAGGTTGTATTCGCTAATTGAGGGATTTCAGGTAATCTCGAATAGAGATTCCTATACTCCAGGGGCTTTTTAAACATGTTTTTTCAAAAGAAAACAATTATATCGAAAAAAAATTCTAAGAAAAAATATCGTAAAGGTTGATTATTTCAACTCTTTACAAAAATACTTCAGGGTTGAAAAAATGTCGGAAAGTGTTTCGATTTCATCACTTTCAAATTGATGAGCACCCAAGAAAAACTCACTTTATACTACCAGTAGTAGGTACAATTGACTATCCACGCCGGAAGTGTCTGGCTGGCTCCCGGTCGAGGTGCAGATCATAGATCTCAGAGTTAACCTAAGTCACAGAAGGTCACAGATTACCTAATAATAGTATGGATGGTGTGTATATGTACAGGTTGTTTGTAGGATGTGTGAAACGTCAATCACGTGATCATCTCGTAGAAGGTGTGATGCGGCCTGTATGATCTGTCATGGTGGGTGTATGTCGTACGAGGAACTGTCATGGCGGACCTGTCAAGAGGGAAGTGTCATAGTGGAACTATCCGAACGGATCTATCAATTGTCATGGTGAATCTATGAACTGTTATGGTGGATATATGAACTGTCACGGGCGAATACATGAACTGTCATATCTATCTGGACACTCCATCTCTGATTGAACCGAAGAGCTAGAGGTAAAGTCGGTCAACGTCAAATATGAACTGTCACTTGTCGTTTTGTGAGGTATAAGAACTGTACAGTTTGTTTGTAATGAGGGGTGTATGTTTGATATATAGCCTGTCAGGCAGTGGAAGGTCTCGACGCGTAGATTATGAATTGTATGATTCTGAGTGGGAAAAATCTAATATGGTGAATATAAATGGGAAAACGTTAATTTTGTTGAAACGGATAAAACGTTTGTAAAAATCGGTTAGAACGATTGGAAAAACGGTTGAAACGATTGGAAAACGGTCGAAACAATTGTTAAAACTAATGGAAAAATGGTTAAAACGACTGGAAAACGATTAAAACGACTCAAACAGTCGTCACTTAAAACCCGCGATCATAGCTTACCAACTATGATAATTGGATAAGAAATGAAATGCGAATATTAATAATAATGATATATTCAATTAGGTGGTACCTTCAGACACTTGACTTGTGATTCAACATTCAGACACGTGTTTCAACTTTCAGACACGTGTTTCAACATTCAGACACTTGTTTTGACTCAAGTTTGACACGTGCTTTTGACAGAGACTCACATGTTTTGAAATTGAGTCGTGCTACGAGGTCCAGTAATTTGCTTCAATATGTATAAGTGCTTAACCGCGTGCTCCGACATAGACAATACAACATCATAACATTTTCCATATACTGATTCGGTAATAATATTCGATGAGAAACGTGCTTATTTTCCAAGAGGGAGACACAACGTAATTGACAATTTCTATCTTTGTCAGTCTTTTACTCTAAATGTCCAAAACATGGATTAAGCGACAATGCAAATTGCTTGATTATGTTCAAGCAGGATGAAATCAATTTGAAGCACTTATTTACTGATCATATAAGTACCGACATGTCACTTGAGAAATTCAAAGAGATATGTAGCGTATGTTCCATAATATAGGTAGTGATATGAGCAAAGGGTGTTATCTGAAAGTTGTTGATAGTTGTATATACATGTAATGTATCTAAACTTTCATTTGAATCACACAAACCACTCAGAATGGACGTGTCTAACAAGTTAAAAGCAAAACAACAAGAAAAGAGTTTGGGAGTTAGCAAACGTTGTGAAGAAAAAATATATGGCTGTGAAATTGGGCTAAGCTAAAGATGATGCAATTATAGATAATATGTTCAAGAATGTATCTACACCTCTGGAGGAAATTGAGAAATTTGCTGAACTTATCAAACAAAATTCTCTGACTAAACCTAAAACAGTAGTTTCTATGCCAACACAAAGGGAGAACATGCTAATCCCAACTATTGGTACTGAAGGAATAGAATTCGTGTATAATATCCCAGGTACTGAAGAGGATGTGTGTGCCCATGATCCTACTATCGATCAGATTCGTGAAGAATTCAGGAACCTTAACCAAGATAATGCAGCGGCTACATAAGAGTTCTTGCAACAATACCTCCCATTACTAGGAAGAATTTGTATTGGGTGATGATGTCAAGCGATACGATGATAAAATGGGTTTGCAATATAATTCAACTTTGGATAAATGGTTCCCGCGCAATCAACCTATAGATATTGTTGATGAGAGTAATATAATCACCAAGGGTACCTCGTTCAAAGCTACCAGAGGATTGTATAATTTGATATTTTATAGAGATGTTCTATCTGACACTTATTGCGTAGAAGTTGGAAAGAATTGCAGCCAAATGATGGAAATTACTAGTGCCCAGAGGGGTAATGACGATCCAGCTGATCGAATAAGGAACACTATGAAATAAAAACATATACTGAAACCTTTGTATAATTCCATGAAAATACCTAGGTCTAAAACATACCCTGGAAATGCATATACCAAAAACGATATGCTCGAATATAACGAGTAACCGATCGACTACGTTTATGGGGTTGATGTAAATGACATTGTAGATAGACCAAGGGCCAGTTGTACAATCATGAGTTAAACCACAGGCAGGAGTAAACTAGAATTCAAGTTAAAAATAATGTTGAACATTCTGTGTCATAAAAGGTTTGTTTTGAAACGTACTCCAAATAATAACTTCTACAATTGCTTCTAGAAATCACGCAGTTTCCGCTGAAGACATGCTGCTATTAACTTTACGTTTTTTAGTTTGTGGTTCCATGATTATTGCAGCTGGTGACTTTTTTCATATGCATAAGTCAACAGCAAGTCGGATTGTACATAAAGTTGCGACAGCTATTGCTCAATTGAGGCCTCGTTATGTTCAATTGCCAACCCATTCAGACTGAATAAATGAAACTCGTCTAGGATTTCACAGGATTGCCAGGTTTCCAAATTGCTATTGACTGCACATACATTAAAATACAATCCCCTGGAGGAAACAATGCCGAAATATACAGAAATAGGAAAGGCTATTTTTCTATCAATGTGCAATGTATCTGCGATTCAACTTTAAGAATTACAAACATCGTATGCCGCTGGCTTGGTTCCAGTCATGACTCCACAATATTAAACATGAGTAGAATTCGTGGTAGATTTGAAAATGGAGAATTTGGCGATAACCTTCTAGTGGGTGACAGTGGTTATGGAACTAGATCACCATTAAGGAACCCGTTAACACAAGCTGAACACCTGTTCAACGAATCACAAATTAGAACCCGAAATTCGATTGAGAAGTGCATGGAAGCGACGTTTTCCAATACTAGCATTGGGAATACGACTGAAGGAAGAAACAATTGAAGCTGTAGTTGTGGCAACTGCTGTACTCCATAATATAGCTTGTGAAAACCGAGAAGAATTACCTCCAGTAGATGTTGGCTTTGATCATTTGTTGGAGATGGAGGCAGCAGCAGCAAACAATGATGTAATCGTAGATGTAGCTCTGAGGCCCAATACTACCAGACAAACATTGATCAATTATTTTGCAGGACTTTTATGAATGTATCAAGGGTAGAAGAAACATATATTGATAAATTTATATTTATTTAAATTGTTTGTAAAATAGATAGTAATAAAATAAAACAACTAATTTCCTGAATTTAAGTGATTTCTTAAAATTTCCATTTCTAATGTATATCTTTCTTCAGCATGTAGCATCTCAAGTTTATGCCGTTCCTCAGCGTATTCATCTCCTGTTCTAGTTTTTCTTCCATACAGCTCAGCCTTACAATATGCTCTTTAAGCATAAGATAATCTTTCAAATTATTTCTTCCTGTTTTTGATTGTATAAATGAGGTCACTTTATTTATAATTTCATTCTTCGGCCCTGAAGTAAGTGCAACTGTCCTCGACTTCGGAGTTCTCAATTTGGCAGGTATATCGGCCACCCTTCTCATCCCTTTCGAAGTTGAAGGACCTAGAAAGGAGAAAAGCTGGTTATCTTCAGGAATGAAAGTAATTCATCATATTTACCATCTGAAAGTTTTGGTGGTTTCTTAGTTACAGATGTTATCCCATTTGAACTACTGCCATCGTCTGAATTGGTGGTTTGCAATTGAGCAGGTGTATAAGTAGCAGAACCTAAGTCAATGTTCATCCCTATTGTCGTTGAAGGACCTAGGAAGGAGAAATCCAGATTATCGTTAGGAAAAAATATATTTTATCATATTTACCATCTGAAATTTGTGGTAGTACCTCAGTTACAAATGTTATGCCATTTGTATTACTAACATTCTCTTGTGAATTGGTCTCTTCGGCCATGTCAAGTATCACAGGTGTCCCTACGAAAAATAGAGATTACACTTTGAAGTATCAAGTTGATATGTTTCAATTGCACAACAACATTGTAAGACATATTCAACTTCAACAAATAGTGAATTACAATAACAGAAATCTTTCCTACAACAATAGTGTCATCGTCAAAATAACTTTTCTTCTCAGTCATCTGACTGCCTAGAATGCTGTGTAAAGCTACATTCATATCAGTAACTTCAATTTTTTTTATGGAATCTCCAGCTGTACCCATTGCTTCACACTTTTCTCCAGCCAGTTTCTTCTTGCTTCTTTTCTTCAGGTTTCGGTATCTATTTTGCAGCATTTAAGCCGATTTGTGTGTGCTTCCATACTCTGCATTGAATCCTCTCTCTACTTTAACCCAAGCTTCCTTTTTGAGGTTATTAATATCAGCCCTTGTTCTCTTACACTCCAGGGTGGACTGATATTTTTGTACCAGAGCCACCAGGATATTTCCATTATAAAAAGAAAACTCAAAGAGAAGCCCTGGGCTTAAGTATAGCGGCCCTAACTAGATTACTTGAAAGTTTGTTTTTGTAATTGATTGCTTTTCCTTACCTCTCAAAGAAAATCTCCACTCGTTTCTATTCCAAAAAATTTTATGTTTACTCTTCATCGGCTGCTTATAAAATAAACAATATCGTAACTATTTCCATTGCGAACGGTGTTTCTAGTGACAAGCAAGGGCATCTAGGGGAATTCGTACCACCAACTGTAATTAACCTTGATTCAACTTACCAGCAGTCAACTTCAGTTTGAACAACACTTTTACACTTGAACAACAGTCAACGGTTAACTTGTAGGTCACCGGAATCATGACTTAACTCATGATTGTTCAACTGGCCCCAAGACTTCTTGTTGCATCCTCGAATGATAGTAACAATAACCATCATAACAAGATAATGTCAATAATAGAAAGATTGATAGAGGCTAACGTAATTGAACAAAAATCAGGTAAAGATAGATTCATCACAGTTATATAAATGGCTTCAATGGATACGTTTGATAGAACCTCTTCTTCCATGTAAACATATAATAAAAATATATTTATCAATGCATTCAAACGTGTTCATGGACAAGGATTATTCCTAACGGGCGATGGAAGCTATGATATGGAAAATCGTAGATTGTGCAAAGTAAAATCACCGAATGATGCTGCAATTAAAGTATATGTTGATCAATCAACACACGGAGTGAATCTGAAAACAGTAACTAGTCTTAATGATAGCTTTAAGGTTAGGGTTGATAACTAGATCAAGGATGTCAACAACAATCTGGATGAACATAAATTAATTAATGAGAAGGTTAGGTTAGGTTCTCACCAAGATTAAATAATTTACTAAACAGCTGACGGACATTCAGAATAAATATAATGGAATGGAGACCGATATAAAATCAGAGTATAAAACCGTCACTCATAATGTGATGGAAAACGGAAATGATTTAAAAAAGATTAATAAGACATTTAACGGTCTGGACATGCGTCTAAATGATATTAGTAGTGGAGAAGAGAGGCATATGTGAAACCTCATCCTCCTCCACAACAACAACAAATCAAGTCTCTGTGAAATGTATAACTCCAAATCCTGTCAATAAACCTACAAAATTAATTCTACACTAGATTTCTGCAATCTCGGATATATCAATTTGTAGATCATAAGAAGCATCATTTAGGTAGAAGCGCAATTATAGAAGGTTTGGATGATTCATGGCATATGGATCTGGCTGAAATGGGTAATTATGCTCGCGAAAATGAGGGTTTAAATACATTTTGGCTATGATCGATTGTATCTCGAAATATCTGAGAACTCGGCCGTCGAAAACGAAATCATCCGAAGAGGTTAGAAAAAGGTTAACTCTATTTTTTTGGAAAAAAAAACTTTAAAGTGATGAAGGAAAGGAGTTCCTTGATAGACACTTCGATGAGATGAAGAAACATAAAATCAACCATTACAATAGGTATTTTGTGAAAAAAGCAGCCATTGCATAACGCGTTATTCGAACACGTCTGAGTGGGAAATAAAAATGGCTTGAAGAAGTCACTGGAAAATATAATAAACAAAAACGCAAACATAAAACGATAAATATGGCTCCTTGTTAAGTGACGAAAAGAGAATGAGATTGAGATAGAAGCGATCCTACTCGCACGTTAAGCTATCTCTGACTCACAAATACAAAGTTGGAGATGGGAGATAAGTAAAGCTAAACATATATTTGAAAAAGGATACACGCCCAATTGTTCGAGGGAATTGTTTAAAATTATAAGAGTTCACATAACAGTTCCTGATACGTATACTTTGCAAGATATTGCGAAAAAAGATAAGTGGAGGATTCTACGAGGAGGAATTACAGAAAACGGAACAACCCGATGCGTATTTAGCCGAAAAGATATTGCGAACGACGAGGTGTCAAGTGGTTGGATCCAGATAATAATCACAATATTTATATCAGTAATTCAGATCTCGTTGCCGGCTTATCAGCTGCTGGAGCATTTTCGGGAGGTGGTGCAGGCATCGCTAACGCCATCAACGATACCAAAGCAGCTCGAAAACCTTGGAGAAATCGGAAAGGCATAATAAAACTACGCAAGCTATAGCTTTAGGGAAACAAAGATCTGGTCTAGATTTGAAGAAATACCGTCTTGGTGAATATTTGAATAAACATCCAAAAAACTGTCAGTAAACCTACCCACATGACCTCTAACTGATGTCGATCTAACAAAACTAGCAAAAACTCTGAAAATTCCCCATTTCAGAGGAGTATTTATGCGTATTAGACATCTTGTAAGATTTTGATTGATTGGATTACCCTAAGCGCCAACTGCTTTAGCCAAAAAAGTTTATATAGAATCTTCAATCAAGAATTCCTGGCATTACGAGGTGAATAAGTGCTGATGATTATATCTTTTTAACAATTTGGTTTTAATCTTCTAAGGAATTATAATTCAAACAAAAATTAGTTTGGTTAATAACATACTATTTGAAGAATTAACAAAGTTCAATACTGAAAAATTGAAAGGGAAACAAACTAGAACTTGTTGATATCACGTTGATCAATCGGAATAGGAGAATAAAACACTTTTTCACTTCTAATTCTATTAATAATAAGAGATATTTTTGACAATCTGCTTTCAATAAATTTCAAATTTCTTCTCCTTTTTTTTCTGTTTCTTAGCAACCATGTCCACTATTGTCATACACCGCTACACTACTTTCCCACCAGTAACGAAGAAGAGTTACGATACATATAATACAGATTATCATCAATAGTAACAAATAAAATCAAAGGAGCATATTCTAACTGATATGAGATATAAAATATCAATTCAGTAAAATTAAGCACTTTGAATTATAACATTAAATAAACACTAAAAATTAAACATCGCTCGCAACAAGGTATCGGGATGGAAACCGGATCGTTCTTCCACATCGTGAAGTCTTTGTTACTTCGTGCTTACGCTCTTTATTATCTATAGTCGTTGCTGAGTCGTTATTAATATTTTGATTAGAAGTTGAGTCTTGCTTCTGTTTTGCGGTCTTGAAATATTATAATCTGAAAGTAAATAAGCTGGTTTCATCCTATCAAGTGAAACATTTGAAATTCTGCCTTTAATGTCTATTGTGAAATATTCATCTGATCGCTTACGCACCCTGAAAGGTCCTTCGTAAGGTGGCTTCAAAGACTTCTTAACACGATCAAGTCTTAAAAACACAGGCGAACAAGAACTGAGATCCTTATGTACAAAAACAGATCAAAAATTATTCGTGCGAGTTGCATGTGGTCGGAGTTCACCCAAGTTCTGAGGTGAAATTCTCTGAATTTAACGAAAATTTAGGTGCATCAAAGAATTCACTAGGTAATCTGATAGTTGTGCCGTGTACCATTTCAGCAATTGAATGTTGTGAGTCGTCTCTCAAAGCTGTACGTAATTCCAGCAGTACAGAAGGTAGGGCATCAGTCCATGTTATTTTATTGTGAGCCCGAAGTGCTGATTTCAGAGTCCTGTGTAGTCTCTCGATTTTTGCATTTGATTTTGGATGATACGGAGTTGTGTGCTGGATTTTCACTCCACACAATGCAGCGAGAGATTTAAATAGTTCACTCTCGAACTGTCGACCGACCCTGGTCTGTTATTATTGTACGAGGTGCTCTAAATCTGGCAATCCAATGGTTATAAAATGACTGCAACTGTATCGGAAGTAATTCTCATCATAGGAATAATTTCCATCCAATTGGTATACCTATCAATACTCGTAAGGCAGTAAATATTATCCTGCGAGGGTGGTAAAGGTCCAATAATGTTCACATGTACCGGACTGAATCTTCCATCTGGCGCTTTGAAATTCTCCAGCTGCGATTTTGTGTGTCTAGACACTTTACTGCGCTGACAGCTAAGACAAGATTGAGCCCATTCACGTAAATAATTATTTCTGAGTCCAGGCCAAATAAACTTACAACACACTTGTCTTACAGTAGACTTCACTCCAGGATGAGCAAAATTATGAATCTGTTGAAACACCCGGAAACGATTTTTGAGTGGATACATCACATCAAAGTGACTTTCGCGACAATAATTGTATCTTCTCAAGCTTAAGATTCGTTCCATTAGATAAAGGTGGTAATTCATTATCACATTCCTGCTCCCGCGAAATCTCATCATAATCGAGAACAGATATTTCTTCAAGTCTTGACAGAGTGTCGGCTATGACATTATCTCTGCCCTTAATATGCCTTATATCCGTAGTGAATTGAGATATGTATTGAAGGTGTCTTAATTGACGAGGAGATGCCTTGTCAATTTTATGTTGGAACGTAAATGTTATTGGCTTATGATCGGTGAAAATAGTAAAAGTTCTTGCTTCGAGAAAGTGTTTGAATTACTTTACAGACATGTATATTCCTAAAAGTTTTTTGTCATAAGTACTGTAATTTTTTGTGCTGCATCAAGTTTTCTTGAATAGAAGGCAATTGGTTTTCAACCAGACTCTTCATGTTGTTGTAACACAGATCCGACAGCTTTATTGGAAGCATCAGTAAACAGTGCTAACGGAAAATCTGAATTTGGAATGTTCAAAGTAGTTGCATTGACCAGACTCTCTTTACACTTTTCAAATTGAATCATAGTCTCAGGCGTCCACTTAATTGCTCGGTTATCATTCTTTTTTGATCCCTTGAGATAATCATGTAAAACGGATTGAATTTCTGCAGCGTTCGGAATAAAATTCGATAAAAATTAATTATGCCAAGGAATGTACGAAGTTGACGAACCGTTTCTGGCAACTTATAATCCTTAATTACTTGAACTGTGCCTGTGAGCCACTAGGAGTTATTAAATAACCTAGAAATTCCAGTTTTTCTAATCCAAACTTAGATTTAGATACATTAATTCCAAGATCATACTGTTTCAATCGTTTAAAAACCAATCTCAAATGTTCACGATGCTCATCCGTTGACGATGAAGCGATCAAAATATCATCAAGATATGGAAACAAGGAATTAAATCCTTCAAACACTTCATTTATGAACCTTTGACGGTGCATTACATAACCCAAAACTCATTACATTAAACTCGAAAAGTCCAAAAGGTGTAATAATTGCTGTTTTAGGTTTATCTTCTTCCGCAACTGGAACTTGAAAATAAGCTTTAAATAAATCTATTTTTGAGAATATTTTCGTTCCTTTCATAATTTGCTGAAAATCTTCTATTCGAGGAATGGGGTCTCGGTCAGGAACCGTTTGAGCGTTTAAACGTCGATAATCTCCGCAGGGACGTAACGTTCCATCTTTTTTATTTGCTATATGTAATGGACTAGACCATTCGGAGTGTGATGGACGAATTATTCCATGGTTCAACATAAACTGAAACTCAAGCTTTACCTGTTTCATTCTTTTACAATCTAATGGACGAGCTTTACAATGTACCGATGAACCATTAGTGCGAATATAATGTTTGACATTATGCAAACTTTTGCTTGGTATTAAGCTTGGTATTGTAATATCGGAATACGAAGATAATATATCAGCGAACTCACCGATATTACTCAATGTGTGTATGGTATGCTGTTCAAATACTTCAGCAACGTAACCAGTTACACAAAGTTTAGTAATTCCATCAATTAACCTTCGTCCATGCAAATCAATTAACAAATTGAATTTATTTAAAAAATCAGCTCCAATTATACCTTTTTCTATTCTTACAACAATAAACGGTCATTGAAAACATCTGCGAAGTCCTAAATTTATTGTTAATAGTTTTACGCCATATGTCGGAATCTCAATTATTCAAATAAGTTATTATGAACTTTATCATTAGCAGTAGCCGGCAATATAGATACATCAGCTCCACTATCAACAAGAAAACGACAACCCGTGTTTTTGTCTAAAACAAATAAACGGAAATTTGAACAATTTTCCATTTTTTCTGCAGCAGAACTTTCCGCTTCTTCTACTGCAGATTCTCGTTTCCCGAAACCTTCCGAACACAAGGTAATAATTTGCGTCGATCTGTAAAACATTTGGAATTGTATCGGAAATGTGCATAACAATATTTTCCTTTTGGATCAAATTTCCTTCTAATATGATCTTTACTTGAAGCGCGCTACGATTCCAACTATTATCCCTAGATCTAAATCTTCTCTGACCTATTGCAGCGACCTGTGCTTCTAAACCTTCAAATCATTAAATCTTTAATCAACGTATTCATGTCATTCCGCATTCCAGTTGAAAAAACTTCTTCTTGTGGGTTAAGCTCTAACATTTTATCCCCCATAAAAACTACTTTGTCAAGTCCCTCTTCACTAACAATGAGTACATTTTTGATTGAATCTGGAAGTTTTTCTAGCCAAAACGTTTTTAATGCTGCTTCGGAAATATTAACTCCTTCCAAAGTTTTCATTTTAAGAAGGAGCTGACTACTAGGTTTCATATCACCTAATTTTAAACATGTAACTAACTTTTTAATCTTTCGTTCTTCACTCTCTTTGAATATATTCAACAAATTTTCTTTAGCTCTGGTATATTTGTTTATGGCAGTTCCTTGAATTATATCCCAAATATTCTCAACATATTTTAGATCGATTTCTGATACCAGGTAATTGAATTTTGTTTCTTCCGATGTAATTTCATTAATATTAAATTGAGCTTCAATTTGATAAAACCATATTTCAAATTTCTTCTCCCTTTTTGTCCGTTTCTCAGCAACCATGTCCACTCTTGTCATACACCGCTACAAACTCTTGATGATTTGGATATTTAACTAGGAATTATTAATTTTAAAAAAGAATGTAAATTTTGATGCATGTTTCAAATATAAAAAATTAGATTGTAAGTGAAAACAAATTTAGTTAGGGAACATAAACAATTGATTATGAAAATTTGGTTATTCCAACTAGAAAAATGTTACCGTCCTTTAAACTTGTATGAGCTTGGAAGAAGGGCTCTGTTAGGAATTTCCCTCTACAACACGGCACGGGAAAATGGATGGGGACATCTCGATCGTTCAAACCCTGTAATACAGACAATAGAGCAATACCTTGGCCACAGGTTCGAGGGACAAATAACCGAATCAGCAGGAATAATCAATATAATTCCACAACTGATTATGCTATCTTCCCAAATTGTTTATACAAAATTATCAGAAGGATTGAAATCTTGAAGGAAAAGTAAAAGTGAAATTGATAAAAAATATGAGCGAGTAATTGGAAATTTGCTAGAGAACAATTAGATAATAGTTTACAGAGTACATTACACTGAAATGGTGCTCGTAGAATCTAAATGAATAATCTGACCAATAACTATTCCGTTATCTTAACAAGACCAGCCTAAAGACATAACCATTACAAATTTATATGAGGAAGGTCAAAGAATTGTTCTAAGGAATATCACGTACTACGTAGCCACGCGGATAATTGCTAGGTTAAACAAGCATTAGAGAACGACATGAACCATTCTGACTACTAACTTGACAAATTTGATTCTGAGTAAAGATAGGAGGAATAATATAGTAAATGATTATCTAATATAGATTCGAGCAAGTAAAAGTGATCTGACGTGGACACGTGGATGAGCTAATTCTGATTTATTGACAAAATATCATGGATCGGAGAATACATACATCTATAACTAGGTTAAACACTTTTAGACATAAAATAACAGGTTCACTGTTGACAATAATCTTTCAATAAAGCAAATTGATATCAAAAAAGAAAGAGCTATTGAAAATCAACTTACTCAAGACTAGGCCACATACCAGATGCGAGAATTTCATTTCCGTTTCCTCGTCAACCCTCCCCTGGCGTGTCGCGCGACCTTACACGAGTTTCGCGCAACATTAATTATTGAAAGATATATGTCACTCATAGTCTCATTACAAGTCAAATCATCTGAAATTCCGAGCGGAAACTGTTATTTATATTATTCCAGCAATCCTTAGACACATTAACATAGTATAACGTTACAATCCAACGGACCGTGGTAAGACGAGAGTGGAATAGTTAATTCAGACAGCTCGGACAATGAAGGCACTCGCTGGGTTGGGTTCAAGAAAGTCGGTGATACAGTTTTATATCATGATAGTTTCGGTAATTTATGCCCACCTCACGAACTAGTAAATTATTTCAAAAAGTAGAAGATATTCAATCACGACAATATTCAAGAATATAACACTTATAATCATGGTCAGTTATGTTTGGAATTGCTCTATAGCTCTTCAGTTGTAGTCGACTAGAAGAAGGAATACAAATGGGATGTATTAATATATAAACAGATTGACAATAAAGATTTTATCAATCATGTCTCAGAAATTCACTATCACGGTTAAGCTCCCACATGTCTGTAGATTTTCATCCACCAATAGAACTAGATCCACATTCATATTATTCTATTGCACTCGATGAGAAAAGGTTATAACTGTACCTACGGGGTCCTATGAGTTGAGCGACATTGCAGATTTCATACAAATAGAAGCTTTTGGGCAAGCAGTGAAATAAGAAGAACGTGACCGAAAATTTTCAGCGTCGATACCTTTCATTTGAAACTCATAAAGTTATTTTTCGAAGGACAAAAATTTCAAACCCTTATCGCGGGAGATGGATCGAATATGTAATAAAATAACTACTTCTGGTTTAGGAAAGTGTTGAATATATAACTCACTTCAGGTTTCACCCTTATGATGATCGTAAAGTTACGAAAATCTTCCTTCAACGATTGAAACAAGGGACAAACGACTAGAGTACGTTATAGACGACTTGACTATGTGACAGACGACTCTAATACATCACAGACGACTTGAACATGTGACAAACAACTCAAACACTTCACAAAAGCCATGACAGCTCAATGATTTGACTGTTCGAACACATGACAGACACCATGATACCTCGTCTAAAATTTCTACAAACAGCATGTATCTCCAACATAAATTCCCTAGTTACAAACAACCTGTACAGTCCACACATGTAGATGACAAATGACGGTTCACGCGATAGACACCATGACACTTCGTTGAAGATGAGAGACGCCACGACAATTCATACAGATGCCATGATAGTTCATAGATCCGCCACAACAGTTCATAGGTCCACCATGACAGCTCATAGAACCTCCATGACAGTTTATCGTTAGACATACAGTCGCTATGACAGTTCACAGACGTCATGATACCTCGAAGATGATCACGTGATTGACGTCGTAACACATCCTAGAAACAACCTATATATACACACCATCTATTCTATAACCTCCACACTATATGGTTTGGTAATCTGTGACTTAAGTTAAGTCTGAGATCTATGCTCTGGGTTAGCTGCATCACAACCGGATGCCAGCCAAACACTTCCGGCGTGAATATAATCCATTGTATCTACTAGTAGTGATCGCGACTCAATGAAGTAATACTATGTGATATACTATTGATCTCAATGTGGGCTGTTTGTTGTTATTCTTTGACTGTAATTGCAATTATTATTCCATCACTGTTACTTGATTGAAATTTCATTTCTAGAAATTGGTTAAAGATTTCATTGATGATGAAGCCGAATTATCTGAGGAAGATGGAATCGTTTTATCCGACGATGAAGAATATGATCTGGACTATTATGATATGAGTTTCGTAGATGATGCGACTCAGAATACTAAAGATGACACACTGATGCATATTAATTATTTGAGATCTGTCAGGTGAGATATTAAGTTCAAATAATGTTAATCATGTGCATAACATTCATTGAGAAAAAATTATATTTCACAAGTTAAGTTGGTATTTTCACTATAGGGAAATAGAGTTCAATTCAAAGCAGTATAAATGAACCAAGATACCGAGAAATTAGCTTACCATATACAGGGTGTTTCATAACGAATTAGTCATAGATCAGATGTACGTTCCTTGGGCCAGAATATTGCAATTGAGCCTAAAGTTGATTGCTCAATCCTAATAGTCACCGAAATACTAAGTAGAAATGTTTTTAATTTGTTTTTTCCAAATAATAGATAAATAGATTTACTTATCCAAAAGATAATTTACTAAATTGGGTAAGACACATCTGCTATACGTATAAATTAATACAAATTGAGATGACAATATTCGATATAAAAGCAAAAGTGTTTCAGTCTTGTAGTAACCACACCAGTGTCTGAAATAGTAGAATAATTTTGCAATAGTATATCTCATAAACTCCACACTCCCGGTAACAGTGCTATAATGTATGATATATTTACATGCGTATAGTACGAAATTTTACGAAAAACCAATAAAACTTCAATTATATTGAAACTACAGCTTAATCAAATCAAAAAATTCAACTCATATAGTAAGAATTTGACGAAAAATCCAAAATGACAAATGCAAATGTGGAAAACTTGAATTTTATCGAGACTTTAGGTCCATGGGTTTAACGCGTAGAATACGAATTTTTACGAAAAATCTAATATGTGACGCACGTGAATGGGAAAAACTTCAAATTAATCGAAATTATAGCTTCATGGACATTACTAAAAAGGCGAAAAATGTAATATGACGAATGTAAATGTGGAAAACTTCAATTTTTATCCATGGATATCAAATCAAAGGGCTCAACTCACAGATTATACAAAACATTGCAATGTTAAATCATAGTGGCTATGGAAAAATAAATTGCACGTTAGTTAATTTGACATTTGGTGACACACGTTCCGCGGGACGCACTAAACAATTATTGTATACATATAGTTTTTTTGTTCCAAAATGCCACAATTCACAAATCAGGAACTTGCAGACATTTTTGGTACGGGTTTTGTAAGCGTAATGAACGGCTGAGCGGGAATATCGATGACAATTTCCAAACAGAAGAATACCTGGGCGATAAATATTTGTCGATATCCATAGAAATTTGAGTAATCATGGTAATTTTCGAAGTGTTCGTGAACAAGAAAGACCTTTAAGAGGACATAACATGGAAAATATTCCAAATGTCTTCGATAATAATCCGCCAATCAGTATAAGTACTGTATCCAGAACTTCGAACTTGCCTAGGACAATAGTAATGAGGAATGTGAGTACACAACTGGCCAATAAAATACCAAATTGGTTGATTTTAGATAGGGGGAATGTTGAAACTCCAAGGAATGCATCCATTTCACTGCCACCGATTTATTGTCACGCCGCGACATTATCAGCCAAGGATACAGTTCTGCCAATGGATTTTGGAAAATGAAAATGCTGTATCGAACATTCTTTGGAGCGATGAATCAATCCATCTTCAGTAGGGATCTATTGAAGTGTTCAATACAAAACCTATGTATGGGCAAATGAGAATCCCAGAGAGGTACGATGATCTAATTTTCAGAATCGTTTCTCTGTAAATACATGGGCAGAAATTATAGGGGGTCAAATCTGTCGTGTTAACCAACCGCCTCAATGCACATGAGTATCATAACTTCCTGCAGAATAATCTAATAATCTGGGCATACTTTTGGAAGATCTTCCTCTCAATGTACGGCAAAATATGTATTACCAACACAAAGGGGCCTAAAACGTTGATAGTCCGTAATGGTCCAATTTCTTGACCTCCGCGATCACCGGACCTCAATCCTCTTGATTATTAGTTATGGGTTCATATTAGAGATGCCACGGATATTCGGCTACCATTCGGTATTCGGCCAATTCGGCCACTTTTTTATTATTCGGTATTCGGCCGAATACCCATTCAATACCGAATACCAAATTATGGAAAAAAAACTCATAATAAATATTACAACAATTTCTATTTTAGTAAAAAATAAGCATATATAATACCTAAAATCTATCAGTGGTAAGTTATGATGAATGAAAACAATTTTTTCAGCATTTGTTGATAGCAAACGATTGCGCTTTCCTCATAAATTATTCCTGCTTCCGAAAATAACCGCTCACTTCATACACTGCTACCGGGAGATGATAAATAAATCTTAGCAAATTCTGCTAGACTTTGGATATTGTTTGGCGTTTGCTTACCACCACTTGTAAGGGTCTTCTGTCCGATCTAGGCGAGCTAGTCAAACAGTTAAGTAATTTAATTTGATGTAACAATCAACAAATAAAGCGCATTGTGACGAGACCTACTCGCAAATGAAACAAATACGCCCACGACGTAGATACCGAAAGCACTTCAATGATGCAGGTCGGAACCTGTCGCCCGCGAAAAATACTAAGCGTCGCCGAATACTCGGCCGACGAATATTCGGCGCTTCGGCCGAGATCCTTGCCGAAGATTCGGTATTCGGTATTCGGCACCTCTAGTTCATATGTATTATAGCCTTGGTTTATAAAACAACGCGCAGGAAGAATTACTTCGACAAGTAGAGTTGGGAACAAATGAACTCGGACGAAATCGTTCCAAATTTTGAAAGGTACAAGCTCTATAAGTCGTCGAGCGAGAATGTGCACTGAAAAAAAAAATGGAAATTCATTTGAACAATTTCTGTGAATATTGAGATTCGCAACATATCCATGTTATGTTGATCATAGTTTTTGTTCCTGTAAATTTGACTTATTAAATATTGATATAGCTTATTTTGTTCTGACATCACATAATTGAGACATGTAACACAGATAGAGAACTAAAAATGGAATAATCAGAGTGAATTTCAAATTAAAGTAGGCCAATTAAAGTAACATCAAGTTGAAATCAAATATTCAGAAATGTCCATAAAATTATAACTCAGATATTTAGAATGCAATTGAATATTTAGGAAAACATATCATATATTAAAATGAAGTTCAAGAAATTTGAACAGATAATAAATAATAAAGATGAAATTAACTAAAGAGTCAAAATTTGAGAATGCTAATATTTCATTGGTCAAAATTCAAGAGGGATTTCTGGAAAAGTAGATCTACGAGAAGTTCCTTGGCGTAGGAATGCGTGAAACACAACATACTAAAATATGCAAATCAATTTATTATTGGTTCATGAAAGAATGCTATGACGTTAGGGAAAAAACTTGTCATGAACTATCGTGGCGGAAGTATCATATTTCAACAGTCATGGCGTCTGTATGAACTGTCATGGCTGCCTGTCAACGTCATATGAACTGTATGCGCATCATCAAACTGTCAATCTTTAGGCTATCATGGCTGCCTGTGCGCGCCATCTCTGAATGAACTGTCATTGCGTGTGTTATGTGTTCGTGTCGTCTGTGACATGTGTGAACTGTCATGGCGTTTGCCACGTGCACTGTCACTTGTCAATCGTTGAGTTGTCAAAGGGTCTCTGATGTTTGTGGATTGTACATGTTGTTTCTAATGAGAATGTTCATGTTTGAGATACAGGCTGTTTATAAAAAGCCTAGACGAGATGTCATAGCATATGTCAAGAGTTTGAGAATTATATAATTAACACAAGCGAGTAGATGTACTGGACTACTCCTGCTAGCCGCCAGGTTGTCTAGACCCACCTACTGATAATATACAAGATTGTTTGTGAGGAGGTGTTTCATGTCCTATATACAGGTTGTTTGTAAGGAGGTGAAAGTGTCATGGTGCTTGTGTGTGACGACACATACGAACAGGTGTCATGGCGTCTGTCAGGTGAACTGTCACATGTCAATTGTTGTGGGGTGTAAACTTTCACCTGTCAATCGTTGTCGTTTGTCACGTGAGCTGTTACAATTGTAAAGAGGTGGTTATATATGGCTTGTTTGTAGAGAGAGGTGTGATGACGATACGAAGGGGTGCGTCTGTGGCGGCTGTCGGGTGGCTATTTGAACTGTCAATCGTCTGTCATATGGTATCTGTCAGCGTAGGGTGTCCGTCACGTGAACTGTCATGTGTCTGTGGTGAGATGGCGCCTGTGGCGGTCTACGTCAGTTGTCAGCTGTCTGTGGGGTGGGGGTTATATACAGGTTGTTCAAAAGAGGTTTCACATCGAACTGTCGATGCGTCTGTCACGTGTGAACTAACATATCGCATGTGACGGACTACGTGATTATATAGAATGTATTGAAATTAAAATTTGATTTATAATATTGAGTTCTATTTAAAAGAGTTATACTTTCGGAAAGCGGTTAATTCAATCTATGAAAATATACAAAGTGATCAGGGAAAAGAATTCTTCGATAAACACTTTGTTGACTTAATGAAGAAACATAAAATCAACTTTTATAATTCGTAGTGTAAAAAACGCTGCCATTGCTAAACGTGTCATTCGCACTGTGAAAGTAGCGCTCAACAAACAATTCAGTCTGAGCGGGAAATACAAATGGCTTGGTATACTCGACGAACTCACAGAAAAATATAGTAAGTATAAGCATAGTAAAAATGAGGCTCCAATAAAAGTGACGAAATAGAATTCAAGCGAAAAGCGATCCTATTCGCACATTAAGTTAGCTCTGCCTCACAAATACAACGTTGGAGATGTGGTGCTATTAAGTGAAGCTAAACATATATTTGAAAAAGGATATGCACCCAATTAGTCGACGGAATTGTTCTCAATATGGTTTTAAACAAGCTCCCGTTTGAACTTAATATTCCCAATACTGTGTTCCCGGTACAAAATTAGAGGAACGGCTGAAAAAAGGAGATCCTGGTATCAATCCACTCGATAAAGCTTGTCGCCAACACGATATTTCATATTTGTGAAACGCTAATTTGGGAGTACGTCACGAGGCGGATAAAATACTAGAAAACGCTGCTTGGCAACGTGTTAAATTTAAAGACGAAACATTTGGAGAGGCGTTTTCCGCGATTGACGGGAATAACATTATGAAGGCGAATAGGAAAGTGGGGATGGGTATGAGAAAGAAGGTTGGGTTCACTAGTGCAATTGTAGATGGGGTAAGAAAAACTATGGAAATTACAAAATAAGATCGATGCATCAAATCTAAAGAAAACATCCCAACAGCATTGAAAGTTGCGCGAAAACAATTCAAAATGTTCGATTACCAAGAGTAATTCCTATACCTAAGACGGGAGGAGTTCTACCATTTTTAATACCTCGGTTTGCCGGATTATCAGCTGCTGGGGGTGGTACAGACATCGCTAAAGCGATCGACGGTAGCAAAGCAGTTCGGAAAACCTTTGAGGAAACAGAAAGACATAATAAAAGAATGGAAGATATAGCTTTGGGAAAAGAGGAATCTGGTCTATATTTGAAGAAGTATCGCAAAGGTCTTGGTGAATATTTGAAGAAACATCCAATAAACTAGAGTAAACCTACCCTGAAGACCTCTAACTGATCTCGATCTACGAAAACTCACAAAAGCTCTGAAAATTCCCCATTTCAGAAGAGTATTTATGCATATCCATCTATCGGACCGTGGAAAAAAGAGTGGAATAGTTGATTTAGATACCTGGGACAGTGAAGGCACTCACTGGGTTGAGTTTAAGAAATTCATTGATACAGTTTTCTGTTATGATAGTTTAGGCAATTCACGCCCACCTCACGAACTAGTGGATTATTTCAAAAAGTGTAAGGTGATATTCAATCACGACAATTTTCTGCAATATAACACTTATAATTGCGGTCAGTTGTGTTTTGAATTCCACTATAACTCTTGTAGGCGGCTAGAAGAAGGAATGTAAGTTGGATGTATTAGTACATACAAAGATTGTCAATAAGGTTTTTATCAATCATGTCTCAGACATTCTCTATCAAGGGTAAGAACTTCCGCTTATCTGTAAATTTTCATCCACCAATAGAACTAGATCCTAATCTATATTGTTCTATTGCACTTATCGGTTTGCATACGTATAATAGTATCCCGAACATTGAAGGAGGTGAGGAGAAGGTAATAACTACCTACAGGGTCCTATGCCGAACATGAATCCATACCGCTAGATATTTCCGGATGGTCGTATAAAGATGCAATGAGTTCAGCCTACAACAATAAAATTAATTTATGGATCCCGTTGACGGTTCTAATAGGTCTATTCACTTACTAAACCAAAGTATTGAATGGTAAACATAATAATAGCACAGGTAGCACGAAGAGGGCGAAAATAAATGTGAAGACGATAGCACTAAAAGTGCGATGTCTTTCCAAATGATCAAGATTGGGCAGTTAAAACATCAATGAATCTGAAACATCCTAGATATATGATTCTAGCTTTCCAAACTGATCCAAAAAATTATCCTGTTAAGCAAAGTACATATTTCGATATACGAGTTTTCGTATATCAAACTCAAATTAACGTTATACACAATACTTTCAATCAATTGTTCAGTTCCATTTTTGAAGAAGCTACTGTATTAGCGAAACTAGTGGAAATCAAACTGTTAATAGTTATTTAATTTAATTTTTGAATAGATTTCCATAACGTAATGGCTGATTCAATTCAGTTTTTAAAAGTAGATGCCTTAGTTAAATACGTGTCTACTTGGTAATCGGAATTAGGATTCAATATAATACAACACTGTATTATTTCTAACAAATATGATTTATATATTGTACTTTCACACATGTCTTTTAACAAGCAAAACACAAGTGGAATGTATTGTCCATTAAAATAAGCTTGAAGGGTAAATAATTGTTTAAAGATGGAATAGTAATCAGTCATTACGTGATGAAAATCCATTCTCCGAACATTATACGTTTCCTTCTCGTATAGTCAAAGTATAAAAAAAAATTATGAATAGTCTAATAAATATATAAGTAACTATAGTTTCGCCAGAACCGTAGCTTCTTCACACAAATATTACAAAGTTCTAACTTACTACATGAGAGCTGAGCTAACTTATTATATAACTTCAATAATAATCTTAGAAAATATGGTTATCGAAATTTTACCTAATTGGGTAACGACTTTTGAATGATAAACTGGTAGCAAACGGAATATCTAATTATACAAATTTAACAAGGAATAATTATTAATACTTAATAAATCTCAAATCTTGAGTTTTATAAAAGTCAACTAACTAATTTT
Source organism: Endomychus coccineus (assembly GCA_958510875.1). Classification (NCBI taxonomy): domain Eukaryota; kingdom Metazoa; phylum Arthropoda; class Insecta; order Coleoptera; family Endomychidae; genus Endomychus; species Endomychus coccineus. Next base: position 96,501,950 of record OY294069.1, on the reverse strand, counting down.
ATTAAAAAGGAAAAAGGATAGACTTTTTGGTGGTTGAGGTAATTCGCCATATTAACATAGACGTCCACCATATTTTGTTTAGATTGACGTCACGTATACTATTCATAAAACCGTTTCACTTGATACCAAAATCAAGGGAGTTGTAAAGAACTTAAACCACTACCTCTGCTTAAACGTAAAGCTACTCACACACAACTCATAGAGTAACATTAATCTCTATTCGCTTTATTAGAATAACAAAATGCATTGAAATATACGATCTATTATTACAATAAAATTTAATATGTATCTTCACCAAATTATAAAGCACAATAACAAATATGCGCATGGAGGATCTATGAAATCAATATTAATGCCGTCGTCTGAATTTGCAAGTCGCACTCCCAAAGCAAACCGCTTGCGTAGACCTTCCGAATAATACGTTAATCAATGATAAAGGTCCTTCATTTAGTAGCCGCCGTTCTGTCACAGGGCGGGTTAATACTCCAAAGGTGTTCCAAAGGTACTATTTCACCTATAGATGCTGACACCACTAATAAACTATAAAAAGAGTTCACACTGTGAATACACTATAACTTTATAAATAAGAAATGATCAGCCTTATCCACTAAAAATACTCGTAAAGTACCGATGACCTTTCGGTTACCAAGTAGCCATCATCAGTGTAAACTAAATCAGAAATCAAATTGTTCCTGTTGAAATAATATCTGGAGATAATAATGCAAACAAGGGGGTAACCCTCAGCTGAAGATAAATTGGAATTTAATAAATTGCTTTTTCGTTTATAAATTTTCATCCCTTCCTAGATATTTGTCCGTACTGTGTATTAAAATTGATAAACTTGCATGAGAAACGGTGTGATCTGTATTCAAAATATGATCGGCTGACGTTGATTTTTCATCATCATTTTTCATTATATGGGCAAAATGTTCTTTACCAAGTTAAATGTTCCTTCTAGTTTAACGAACATAGCACGATTCACAATCGATATCGTAAATCCCGTATTTGTCGAAGTCGTGAAGCTTATCAAAGTTGTTACCTAAACTTTAGCTTGTTCTTACATCTATAAACTGGTTGTATTGCAAATTTAGAAAAACAAATTATGAAATTTAATAATTACTGAAGGATGGTAAGGGAAACTTTTTTGAACTATTTGAAGGTGATGGCTATAATTTAGTTAATTGGTTGCGTTCCAATGTACTTTTTTGTTTAGAAATTAAATTATTGATCAAAGATTTGTCGTAATCATTGTCCAACGATATTTTCTGAAGTTTATCAACTTCGTTGTTATAATTTTCCTGGCTCAATGGAACGTTCAATAATCTGTGAACAAGACTATTAATTGAGCTATTTTATAATTGAACGGTGTATCTGAATCCGCCGGAGTATAACTATTTGTCTAAGTGGGTTTTCTGTTTATGTCGATATCCAAGTGACTACCATCTTTTATAATTCTAATATCAAGGAAAGAAAACTGCTCATCTATTTCAATTTCGACAGTGATAATTTCGGTGAATCAAATTGGCTTTTAAGCGTGTTCAAAAAGTCATGTAAATCATAAACTTTACTTATAACCGCGAAAACATCATGAACCAAACTTTTGGAAACTGATTTAATTTTGATTTTAGAAGGTTCAATGTCCGCTTAAAAAAATATTGGCCAAAAAAGGAGAGAGTGGATTGCACATTGCATATCCGCTTGTTTGTTCATAGTAGTTTTTGTTGAAAGTTTGTATGGGGGAGTTTAATATTTGAAAGCCATTTCTTCATAGTGTTTGTCGACTCAGGGATTGGGGTATTTGTAAATAGGGAAACAACACCAAATGAAACGAGAGCATAAGCAGGTTCAAGTTTAAAATCTATCAATTTTGCAATTAGTTCCAAGGAACTGTTCATAGACAAACTTAGTGCGACTTGGAAGCAGAACTTCCACTGCTTTGGGATGAAAATTAGAGATCTGATAAGACGTCATGCCACTATTGTTCTTAATGCAAATGCACCTGCCCTAGACTAGAATGGACTCAATATTTAAAATATTATCTTTATTGAATTATTTATTTTCATATTTTAAATGAAAAACATTCATTATGCTCGTCGCAAACTATAACCACTGATGTATGCCTAATAATAACTGATTAATGATATCACCATCTTTGCCGAAATCAATTTCTGAAGTCCAGAATGCTTTGGCTGAGTGGGAACCGAAAAAATGTCGGAATGAAGACTTTTTATTGATTGAAAAATGAGATGAATTCTTCAATAATTGTATATTCTTGTTGTTAATATACATTGCTGTATTATATTACATCTTATGAGATAGGGCAGTTGCTGCAGTATTGTTTTGTCATGCTGTATTGAAATCGGTTGATGTAGATAGATTGGAAAACATTTCCGATTAGATTACGTTGTAGACACTAAGGTAGATATCTACTTTTAAAAACTCAATGTAATCAGCCATTTCACGATGAAAATCCATTCTAAACTCAAATAAAATAATTATTTGAAAAACTGATTTTGACTAATTTAATTGATAAATCTAACTAGTTTCGTTAACACCATAGCCTCTTCAAACCAAATCAGTACTTTGTAATATTTGTTTGAAGAAGCTATGGTAAGTAAGTTTATTTGCAAAAAAGAATACATATAAAGTTAACAATATAAATTGAGATATGTTGCAAATAAGAACAGTACTCACGAAAGTATGCGAAAGCATACTTGTGTGTGAGATAAAAACATAATAAGTTAAATAACAGTACCAAAAATAATACTACTAATAATAACAGATAGTTGTTATTATCGTATTAATCAAATTCCTAAAATAACATTAATAAGTTTGATATAATAATAAGGTTATTCATTGAGAAGTATGCTAGAACATATTATATAAAATTAAATGGAGTTTTCATGATACAATATACTTATAATATACTCGTATAATACAATAATACAGTAGAATACAGTATGACATAATTTCATTTAATACTATTTAGTGCCACGGAGTTGTAACGGTGCTTTATAAATCTGAAATTACTCCAGATTTAATATTTCAAGCAAGTGAATAGGTTTGAAGGCCTATATCACCGCTGAACCTCGTACTTGTAACAGTCGGCTGGGTATTATTTCAGGAAGCGTTAATACCTCATCGACGTGGTATGTGAATTGAGAATGGTTTGTTGGAACCTGCTCGGGTATCCAAGATCTTAGTTGATCTGTGTACCCGTAAGGTTTCTCAAAGCTGCCACCATTAGGTGTATATTTCAGCCCACCTAGAAGCTGTTTTTGACTACGATGCCTTGATCCCTTCCAAGGGACCGCCTCGTACAATTACTTACAATTATATCTTTATATCTATTCAAGCGTAAATTCTGAAGGTCGTATTCGCTGAGAGGTGGTTAGGAATAACCAGTTAAACTCGTTAATGAAATTAAATAATAAATATATATGGTATAAAGGTTAACAAAATTTAGTACATCAAAATCCATCAAACGATCATAAGATTCATCCAAAATTTAGAAATGGGAATGATACATAAATTTAAAGACGTCAAATTCGGGTTCACCTCAAGTGGGAACCTATGAAATCGTTATCAATGTCGCTAGTTCTACCCCTTGCGCCAGCGAGCGAGTTCCTGCTCAGGTTCTCTTGAGAGAGTTGGAATCAGTGAAAGATAATTAGTACAATCTCCGGACAGTGATCGATTTCGCGCTCGATCACGCCGATGATTAATAGATAATATTTAGAACTAAAGAAGAATTCCTCTCTTTCTAGTAACCTGTGGCAAGCCTAACGACCTGATACTCGATCATATTCCCTAAGTGATCTCAGATAAACGGAAATTGTATTGAACACTCAAACTAGCCTGAATGGCTAAAAAAACATATATTAACAAACTAAACATTGGCGGACGGAGCGTGATCTGAAGGTTAAATAACCGCATTATAATATATCGCCGATTCAGAGGTTTAGTCCAGTCGTCTTGCAATTGAGATACACTTAAAATGATATTTTTTCCACATCTCTATTTTATGGTTGATATTTATGTTTTTTGGGTCGCTGATCACGAATATGGGGGTTAAAAAATCGTAGGCCCATGGTTTTCGTCATTTTTGGCGATTTGAAGGAAAACAACACATTTTATCGACTAGACAGTGAAGAACAAATTTGTACAGAAACAATAGAAGTCTCTAAGTCATCCGGGGCCTGATATAAGGCTCATTTTGGTTTGTTTTTTTTTGGTAACATAAAAATTAAATTTCGTCATACAAATTTTCCTCTAAGAACTTTATTTTCTGCGCAATGGTAGTATTTCATGTGTATTTTCGAATTAATCTTGGTTTTTCGTCTACCTCTTTTTTTGGCGTCAAAATCCGCCATCTTAGAAAAAATGGTTTTTTCATTATCACTCCGTTAAAAATTGGTCTTTTGATCCAAATCAAAATGCGAATTGAAGAGTTTGATGTCTTCTACAACATCTCCAGGATCCAAGCATTTTGATTGAAAAGTGAAGAAATGGGACCGTTTTGAAAAATCAAGGTCCCAGAAAAAATTAATAATTTTTAGGTTAGAATACTTGTATGAGATTAAACTTTCACATGCGTATAGCGAATCGTTCTACGAGTATTTTAAGCTTCCGTAGGTTTTTTTTGGATGAGTAGATTATGAGATATCTATTGATGTAGGTTTGGGTTCACAATGAGCCCAATTTTGACCCTAATCAAAAAAAAATAAAAAAATTCTTACAGAAAAGACTTCTGGCTATCTAACCCTAAGTCGTCGACCTTCCACGTATCTGTGAAGAAATTATAGCGCGAGTTGAAAAAAGAAAACCGGAGCAAAAAAAAACAAATGCGCTCGAAATCCGAGCTAATATAGATTTTAAACAAAAAATTCAAATTTTTGAATTTTTTTTGTCGTTTTGAATGTATTGTTCACATAAAAATATTAAATACTGTCAATGTAATAATGAATTTGAGATTTGTTATTGATAATTTTCATGGTAATTGAAATAATAATATTTTTCTTTCATTCTGAATGTACTGTTTTAACTAAGAAAAAAAAACACTATCAATATAATGATGAACAGGAAAGTGATTATTGCAGATTTTAATATTAATTGAAACATTTATTCATCATAATATAATCTCTGATGTCGAGTCAAGTAGAAAGAATGGCCCCAAAAAATTCCATAGAATGCGTACGCGTACAGTTTTTTATTCTTACAAGAGCAGATGTTCATCGTTACCATGGTGATCCACAGAGATAGATCATCACGTTGTACGCGTGTAACTTATATTTTGTTTGAAATTCTTGAATTGTTAGTGCATCATCGTCATCATCAACAAACTCTTGAATGTTGCAGATGAAACTGTAAATTGTTATAAAGCTTTTGAAGTCGGGTTAAAAAGTTATAAAAATATGCTGAAAAACCGGTAGGAAACTATATTTTCGAAAAAAAAAATCATGTCATCACGTTAGCGGCAGTAAAAAATGTCTTAAGAATTCGTGGAAAAAAAGTAAATCTAAGTCCTCTAGCATTGTTTCAGCGAATTAGTGTAGTTTCTAAAAGTGAAAAAGCATTGTACAATTATTTCATGTATGAATTGGCTCCAATTGTATTAGCTTTATTTGATTTAGATGGTATGCGGAAAAATACTAAATCATCTTTCTATGAATTTTTCGAACAACTTAAGAATCCATATTTCCAAAATCGTTTACACGTTATTGATAGTGGTAATAAAGTAAGATGGAAAAAAATATCACTTTCGAAAATATTGCAAATAGTTATGTAGATTATGTAAATATGCATTATCCTGGATATGTATTAGTTTTTGATGGTTACGATAGTTGTACAAAGGAACGATTGAGACAAAAGACTCACATGGTTCCTGACGTTAAAGTCAAAACAGACAATAAATGCTTAATTGTTCAGGATACATTTTTATCAAATGTAAATAATAAAAAACAATTCATAGATTTACTGGTAACTTCTTTAACAGAAAATGGTGATCAGATTGTTAGAGCTTCGTGTGATGCAGATGCATTAATTGTAAGCACGACTATAGATTTAAGTGAAAAATCTCCAAACAAAAATATTGTTATAGTGGCCGAAGATACTGATGTTCTAGTCTTATTAACTCAATTAACAGATTTAAAAAATATAACAAAACTCATATATTTTCAAAAACCAGAGAAAACCGTTAAAGGTAAAACAAAACCAGCAGAATATTATCATCAAAATTCGTTCATTCATAGCCATATCAAAGCTTTCATTTGTTTTTTCCATGCTTTTAGTGGATGCGACACAACATCCGCTTTTTACAGGCAAGGTGAAAAAATTGTTCTCAATGTCAATTTTTTACCAAACGATTTGAATGAATTTTATAAAACTGAGCCAGATGTTGAGAAATTATTCAGAACTGGTAGAATTATTTTGTATCAAATATATGCTCCTAAATTACAAAAGAAAAATATTCAAAACCTCGGCCACTTGCGCTTTATTTGTTATACCAATAGAGTTCGAAAGTCGGCATGTGAACTTGAATGCTTGCCACCAACTGATGATGCAACCAAATTACACATTTTACGTGTTTATTATCAGGTGCAGCTTTGGATAGGCAATGATACCATTGACCCAACCAAATGGGGTTGGAAAAGTACAGAAAATGGTTTTGATGCTATTCAAACATATAAAGAAGCTGCACCTAAAAATTTGCTAAAAATAATTGCATGTGGTTGCAAAGTCAGTTGCAGTCGCAAATGTTCTCGTAAGAAAGTAGGTATACCATGTACAATTATATGTAAACACTGCGAGGGTAAAGACTGTGCAAATAGCGGTGATCCAGAAGTTACGTTATTAGATGTTAATGAATTTTCAATAAATGACGATGTCGATGATGATGATAATGATGATCTTAATGATAATGATAGTAGTAATGTAATTCCTTCATCAGTAGGAAATGATGATGATCAAGAACCTGATAGTGATTTCGCAACTGATGATAATATCAATAATGATCATATCACATCAGCAACTTGCTACGAAAGTGATGAAGAAACTGAGGATATGACATCAACAGATTCGACTACGACTGAAAATGAGGAAAGCATTGCACCTAAAAAGCGTAGAGTATAGGAATTATATATTATGAAGTTATAGGTTGTTGGTTTATTAAGGATAATAATTGATTGTTATTTACCTCAAATAGCAAAATCTGCCTTGTACAAATGTATTATTGATGACTCTATTTTTTTAAGTAAGAAAGAAACAATATATAAGATATAATATATAACAATGTCATTCATAATTAAATATATATTTTTCTTTCAAAATTTTCCTATAAAAAAAAATACATAAATTATTATTATTATTATTATAATTATTTTTCAATTCGTCAATAATAAAATTCATGTTTATTATTTATTGATTATTTTTAATTTTTTCGATTGAATGGTACCTTTTCAAAATACCATTATCGTAAAAAAAAAGATAATATTTTAATTATTATGAAAATTATCAACAATAAATCTCAAATTCATTATTACATTGATTGGAAAAAAAATTAAAATTTTGTTTGAAATCTACCTTATTGGTGCTCGGATTTCGAGCGCATTTGTTTTTTTTTTGCTCCGGTTTCCTTTTTTCAACTCGCGCTATAATTTCTTTACAGATACGTGGAAGGTCGATGATTTAGGGTTAGATAGCCAGAAGTCTTTTCTGTAAGAATTTTTTAAATTTTTTTGATTAGGGTCAAAATTGGGCTCATTGTGAACCCTAACATAGATCAATAGATATCTTGAGTTCTACTCATCCAAAAAAAACCTACGGAAGTTTGAAATACCCGTAGAACGATTCGCTATTCGCATGTGAAAGTTTAATCTCATACGAGTATTCTAACCTAAAAATTATTAATTTTTCTGAATTATGGAGATAACTTAGATAATTTAACATAGGATTATAAAGATGAATAAACGTAAAAGATTGAACCATAGGCGGGATTCGAACCCACATTTCTGGATTTATAGTCCAGGGTGTTCACCAATTACACCACTTCGGTCCTGTTTATATACATATTATATATATATATATATATTTGTATGTTTTCTTGGTATATTGGTTCGTATATATACTGAAAATGAAATAAAAATTCTGTTTGACGTTTTGACAATGTTTATTGTCTTTATCAAAATGTGAATTGGTGTTTCCATGTAATTTAGAAAAGAATAGATGATTTCAATTAATGAAATGCGTCTGCAGCCGACTTGTGTTTTAAGATCCAATTAAAACTGCAGAAAACATTGGATCGGTTGTGTGTGAAAGAGTAATGTATGGCTAATTACAATTTGAAATGGATTGAATTTGATTAAATACAAGATATTTTACGATTGTACAATTATAAATATCTATGATTATTGTATGAATTAGTTATTCTATGATAAACACTTCCGATCTATCCATAATCAACTATTCAAGTTTAAGATAATTCTATGGAATTTAACCTCAAAATTGTTACTCATAATGTCATAATTAAATAATACTTTATCTTTTTTAGGTTGGATTTTAAATAGACAAGTGGAAAGTGGCACTTCAAACTAATAAAACTTTGTTAAGCTTGAATAAGATTATTATAAAGTTTCGAAAGATTGGAATCTATTTTGTCATTTACACAATTGTTCTTTTTAATTTGAATAGATTCCAATAACAAACGACAACAAACGTTTGATATTGGAATCTATTCAAATTAAAAAGAACAATTGTGTAAATGACAAAATAGATTCCAATCTTTCGAAACTTTATAATAATCTAATTCAGGCTTAGCAAAGTTTTATTAGTTTCCACTTGTCTATTTAAAATTCAACCTAAAAAAGATAAAGTATTATTTAATTGTCCTCGAACTGCGTATCTAAAATAACACCAAAGATTCTTTGATTCGAAAAAAATTTGATGAGCCTTTTTACTTTTGCCTCAAGTGTCTTGTTTAGCCGGTAGAGGGCTTCAAAGTTGCAAAAATAATTTTGTTTTTTCGGTATAACTTGAGAACGTGATGAAGGACTTCTACAATATTTGGCAGGTGAGTTACTGTCTATAATAGCCGTTTTTGAGAGCGGAGCATAGAGCCTTAGAGACCATAGAAATGGCTCAAACTTGAGGATGTAACGGGAAAAGTGTCCAGAACTTTTTTGTGGTCAATATAATTCACTCTATATTTTTTATGTAGATAGCTTATCTAATTTGAAAACTTTTCATACTCCTAGAAAATTTTGATAAAATCAACGGATTAGCTTGAAAAAAATAATTTTCGAGTCTCTGCAATTTTGGCTTACTAATTTTACTTGATTAAAATACCTTAGTTGCCTTTGCTTTTCTAATGTCATTTTGGCATTTGGAGAATTTATCCTCAAAACTGTCAGTTTTTACTTTGCTTTCCGGAAAAATAGAAACAATAGAAATGGGGAAACGATGTGATTATTTGGGAAAAACAAATGCTAAATTAAAAGAAACAACAAAACTTTTTGGGAAATCGCTAAGGCATCAATTGTTCGAAATGTTGCCCATTTTCCTGAATACACAAAGTAATTCGTTTCAAGAAATTGGATTGAACTCTGGCTAGTACTTCAGGATCATTCTTCAATAAATCCGCTTCATGATTAATTCGTTGCAACAATTCCTCTCGTGTGTTTACTGGAGCTGCATAAACTTTCGACTTCAAAGCGCCCCATAGAAAGGAGTCCCAGGGCGTCAAATCAGGGGAGCGGGCCGGCCAGTTCACTGGTGCATCGTGTCCTCTACCTATCCAGTGATCTGGATATTCCGCATCCAAGTGTCGCCTCACAGCTAATGTGAAAGGAGGAGGTGCACCATCATGGATAAACCAGGGCACGACGAATGTGTAAGGGCAAGTCTTCCAACAGTTCAAGTAGCCTTTATTCCAAAAAGTTCAAGTAGTTCTCCCCGTTTAATCGATCGGGTATAACGGTAGGGCCAATAATAAAGTTATCCACAATTCCAACCCAAACATTGATTTTAGTTTGATTCTGAAAATATGTAACTTCCGTTTCATGAGGATTTTCATCAGTATAGAAATGTTCATTATGGAGGTTAAAAAGACCACATCTCGTGAAAGTATCTTCGTCCGTGAACAGAATTCTTCTACAAAAATTGGGGTTTGCGTTTTGTCTTTAGACAATAAGCCGACAGAAATCTAGCCGATGACCTGGATCCATGGGCAATAAGTCTTGAACTGTTTTAATATGATAGGGATACAACAGTTCTTCTTTCAGTACATTATGAACTAATGATTTTGAGGCTCCAATACGAAGTCCCAAACGTAGTGTGCTTATCCCAGGTTCAGTTTCAACCGCTTCCAGTATCGCTTCTTCGAGCTCTAACGTCCTTCTTGTCCGTCTGCGTCCAGTTTCTCTGCGATTTGCTTCAAATTTGCCAGTTTCGCGAAGGTTTGCCGATTTGGAATTCTGCGATGCGGATATCTTTCTCTTCTCCGGCCATTACAACGACAAAGTCCATAAATCAATAACATATCAACCATTTCAGTGTTTGTGAAATTTTGAGCCATAATTTTATAAAATTTTTACGGAAAGCAAAGTAAAAACTGACAGTTTTGAGAATAAATTATTCAAATGCCAAAATGACATTAGAAAAGCAAAGGCAACTAAGGTATTTTAATCAAGTAAAATTAGTAAGCCAAAACTGCAGAGACTCGAAAATTAATTTTTTCAAGCTAATCCGTTGATTTTATCAAAATTTTCTAAGAGTAAGAAAAGTTTTCAAATTAGATAAGCTATCTGTATAAAAAATATCGAGTGTATTGCATTGACCACAAAAAAGTTCTGGACACTTTTCCCGTTACATCCTCAAGTTTGAGCCATTTCTATGGTCTCTAAGGCTCTGTGCTCCACTCTCAAAAATGGCCATTATTGACAGTAACTCACCTGCTAAATATTGTAAAAGTTCTCCATCACGTTCTCAAGTTATACCAAAAAAACAAAATTATTTTAAAAATGTTTGTATTGTTGTAGTCGAAAGTATGGTTAGTGTCTTTCACATGTTTATTGAGCGTAGTTGATGAATTTTTGGTATATTTGTGGCCATTTAATCTTTTTTCGAGGTATTGTGAAGATTGGCCACAAATATACCAAAAATTCATCAACTGCGCTCAATAAACATGTGAAAGACACTAACCATACTTTCGACTACAACAATACAAAAATTTTAAATATTGAAACAAACGACAACAAACGTTTGATATTAGAATCTATTCAAATTAAAAGGAACAATTGTGTAAATGACAAAATAGATTCCAATCTTTCGAAACTGTACAATAATCTAATTCAAACTTAACAACATTTTATTAATTTGAAGTGCCACTTTCCATTGTCTATTTAAAATTCAACCTAAAAAAGATGAAGTATTATTTAACTATGACACTATAGAGTAACAATTTTGAGGTTAAATTCCATAGAATTATCTTAAACTTGAATAGTTATGATAGATCTGAAATGCTTATCATAGAATAACTAATTCATACAATAATTCATAGATATTTATAATTGTACAATATTGGAATGTCTTGTATTTAATCAAATTCAATCTATTAATCGAAATCATCTATTCTTTTCTAAATTACATGGAAACACTAATTCAATTAACAATTTTGATAAAGGCAATAAACATTGTCGAAACGTCAAAACAGAATTTTTATTTCATTATCAGTATATATACGAACCAATATACCAAGAAAACATACAAATATTACAAATGGTTCAAGAATATCAACAAAAGAAGACTACGAGCTGGCCAGGGTACAGGCCTCCCTCGACCAATCCATCTATTTCCGAATCTCCTGTCCAAATATTCCCATATATATATATATATATATATATATATATATATATATATATACACATATATATATATATATATATGTGTATATATATATATATATATATATATATATGGGAATATTTGGACAGGAGATTCGGAAATAGATGGATTGGTCGAGGGGGGCCTGTACCCTGGCCAGCTCGTAGTCCCGACCTTAATCCCCTAGATTTTTCATTTTGGAGATTTATGAAAAATTATGTTTATGCTGTGGAAATACATAATGAAGAACAATTATGGCCAAGAATTATGGAATCGGCAGATAGATTCCGTAATAATCCAGGAATATTTCAAAGATGCCGTCAATCATTAACAAGAAGAATGATAAAATGTGTTGAAGTACAAGGGCAACAATTTGAACATCTTTTAAAATTTAATGTTTTGTTTTGATTGATCATTATTCTTCATATTAAAATTTAATTATTGAGTATTATAACATTGTATTTGCAAATGAGTTACTTTTGTGCGCTTTTGAATAATTTTCGTGCATTGTCGGTTTTAGATGCATTTTCACCGGAAACCATTACTTCTAGCGACCTAGATATGGTATACCTTTCTTGAGCATAAAAGATGGGAAAACTAATTTTTCTAGTTGATATTGACATACAGTGTGAGGCAAAAAAGTTAGGACCGATTCAAAGGAGATGGAACCCTGTATGTGGCGCCTCCTATCAGTAATCAAAAAACTAAGATCATGTTTGAATTCAGCGTGTTAAAAACCTCTGTATACTAAATTTCGCCCGATTATCACATGTTTATCCAAAAATATTTAAAAAAAACCAAACAAAAAACTAAAATTCAACACCCTGTATCTTTTGAACGAAGGTGTTGAGGACCTACGTTCATAGGAACTTTTTGAAGTGAAAACTTCTTATGGCGCGTTGGGCACTTTTGTGGGAGAGCATTTTCAGCCGTTCTCGCGACAGATGAGATTTTACACAGATATACTCCGCGTGTATTCTTATAATATATGTATACTATACGCGCTCTTTGTATGGGCATTCGTTCGTGCTCTCGCGACAGACGAGATTACATACCTATATGTATACTCAGAGTGTATAGGTATGCGAGAGCGCTGCATGCTATACGCAGTCTTTGCATGGGCATTCGTTCGTGCCCTCGCGACAGACGAGATTGAGAGTTTTTTATATTTATTTTATAAATGAATATTAAACGGAAAATTTATTTATTTTAATTATTTCATTTGACTTGTGTTGCTGCTATGGTATTGTGTTAAAAAAACAAATCTAAAGTGTAAATAGAATTAATAAAAACATTGTTGTAGTGCAATAATGCAGTATTCACAAGATATATAAATAGATTTAAATCAAAATTGTTCATTTCATACTTTAGTTACCATAGACCTATTGTTTCAGTTTTAGAATTTGATGAAAATCCTGATAATAATGATGAAAATGCTGATAATGATGATGTAAGAGTTGTTGAAATTATGGATGAGAATTGATAAATTTTGTATTTACTATTTACTAATATTTACTCATTTAAATAAAACCACTTCCTTCGCATATAGTTTCTATATTATTATACTTCATGTCTATTCAAAAAGTGCCCACATTGCTTTGATAAACTTGATTTTTTATGAACAATTTCTCATGTCGCGAGCGCACCTAAAAATGCTCACCCAAAAAAGTGCCCAACGCGCCATAAGTTCAAGTTTTCACTTCTGCCTGCACTCCCGGAGTGCGCTGACTTTTTTTTTTCTTATCTTAGTGTCATCTATCGCCTGACACTATGCACGGTACTTTTTTCTATGTAGGCCCTAATACACTTCCTTGTGGTATGCCAACGGTTGATGTTTGGTCATTGCTCCTTATGTCACCAATTTTTGTTTGTCAGATAACTTTCAAGTAGGTTAAGAGCATTTCCCCGAATGCCAATATTCTCTAGTTTAGTAATAGTTCGTGATCAACAGTATCAAAGGCTTTTGCCAAGTCGATGAAGACGCATATAACCTTATTGTTCTGATCTACATTTGACGTAATATTGTTCACTTATACTGAGATTGCATCCTGAGTAGAAGTCTTCTCACGGAAGCTCTATTGACTTTTACTTATTATTTTGAATTTTTCTAGAAATTTATTTAGCCTTTTTGATACAACTTTATCAAAACAATTTCCGAGTATTGGGAGGACGGAAATTGGTCGGTAATTGGTTAAGTGTTTCTTATCCCCTCCTTCATAGATAGGTGTAATCATAGCGCGTTTGAAGTTTTTCGGTACTTTCCCTATTCCCATACATTTGTTTATTAAGTTCGATAGTGGTTCTACGGTGTTAGCTAAACTATTTACATTTATTTAATAATTAGTGAAAATCAAAGTTTTAGTAGTTAGTTTATTTGAGGATCTACTTTCCTAACTCAGATACGGAAAGAAGATTGAGCAGCTCTTAAAAAGACAACGACTGCCTACGAGTCTTTTCACGTGCTTTTCAATCAGTTATTTTATCATACAGTACAGATCCACTATTGAGTCATGTAGATTATATTTTAAGTTTTCAGACTGAAACTTTTCATTTGCAATAATATGAATTTGAATAATAAATTCAGAAACATTGCTTTAAAAAAGCGCTATGATTTTGTAGCAAAAAAAGTACAATATCAACAAAATATTTTATCCAAACTTGCTTCATTCATGTTTGTTATTATTGTAATATGACATAATTTGTATTATGTATAGTTGGTATACTTTGCATGATGTATAGTTTAATTTGTTTAATAGTGTAATTAAAGGGTCTTATATAAAATAATTCAGCAGCTGTTACGTTTAGATACAAATTGGTTTCTCAAAATAGTTTTTACTTAAATTTAATGAGAATTATATGTAGGGTACATCCCATGCATTGTATTTACACTGTTCAAGAGCTGCAAGCTACAACATATTGTAGATTATATGATTATTCTTTATTCAGTTATAAAGATCAAGATAGTTACTTATGCCCGAAACAAATGACCAAACCCTCAATATAAGAATATGATATTCCATACACACATAAATAAGTCTAAACAGTGAGCTCATGTTTTACAAAGCAGAAGCCGACAAAGGAGAGTGTAGTGAATAGTTTATTGCTTAACGCTTGACGTAGACGAGACTGCATCATTTGAATAAAACTAATTATCGTCACCTAGTACAAGCAGATTCGTATGCTTCGTTCGAAGGAGATATTCCCACCATTTACAGAAACCGGTTTCATATTATGTAAATCTATCGTTCTGGTTGGAGCTTGTGGGAGAGGGGAAAAGGACTTGTTGAGATTGTTACAGTCGGCGAACCCTTGTAATGTTGACCATCTTCCCAATACTTTAATCAATGCTCCAATCAAGTAACATGGAACATAGACTAGATGTCAGCGTTGCCAGGTGGAAAAATTTTCAGTACTACAATTTCGATGAAGATGTGCCACATTTTATCCTTGCGAATCACTATTTCTAAGTTATTCAATTGAAAACAAGAAGTAGTCCATAATCGAATGTGTATTATATGAGCAATCCTTTGCATAGATAATTATGGCGTTACAAAGATATTTCGATGCTATATCCATATCCATCTAAAATGCAAACCATATAGATAATATGTATATAGTCCGGTCAAATTAGCCAATTATCCCAGGAAATTTTCCGGAGTCAACCAAATGAGATGCGGTTTTTTGCAAACTTTTCGGGAGGCCAAATAGATCATTTGTACAATATAACATATTGCCGCTAGGACGTTTTCTAGCTTTGGGAGCATAAATTGGCCAATTTTCATATCCAATTTTTGTTAAAATCCTTGAATAGTTCCAAACATGGGGCAAATCGATAAATAGTTTACAAAGTGGCCAAAAAATCCCACTCGGTGGTTTTCGAGGTCGCTGATCAAGATTCCGACTTCAGATTTTACATTTGACTACTTCCTGGGGAGTAATTGACCAATTATTGCCCCAAAAATGGTGCAAATCGACAAATAGTTCGCAAAGTGGTCAAAAAATCCCACTCGGGGGTTTTCGAGATCGCTGATCAAGATTCCGACTTCAGATTTTACATTTGACTATTTCCTGGGGAGTGATTGGCCAATTATTTCCCCGAAAATTTGGCAAATTGACAAATAGTTCGGCAAAGTGGCCAAAAAATCCCACTCGGGGGTTTTCGAGGTCGCTGATCAAGATTCCGAAGTCAGATTTTACATTTGACTATTTCCTGGGGAGTAATTGGCCAATTATTGCCCCAAAAATGGAGCAAATTTTCAAAAATTTTTAAAATGTCAAAAAAATTGCACTGTTTTTGAAGTCGCTGATCAAGATTCAGATTTTACATTTACCACTTTCTCAAGGATGAATGATCAATTATTGCCTGAAAAATGATACATTTTCAATTGCAAATAATTAGTTAATAATTTTGTTACACAGGTTCAACTCTCATTAACACCAAAAAAAACACAAGATATATATTATTATAACATACTTGAATAAAATCTTTTAATATTTAAAGAATATTTGTTGAGATTGTTACAGTCGGTGAACCCGTATAATGTTGACCATCTTCCCAATACTTTAATCAATGCTCCAATCAAGTAACATGGAACATAGACTAGATGTCAACGTTGCCAGGTGGAAAAATGTTCAGTACTACAATTTCGATGAAGATGTGCCACATTTTATCCTTGCGAATCACTTTTGAATTCGATATAAAAGTCATTAGCCAGAACACACGATTTCTAAGTTATTCAATTGAAAACAAGAAGTAGTCCATAATCGAATGTGTATTATATGAGCAATCCTTTGCATAGATAATTATGGCGTTACAAAGATATTTCGATGCTGTATCCATATCCATCTAAAATGCAAACCATATAGATAATATGTATGTATATAGTCCGGTCAAATTAGCCAATTATCCCAGGAAATTTTCCGGACTCAACCAAATGAGATGCGGTTTGTCCAATTTTTGTTAAGATTCGGGAAATCGATAAATATTTCAAAAAGTGGCCAAAAAATCCCACTCGGGGGGTTTTCGAGGTCGCTGATCAAGATTCCGACATCAGATTTTACATTTGACTACTTCCTGGGGAGTAATTGGCCTATTATTGCCCCCAAAATGGGGCAAATTTTCAAAAAAATTTTTAAATTTCAAAGTCGTTGAACAAGATTCCGATTTCAGATTCTACATCTACCACTTTCTCAAGGATGAATGATCAATTATTGCCTGAAAAATGGCAAATTATTAGTTAATAATTTTGTTACACAGGTTCAATTCTCATTAACACCAAAAAAACAAAAGATATATATTATTATAAAATACTTGAATAAAATCTTTTTATATTCAAAGAATATTTGTTATATTTAAAGGAACAAATTATTTGGACACGTCATATTAACACTTCAAAGTCCTATAACAACGTTTTTTTATGCGTCTGCAGACGACATACATAATGTAAAATAATATGTATTGTATATAATAATTTTTAATCTCTATTTTCGTTTTAAATATTATTATATACTATTAAGATGCTGATGTGAATGATTGTGAAACATTTTACAAATATTATTTTGAGTTATTCTAATAAAAGAAAAAAATAATTGATGTTTATTATTATTTTTAATCAGAAATTGGTCATTTTTCAGTCAATAATTGGCCAGTTACTCCCCAGGAAATAGTTAAATGTAAAATCTTGATCAGCGCCCTCGAAAACCCCCGAGTGGGATTTTTTGGCCACTTTGCGAACTATTTGTCAATTTGCTCCATTTCTGTGGCAATAATTCGCCAATTACTCCCCAGGAAGTGGTCAAATATAAAAAAATGACGTCGGAATCTTGATCAGCGACCTCAAAAACCCCCCGAGTGGGATTTTTTGGCCACTTTGCGAACTATTTGTCGATTTGCCCCATTTTTTTGGCAGTAATTGACCAATTACTCCCCAGAAAAAAGTCAAATGTAAAATCTGACGTCGGAATCTTGATCAGCGCCCTCGAAAACCCCCGAGTGGGATTTTTTGGCCACTTTGCGAACTGTTTGTCGATTTGCCCCATTTTTGGGGCAATAATTGGCCAATTACTTCCCAAGAAGTGTTCAAATGTAAAATCTGACGTCAGGATCTTGATCAGCGACCTCGAAAACCCCCGAGTGGGATTTTTTGGTTTGGTCACTTTGCGAACTATTTAAGGATTTCCCGAATTTTACCAAAAATTGGACATGAAAAATGGCCAATTTATGTTCTCAAAACTAGAGAACGTCCTAGCGGCAATATATTGTTCAAACGATCTATTTGGCCTCCCGAACAGTTTGCAAAAAAAACCGCATCTCATTTGGTCGAGTTCGGAAAATTGGCAAAAAAAATCGTCTAATTTAACCGGACTAATATTACCTCTATGAACCAAATACCCAAGGAAACTGTTGTAGACACAATGATTGCAGCAATTGCTTGACCTTGAATAACTATGAAATTTGAACTTTCATTGCCAATGTCAAAGGTCAGGTTTTTACCAACGGCTAGACGGACTGTTCCGTGTATTATATTGCACTTTTCGTTGGAAGCGCTTCTACCTTCTCATAGCCATGTATGTAATGGAAGGTTTGGTGTTTTCTTTAAAAAAATCAGTCAGTGGTACTCCACTGAGTCGGTATGCGTATAATGCCCATGCGCGTAAAACTTTGAATGTGGTAATATAACACTTTTGGAAATTGCAACCTACATTCAAAAATGAAGGTTTCGAAAACTAGTAATCTGGACAAGTCATATAAAGTTTCAAATAATGTATAACTGATTTTATTCTACTCATACCATATTTAAATCATACCATAGGTACATTGCTCATGGTTGTGAACATGGTATGAAGACTTTGTATACGATTTTTGCCGTCTGATTTACTACCCGAAACCGAGTTTTGTGTGTGGTACTCGTGATCTCAAATAGGTGATCCGTTTCCTGAAAACTCAGGTCTACTTCATGGTATAAACATTGCAGTTCACAACGGAGTATACATTGCAATATTCTAAATTAAATCGATAATGTTCTGTACCTCAATGTAATTCACGGTGTACTAAAGAAGCAATATGCCTATGATATAAAATAGAAAAAATTTGGTAATCACATAGTAGTTCCCTATAAAACAAAACTTCAATATAACTGGTATCAATTGTTTTCTTACTGTGATAAATGTCAATCTTATGTCAAAGGTTTATTGATTTGTAATTGGGAATAAAAAAAAAGTCAAGAATCTGTCATAATTTTTGAGCTGAATTGAATTGGTGTGAATATTTTAGGAGAAGAAACATTTTAAACGGTTAGTTTGATTTGATTTCCATTATTTGGTGACCCCGACGTGATGGATGTGTGGAAACGAGAACGTAGGCCTATTCGAAATGGTGCCAAAAAGTATGTAGCTGAACTGGAAGGTCTATGTAGTAGAATACCCGTAGATAAAGATAGGATGATCTTGATCATGGGGTGTTGATGAAGACACAGGATAAAGTTAATGAGCTAGATAATAAAATTTTGGAACAAATGACCCACGATGACACTCCAGAGGCACAGCAAGATGAAGAATATGAACAGATTCAGAATTTACAGTTGAAAATTGATGAAATCCGAATGAAGACGGATAAAATTTTAAATGCTTTGGAGTCACAGGAACCCTCAATTCCTCCACCGGCACATAGTATTGGTGTTGGATCGGATAGTGGACGTGGTATGAGAGGATATCGACTACCAAAGCTAGAGATAAAGAAATTCAGCGGAGAACTTAAGGATTGGCTTGGGTATTGGGCTCAGTTCGAGAAAATTGATAAAGACACAACCTTATACGAAAGTGATAAGTTTGACTACCTACTTCTTTCGCTCAAGGAAGGAACTGATGCGTATGATATAGTATCAAGCTACCCATTGAGTGCAGAGAATTACAATGTCGTAGTTGAGGCTTTGAAGAATCGTTATGGGAATGAGGACCTATCACTGCAAGTCTATATAAGGCAGATTTTGGATTTAGTGATCGCTAACTCCAACTCAATCAACAAAATTCCCTTCAATAAGTTGCAGTCTTATTTGAGAGCTCTAAAGAATTTGAAATTGGGGAATTCTGATACAGCGACATGGCTATATCCATTAGTTGAGTCAAGTCTTCCAAAAGAGATGCAGTTATTGTGGCAGAGGAACCCTTTGAACAAGTATGATGGTGCAAATGATGAGCCACCCAGAAATCGATTGGATTTGTTGATGGAGTTTTTAGGACAGGAAGCATTCATTCAGCAGAGGTTGGATCTGGCTGATAGTGGGTTTGGTTTGGAGAAAAAAGTGAATAAAGATAATTCTTTTAAGAAGTCGAAATCTCAACCTACTCCAACGTTAGCTACATGTCACAGTGGAAATGTTCCTGGCTGTCTGTTTTGCGGTAAGAATCATGAAGCGATGGAGTGTAATACTGCACGAAGTTGAACTTTACTACCAAAGAAGAGTTATCTGAGAGAGAAAAAGGTTTGTATTATTTGTTTTCGTCCAAATCACAACGCGTGGAAATGTAAAGCCAGTATCCAGTGTTCTGTGTGTGGAGGTAAACATTATCCAGTCATGTGTCCAAACCTTGAATGCAGTAACGGTTCCACAGAGGGAGTTTCTGCAGAGAAAACAAAGGATTCATCGGCAGTGAAAGAGACTTTTACGGGATGTTCAAATCATACATTCTCGAGTACCGTGAAATTGCAGACATTGCTTGTCACTGTTTGTAATGGGGATAAGAAGAAATTAGTTCGAGCATTTATAGACAACGGATCACAAGGATCGTACATGCCAAAGTCAACCGCTGATGAATTAGTATTACAATCAAGAGGCCAAGAAACAGTAACTCACTCACTTTTTGTGGAGAAGAAGTTGTCATACACCACCAGAAGTACAATATAGTCCTCCAGAGTAATGCTGGTGGTTATTCATGCTCGATTGCAGTGCGGGACAAAATGAAGATCTGCAATCCGATTCCACGAGTTTCTCAATCATCAAATCAATTGATGGCTGAATTAAATAAGGAAGGAATTCAGCTTGCAGATGCGGGGGTTGGGTGCCCGCCTATTTTAGTGTTGATAGGAGCTGACATATATGGTAGATTACTCACTGGGGAACAGTCTCAGCTTCCATGTGGACTGACAGTACAAAAAACAAAGTTAGGGTGGACTATATCCGGTGTTACGGATGAATTAGGAGAGAATCTATCGATGATTGTACTATCGAGGACGCTACAAGATTTCTTCATTAATCAATTATGAGACCTTGATGTTATTGGTATTCGTGATTAGACTCATGTTAAGACTGCCAAAGAGCTCGAAGATGAAGATAAACAGAAATTCTTCCAAGGACTCAGTCGAAACGATGATTGTAAGTATGTAGTGTCTCTTCCATGGAAGGAAGATCACCCTCTTTTACCCAGGAATAGAGAGGTAGCCATCAAGAGACTGCAGTCAGCTACAAGAAAGTTGGAAGAAATTGATTTATTCGATTTTTACTCAACACTTTTCGGTGATTGGATTGCTGAGGGATTTATCGAGGAAGTACCCCCAACAAGTGAATTAAATGGAAATAAAATCAATCATGTCCCTCATCGAGCTGTCGTTAAGCTGAGCAGCGCCACAACGCCTGTACGACCTGTTTTTGATGATGCAAAATTGGGAAGAATCCTTCATTGAATGACTGTTTGAAGAAAGGAAGTTGTTATATACAGATGATTCCTGATCTATTACTTCAATTTCGAGAAAAGAGGATTGGTTTTATCTCGGATATTAGAAAATCTTTTCAGATGATTGAAGTAAGAAAAGAGGATCGGGATTGTATGAGATTCCTTTGGTGAAAGGATATTCTAAGGAAATGAATCATCGAGTATCGTCATGTTCGAGTCATGTTTGGAGCAACTTGTAGGCCTTTTATTTTAGGAGCTGTGTTGCAACATCATCTGAAAAATTTACAAACATCAGACAAGGAAATTGCTAACAAACTGTTGGAGACTTTATATGTAGATAATTGCGTTTGCTCAGTAGATACCATGGAAGATTATCAGCATTTTCTTGAAAAGTCAACTGATCTATTATTGGAAGCAAAAATGGACCTTCGACTATGGATGTCAAACGTGGACGAGAGGAATAATCTAAATACACACACAGTATCAGTCCTAGGAATGATATGGGACAGACTTCTGTAAACACAGAAGGGATATCAATTCCAGCAGTCGTGACCAAGAGAGTTCTTTTGTCTGCAGCTCAAAAAGTGTACGGTCCACTGGGAATATTGTGTCCAGTCGTTATTCCAGTGAAAATTATGCTTCAAAAAGCTCACATCAATGAATTGAAATGGATCAGCCATTGACAGTTGAAGATAAGAAGATCTTTTTGAAATGGGTGTCTCAAATTACCCTATCCAATCAAATTCGAATTCCTCGTGTATTCTTTGGTGGAAATAGTGACCGTAAATGTTGAACTTTGCATGTTTTACCGATGCTAGTGAGCATGCTTATGCTGTGACAGTATTTCTGGGAGTGAAATCATCTGGGTACACATCACTACAACTTTTGGAAGCAAAGTCCTGAGTTGCTCCAATAAAGAAAATGACGATTCTAAGATTGGAACTGACTGGTTGCCTAATTGGTGCTAGGTTGTTAGACTCAATCAGGAAAGCATTGGAATTAGAAAATGTTCCTTTCATTTTTTGATCCGATTCTACTACAGCGTTGGCCTGGATTCAAAGGAATAAAATTGGGGGAGACTATGTGGGCAACCGGGTAAAGGAAATCAGGAAGCTGACTAATCCCGATAACTGGAGATATATCCCTGGCACAATAAATCCTGCAGATTTACCTTCTCGTGGTTGTTCATTTAAACAACTAGTTGATGAAAGGTGGTATGAGGGTCCAGATCGGTTAAAGCAACCTTGTGAGTGTTGGATTCTTAAAGAAGATGAGGTAAAAGGAAAATTGATTTCTGCTGAACAGAAAACCGATAAAGAAGTTGTCTCGATGTTTCTTATGAACAAGACGAGATTGAGACTAACTTTTTATCAATATATTCGTGTGATGGCATGCTGTCACCGTTATATATACAATTTGAAGAATTTAAATCATCGAAGTGGACCATTCAGTTTTGAGGAGCTCCAATTTGCCGAGGAAAGTTTAATTAAGAACAGTCAGAAGGAAGCTTTTGAAGATAAAGGAGTTCTAAAAGGATTGGATCCGTTTGAGGATGAAAAAGGAAATATTCGAATTAAGAGCAAAATCTTACATCGAGATGATCATCACTATTTCAGATGTCCAGTTGTACTTCCACATAAATATGACTTGGTGAAACAGTTAATTGTGGATAAACATGAACCATATTGTCATGCTGGAGTGGGATTCATGATGACCAAATTACGTGAAAAGTATTGGAACCTCAAGTCGAGGAAAACTATCAAATCTATAATAGCGAACTGTGTTCGATGTCGGAGATATGCGGCCAAACATGTTGTGAGTAGTCCACCTCCATTGCCAGACGATCGTATTCGAGATGCGGAACCATTCCGTTGGAAATGTATTAGTACATTGAAGAAAGAACTCCATGAACGCTTCCTAACTAACTATTTGGCCCAACTAGTTAATCGAATTCAAGATAAGCCGAGTCGCCCATTAAGAGTAGGAGAGTTAGTTATTGTTGGATTGGATAACAAAGGGTATTTCGGCCACTTGGACGAGTTATGGAGCTAATACCAGAAAAGGATGAAACAATTCGAGTTTTGGAAGTTAAAATGGAAGGAAAAGTCGTAAAGAAGCCTGTACAACGTTTGTACCCATTAGAACTTGATTTGCAAAACGAACCTGCTTTGGAGCAGAAGAGAAAATCGAATGGAAATGTGTAATGTTAATAATTCATTTGTGGGGGATGTGATAAATGTCAATCTTATGTCATAGGTTTATTGATTTGTGATTGAGAATAAAAAAAAAGTCAAGAATCTGTCATAATTATTGAGCTGAATTGAATTGGTGTGAATATTTTACTAGAAGGAACATTTTAAACGGTTAGTTTGATTTGATTTCTTTACATTTCTCAAGTTTTTCAGTGCTTGGTTTATGTCTCTCTAAATAGAGATTTTCTCTCCTCTACAAGTCAATAACTGCGAATTGGTTCATCTTTATATGAATATTTGGGCTGGCTTCTAAGTTTTCCTCAAGTTTGCAGCAAATCTGTACAACTTCAATCTTGGAGACTTTGATATCACTCATATGAATTAACTGTGATTCATGCATCACTGAATCCCCTCACTCTCCTTACTAACACAATTTTCCAATATCGGATACTCCTGCGGGTTGAATTTATGATTGTGCTTTATAAAATACTAGCAAATATGATTCAGCAGGAATAGAAAATATATTGCAAATAATATAGTGTGACGTACCTTGCTACTTTTTGGCGATAAATTTTTATGACGGCTTCAATAATCCTTCAAGTCTACCAGATCTGAACCCGATTGACTTTTATGTCGATTTCTCGGGCGCCAGATTTTTGTTAAGGTTCACTCCTCGTTGAGGGCTTCTGCTGGGGCCCTCACCACAAAACGTATCACTGTGCTATCTATGGATAGCCTTGTCCCAAGGTAGTCTCAGTGAAATTAGTAACCAGGGGTCAATAGGGCAGACTGAACAGTATTGGAATTGCAGGCTTTAATGCAATTAATACTTGGTTATTTTTTGACTACTTAAATGATGTTGCAGAAAGGCATGTTAGGCAAACACTGAACTTCCCAATAATAGGTTTATTTATAGCTTTAACATCGATAAATATTTGACTCTATATAAATATATACCGAACCAAGGGAAGCACAAGGAAGCTCAGAAACAATAATCGCAAAGAAAGCGGTCCAAGCAGACTATTTCCTTATTATAGCCTTGCAAACAAATAGTCATGTGAGTATTATTAAAAACGGCTATTCATGCACTAAATATAAGCAAAATTAATTATCGTGCATGGGATACTCAAGCATAGCAAGTGAACGCAGGTTTTGAGTTGTAATGGTTCCTCCGCAATACCCTCACTACGCCCGCGTGATATCAGTAATCTTTTGCGAAGTTTTAACAATGGTGAATACTGAGATTCATTTATCCTGCACTTCTTTCAGGTTAGTACGCATAGAATCTCGAAAACGGTCTCACCGGTAATTGTACGACAGTGCCAGATACTTATATACTACTCACATACAAATTTGGCAATTATAACTCTTACTTCCGGGTATGCACAGCGTGTCAGAATTATAATTACTTCATCAGTAATACCTCTTCACTTCCGGGTAGATACAGCGTGTACAGTGGAGATTACGGACTCTCGAACATACATCCTCCTTCAGAGCCTACTTCCAGGTAGTCACAACGTGTAGACCCTGGAGGTGGACTATCTACGACGCACCCTTATTTACGGGTAGACAAAGTGTATATTGGTGCGTCGTGATTCCCTTTCACCCTATTGCTCCTGCAGAGGCTACTTCCAGGTAGTCACAGCGTGTAGACCCAGGCGGAGGACTATCTACGACATACCCTTATTTCCGGGTAGGCACAGTGTATATGCGTGTGTCGTGATTCCCTTTGACTCTAATCATTCACTCCTTCTCACACAATATAACTATATAACTTTTATCGGTACAGAAAACAATTAATTCTATCGGGACGTGATAGAAATCTGTACAAGATAAACTTATCAGGTACAATACAACAATTGTATTGCCACCTCATCAAAATTAATTATACTACATTATTATGTTCTGCTGTCAGGTGAACAGTCAAAATCATTGACCTAATCAACTTTACTGTCATACCACAGAGTAATTGATTCAAAGTAACTAACTTAACTGCGACGTCATTCAAACCCTTAAAAAAATTTAGACACTTCTGCTGATTGAATGGATGCGTATGATATATATTTATAACCAGTAGATCATTGTTGTCATATTTGTTCAATAAAATACTATAGTTGTATTTGATAAATTAAAACTGGATGTCAAAAGTACCACTTACAAGGGAGCTCAAAAATGCCCACAACTTAGCAATTTGCAAATTTCAAACCCGTATGAGCAATAGGAACAGCGCAATCGTCTCCACAAGTAGATGAACTGGACGAGTTCGGCGACAGGATATCCGGTCTCCACTTCCGGTCTAGCTGTCGATGTGCATCCGGTGTGAGCTTGTCCTTATCAGTTTTGAAAGGATGTAGATGATGAGGATTTTATTTGTAAAGAGTATACAGGGCGTGTATAAAAAGTGTGTCACATGTACAGAGTCACGTGACTAACACATGACAGCATGGCGGCCCTAAGGTACAACTGTCATGGCGACCATAAGGTACAGCTGTCATGGTGACCATAAGGTCCAGCTGTCATGGCGACCATAAGGACCAGCTGTCATGGCGACCATAAGAACCAGCTGTCATGGCGAGCATAAGGACCAGCTGTCATGGCGGCCATAAGGTACAGCTGTCATGGCGACCATAAGGTACAGCTGTCATGGCGTCACCAAGTGACAGCTAACATGGCGACCATAAGGACCAGCTGTCATGGCGACCATAAGGACCAGCTGTCATGGCGACCATGAGGTCCAACTGTCATGGCGACCATAAGGACCAGCTGCCATGGCGGCCATAAGAACCAGCTGTCATGGCCATCGAAGGTACAGGCTGCTTCGTGTAGGTGTCACCACCACGTGACAGCTGTCATCGAAGGTACAGGCTGCTTCGTGTAGGTGGCGCTACCAGTTCGGCTCGTTCGACTCGTGCGAATCCAAGATGACAGGCTGCTATCACAGGGCAGACGTGTGACGTCACAGCATAAAGGTACAGACTGCTTCGTGGAGGTGTCGCCACCAGTTCGACTCGTCCGACTCATGCGACTCGTACGGTTTTGAAATCACATGATCTGTCACGCGGTGACATATGGTGTCTGTCACTTCGACGGAGTGTCCGTCACAAGGTGTCATGGTGGCTATCACGTACCATAGAGCTGAAGGTTATAGAGCTAACCCAACTCAAAACCATAGAGCATCATGGTGGTGGAAAGAGTTGTCATGGTGTCTGTCATGGGAGGTCTTCATCGAGGTGTCATGTCGCGTCTTGAAGGGCGTGACGTGGTGAATCCATGAAGCATCTGTCATGCGAACTGTCATGACGGATCTATGAATGTCAACCATAGCTTTATAGGTATCAAATGAAAAGTCTTGATATGCAGAATGTTAATTTTATTGAATTGAAGATCCTGCGATCATAGTTCACGAACGATGATGACGTCACGGGAGGCATTTATTGTTTCAATCTGGCGACCATAGTTAATGAACGATGATGACGTCACTGCTTCGAACCGATGACAGTAACTGATTCAATTCGGCGACCATAGTTCACGAACGATGATGACGTCACTGCTTCGAACCGATGACAGTAACTGATTCAATCCGGCGACCATAGTTCACGAACGATGATGACGTCATCATCGTTCACGAACTATGATGGTCAGATGAGGAATGAAATGCGAGTAATAATAATGATATCTACTCATCATTCATCACATTGATATTGAGAACTCTATGTGTAAATGTGAATAGTTGGAGGTTATGATAAAGATATCCAGTAAGTTTGTAAATGTGTCATTATGCATATATCTTTTGAAGAATGCACACGTATACTTTGAAAATTTGTGGAGAAAGTTCATGAACTAAGAAGAGACTTGAATTTTTACGAAGATAAAATAAAAGTTACAAGACTGTTGAATACATTTACAAGTGTAAAAAGTGAAGATAATGATGGGAGTGGGGATGTTAAAAACAAATTTCGTGATTCTAACCACAATTCTGAATGGTATTCTATACGCGAACGTTCCCCAACACGTTGAGCGCATTTATATTTGTCTGAAGGATGTTGCAACCGATGGTGGTGGGGGGTGTAACCGTACCGAATGGATACCGATGAATTTTAGAAAAATCAACGATAATCAATTAGAGGTATTCGCATTCAACATTCCTCAAGACAATCGTACCACCATACATTATAAACTTAAACTTTTATTCTTTGATCGGAGTGAGGGAGATATGGCTGAATGGCAATTGCTCCAACAATCATCATGTTTACCACATGTCATACAAAAGACAATATCAACACCATCCACACGTACATCATCCTCACTAGACGAAGAAATTTCTAAAATTTTCGCAATTTTGTATGCAATTTTATCTTCTTTATCAGTACTAATGTTGAAAATGTTTGTTAAATATGTAAAGAAGGCTATTTACCATGTAAATAAATGATTGTATGAAGATATAAGTGTTTTAATAAAACAAAAGGAATGATAATTATAATAATATATTGACATTATCATTTGCTAGTTCATAAGCTTTATTTTTGTGATTGATAACACATTCTATCAATGAC
Organism: Endomychus coccineus; assembly: GCA_958510875.1. Lineage (NCBI taxonomy): Eukaryota > Metazoa > Arthropoda > Insecta > Coleoptera > Endomychidae > Endomychus > Endomychus coccineus. The sequence continues at coordinate 96,473,659 of OY294069.1, read as the reverse complement.
TCGATGTTGATATCACTAATCAATTGTTCACCCCCCTCTCCTTCTGCGGCATGAATAATATTTCCTCTTGCATACCATTTCAAATCGCGGCGGAAATTCTGTTTCACTTCGTTACCAATATCGATAGCATGAGATATGTTAGACCATTTACGTATTAATCGCATTCCTCGATTTTGTAATTTTCTGTCGGCATCACGCCAACCATCCTCCTGTCGACGCATTAGGTACCATTCTGGTCTCATATCATTCGATGTTCGATATAATCCTAAATAATATATATTATATAAATTTTATTATAAAAAACAAAGTAATTACCTAAATTTCGTCTCTTTCCGAAATTTATAGGAGGTGGAACAATATTTGGTGCAATGTTATTCCGCAAGGTGATAACATTCATTTGAATTTGTTGAGATAAGCGTTGAGATCGTTCTTTCGCATGACATTCACGTTCCTCAGCTCTTTGACGTTCTTGTTGTTCATAGAATTTCTCGTACTCACAATATTTCATCATAATAAATTTCATTAACGAAAACAGTTCACGTAACTCGATGACTTTGGGAGTTCGCATTTGCATCAATAATGATTCGAAATCAATAGCATCTAGAACATAATATTTCTTTCGTGCATCAGTCTTATCACAAATTTCTAAATGGTGTATATGCGGATTTTTCCTCAACAATCTTGTTATAACACCCTTTTTAGCATGATATTTTTTGCCGCGATAACCTAACCAATCCAATAGATCTTCATTCCTCAGAACGCGTTGGTTTAGTTGAATATTCCAAAATTAATAGTTTCTTTTATCGTTTCTTATATCGATCCCAAATTTTAGACACACTTCATTAACTGTTAACTTAATGAGATTGTTGGTGGACCATGTAGCCACATTTGAATCACGAACGAACGCTGCTAAGTTCATTTTTATAACTGAACATTTTCTGAAATGATTCTCTCTTACATACGTCAGAACGTGAACGTGAATAGTGAGGGTGGGGGGTAACTCTCCGTTTCGATGTCATCGCAAACGTTGATAACTGACTGATAACGTCACTAGTTGTTTCAATTTGTTTCATTCTCAGCAACCGACTACCATAGTTTACAAACTATGATCGTCGGATGTTTACATCACCACCTACCGTTTGAGAAATAAAATATCAAATATAATAATAATAATAACATTTATTGGGAAAGATACATTTTGATAGTAAATCATTTAGAACTAAAATTATAACATTATGATTCATCACCTGGTTCTTCACACCAAATTCCGAATTGATCCTGTAATCGGAGAATACTCCATTATACGATCGTTAATGATGATGCAATAAGCCCTGGTGTTTTTGGGGAAATTCAGGAAACTTTCCATCTCTAGTTTGACGTCAACTGTTGATGACTTTATAGCATCGTTTTGTTTTGAACAGTCAATCACAAAAATTGCTCTTTTCTTGAATGCTATATAATCTAACATGGGTTCGCTTATTATTTTATTTGAAAATGATTTCTGGAAATCATAGTACATCTGGTATGCTTCCACGTATTGCTGGTCGGTGAAATTCAATTTCATTGCTTCATATGGATAACACTCTGAATTCAAGTATAATTTTACATTTAGCAAGTTTATATTATCGAAATATGCACTGTGCTTAACAGGATTATTTTTTCGATCAGTTTGGAAAGCTAGAATCACATATCTAGGACGTTCCAAATTCATTGATGTTTTAACAGCCCAAATGTCACGAGTGCTCTCCTTCATCAACGGATTTTCATGCAGATCCCAACTACGGAATGGAATCAAAATAGGCTTCTCAGCACTCAAATTCCCCAACATTTGAAATTTAACTTGATCACTTGGAAACACATGTCGCACTTTTAATGCTATCGTCTTCACATTTATTTTAGCCGTTTTCGTGCCTGTGCTATTAGTATAGCAATCGTTATCGGTTCGGGACCTTATCAAGCGCAGCTTATGTTTTCCACTCAAAACTTTGTTATAGTCAATGAATAGGCCTAGTAGAAAATTCAACGGTATCCATAAATTGATTTTATTATTGTAGACTGAACTCAATACATCCTTAAATGACCATCCAGAAATAACTAGAGGTATAGATTCATGTTTGGCATATGTTAGATAAGCTCTGATGGCGCTGACAATACCAGGATCACGTACTTTGTCTATCTCTTTTCCATTCAATTCATAACTGATATATTCGAAGAGAAACGCTCCGAAATTATTCGTTAGTTTACATTCACCATCACCACTTGCTTCTGGCTGGAATTCTGCCTCGATGAATAAAGCAGACGAGGCCAAATCTACCAACACATCTTGTTGATTGATTAATATCTCAATTTCATCGCTGTTGCCAAAAGATGTTGTGTGAGGATAGTAGGTATGAGTTTCTTCTCGGATGATGTCTTCATTGAAGTTTGGCTCGTTGAATATTTGAAGTTTTTCCGACATTGTAACCAAGGGACTTCAAAAAATTGATATTTTCCAATGATAGTGATGCAGAAGCAACCTTCTCCCTTGAACTCGTTGTAGATAATGACTGATGACCACTATGGGTATGTCTTTTATTGCTGAAATCCAAACCCATGTTCTCAAGTGATGGCTACTGCAACAACAACCTTCTCAGATGAATTCTTTCCATATAATGAGTGGTGGTGAGTATTGGATTATTATTTATTGTTGGAAGCCATAATCCCTAGCGGTCTTTTTCAACTCCAACCGTATAATAATTTCTTCTCCACGAAAATTTACCCGTTTCCAATTCTGATCTAAAATATTCAGTGTGATGTTATCGAAGGACGTCTTGCTGATGACCGGTAGATAAATAAGATTCTTCGGCTCTATATCAATGGAAAACCCAGGTGGTACAAGAGGTGAGAACTCATATATCGTATGAGCTATCTTATTGTTATAATATGCTCCTGCGGTTAAGTTACACTCTACTCGTATTGTTTGAACTTTGATTATGTTTATAGGTCGATCAGATACGTGTAGTTCGCGAGATGTCAATTTCTTTTTGCTGACTCCCAACAGTTCGCTTACACTATCTTTAGGAATAAAATTCACTTCAAAATCACTCTTCAGCTCTGTGTGTAGAGTGTTGTTGTTAGATTTTATTGATAATTTCCGGTCACGTTCTTCTTGCTTCACTCCTATACCACAAACTGCACTTTGTATGAAATCCTCGATGTCTGTCAACTCGTAGGACCCCGTAGGTATAGTTACTACTTCTTCCTCACCCTTCACATTTTTATAATAAAATTTATTAAAACCTTCTTCAATGTTCGGAATGCTATTGTACGTATGCAAGCCAACAAGTGCGATAGAATAATATGAATGAGGATCTAGTTCTATAGGTGGGTGGAAATCTACAGATGAGCGGGAGCTCTTACCCGTGATAGTGAACGTCTGAGACATGATTGATGAAAACTTTACCAACAATCTGTTTATATACTAATAAATGCAGGGTTAGTCGAGCACAACTGAAGAGTTAGAGAGGAAATCTAAACATAACTGACCACAATTATAAGTGTTATATTGTTGAAAATTATCGTGATTGAATAATATCTTACACGTTTTGAAATAATCCACTAGTTCGCGAGGGGGGCGTAAATTGCCAAAACTATCATAATATAAAACTGTATCACCGACTTTATTAAACCCAACCCAGTGAGTGCCTCCATTGTCCGAGCTATCTAAATTAACTATTCCACGCTCGTTTTTCCATGGTCCGTTGGATGGCAGTTCATCACGCATAAATACTCCTCTAAAATGGGGAATTTTCAGAGCTTTTGCTAGTTTTCGTAGATCGAGATCGGTCAGAGGTCTTCTGGGTAGGTTTACTGACAGTTTTTTGGATGTTTATTTAAATATAGACCAAGACCTTTGCGATACTTTTTCAAATATAGACCAGATCCTTGTTTTCCCAAAGCTATAGCTTCCATTGTTTTATTATGTCTTTTCGTTTCCTCCAAGGTTTTCCGAGCTGCTTTGCTGTCATTGACGGCCTTAGCGATGCCTGCGCCACCTCCCGCCAATGCTCCAGCAGCTGATAAGCCAGAGGTATTAAAAATGGTAGAAATCCTCCAGTCTTTGGAATAGGAATTACTCTTGGTAACCGAACATTTTTCTGACCACCTGCTTTTTTGAATTGTTTTCGTGCAACTTTCAACGCTGTTTGGGATGTTTTCTTCAGATTGGATGAGTCAAACTTATTCTTCATAACTTTTCTCACCCCATCGACAATTGCACTTCCGAACCCAACCTTCTTTCTCATACCCATCCCCAATTTCCTCTTTGCCTTCATAATTTTATTTACACCGAAAGCGGCAATCCTTTCTCCAAATTTTGTGTCTTTAGATTTGACACGTTGCCAAGCAGCGTTCTCTAATATTTTATCCGCCTCGTGACGTCCTTCCAAACTAGCGTTTCGCAGATATGAAATATCGTGTTGGCGGCAAGCTTTATCGAGTGGATTGATACCTGAATCTCCTCTTCTCAACCGTTCTTCTAATTTTGTACCGGGAACCACAGAATTGATAACCAGGAATATGAAGTTCAAACGGGAGCTTGTTTATAAGCGTATTGAGAACACCTTCTCCTACGTACGCTTCCATACAGACTGATGAGAATTCAAGATTGCACCGTTATTTAACGAGGGGAGGGAGAAAGACCAAAGATCTCAAAATAATATTTTTTATTAATTTCAAAATTTTCTCAATACAAAAGACTTAAGTATAATCTTAACAATATATGTTTCAAATATTATAATCTTCACTCTTGAGTCACCCTCATATTCACGGAATTTTGTTCTATTATAATAACCATACCCTCGAGTCAATAATGTTCCAGCTATTTGTTCCTAATAATCTCCAAATGGTTAATGATGGGTTCATTGAACGAGATCCGAATTATTGATCCAACTGTTGTGATTATTATCTAGACCCAACCATTTCACATACTGTTGACCCCTCCTCTTTCGTAATATTTTTTCGACTAAATACACATCGGGTTGTTTTGTTTTCTGTAATTCTTCCTCATAGAAACAGCCGCTGATTGGTGCGTTGGTCATATCTTCTAGTAGATATGTGACCGGGTTGGTAATTTTTACTTTGATGATTTTAAATAATTCCGTACTCCAATTGGGCGTAAATCCCTTCTCAAAAATATGTTTAGCCTTACTTATTCGTACCACATCTCCAACGTTGTATTTGTGAGGCAGAGCTAACTTGATGTGTGAGTAGGATCGCTTCAATATCTCGCTCTCGATCTGTTTCGTCACTTTTATTGGAGCCATATTTATAGTACTATGTTTACGTTTATTATATTTTTCTGTGGTTTCTTCAAGTATATCAAGCCATTTGTATTTCCCGCTAAGACTGAAATGTTTGTAGAGCGATTCCTTTAATGTTCGAATGACACGTTCAGCAATGGCTGCTTTTTTCACACTATACGTATTATAATGATTGATATTATGTTTCTTCATTGGATCGTTAAAGTGTTTATTGAAGAATTCTTTTCCCTGATCGCTTTGCAGATTCCTAGGCTTACGATGTCCTTCTAGCAATATAGAACTGACCGCTTTCCGAACCTCTTCGGCTGATTTCGTTTTCAGCGGGCGTGTCCATAGAAATTTCGAGAAACAATCGATCATAACCAAAATGTATTTGAATCCTCTATTTTCACGAGCGTAATTACCCATTTCAGCCAGATCCATTTGCCACGAATCATCCAAACCTTTTATGATCGTTCTGCGTCGTTTGAAATTCTTCCTACTCGGCTTATGAAGCTCATGCACAACTTGTTCTCTACTCATCTTATCAATGTGGAAATCTAGTGTAGAATTAATTTTTTGGGTATATTCACAGGATTTGGAGATATACGTTTCACAGAGCCCTGCTTTGTTGTTGTGGATGATGAGGGTCTCTTCTTAGAAGGTTCCACAGATGTCATCCGTCGTTCTAACGCCTCCACTTTACTAGTAATGTCATTTAGACGCATGTTCACACTGTTAAATGTGTTATTGATCTCTTTCAATCCATTTCTGTTTTCCCTCACACTATCACTGATTGTTTTATACTCTTATTTTATATAGATCCCCATTCCATTATATTTATTCTGCATGTCCATCATATGTTTATCAATGTTGAGAATAACCTTCTCATTCGTTAATTTATGTTCATCCAGATCCTTGTTGATATCTTTGATCAAATTATCAACCCTAACATTGAAGGTATCTTTAAGACTGGTTTCCGTTTTCAGATTCAGTTTGTGTGTTAATTTATCAACATATACTTTATTTGCAACATCTCCATCATCATTCGGTGATTTTACGTTGCACAATCTACGATTTTCCATATCATAACTTCCATCGCTCGTTAGGAATAATCCTTGTCCGTGAACTTGTTTGAAATTATTATTAAATACATTTGTATCATATATCCACATGGAAGAGGAGGCTCTGCCAAACTTATCCATTGAAACCATCTTTATAACTGTGATGAATTTGTCTTACACCTGGTTTTTGTTCAATTACCCCTGCCTCTATCAATTCTTCTATTATAGAGATTATCTCGTTGTGATGATTACGGTTACCTGCATGCGAGGATGCAACAAGAAGTCTTAGTCTATCCACAATTTCGTTAACGTCATCCCAATAAACATATTCGATAGGTTTCTCGTTATATTCAAGCATATCATTTTTGATATATGCACTTCCAGTGTATGTTTTGGCTCTGGGTTTTTTCATGGAATCAATCAAAGGTTTCAGTACATTTTTGTATTTTACAATGTTTCTCATTCGATCAGCTGGATCGTTATTACGTCTATGGGCACTAGTCATTTCCATCATTTGACTGTAATTTTTCCCATCTTCCACAGTGTAAGTATCCGGTAGAACATCCCTGTAAAATATCAAATTATACAGTCCTGTGGTACCCTTGAACGGAGTACCCTTGATAATTATATTACTCTCACTATCAATTTCTATAGGTTGATTACCCATGAACCATTTGTCTAAAGTTGAATTATATTGCAATCCCATTCTATCATCGTATTTCTTGACATCATCATCCAATAGGAATCCTTCCAAGTAATAACGTGCTAATGTGGGGTATTGTTGCAGAAAGTCCTCTGTAGCCTCTGCATTATCTTTCTTATGTTTTCTGAATTCTTCACGAATCTGATCGATAGTAGGTTAGAGGGTAAACACATCCTCCTCAGTATTTTGGGGGTTATATACGAACTCTTCCCCTTCAGTTACAATATTTGGGATTGGTATGTTCTCCATTTGTGTTTGCTGTAGAAACAATACTTTTAGGTTTAACCAATGAATTTTGTTTGATTATTTCAGCATTTCTCGCAATTTCCTCCAGAGGTTTAGATACATTCCTGAACATATTATCTAAAATCTCATCATTCTCAGCTTTACCCAATTTCACAGACATATATTTTTTCCTCACAACGTTTGCTAACTCCCAAATTTTTTTCTTCAATTGTTGTTTTTCCTTTAGCATGTTACTCACACCCACGTCCATGCTGAGCGGGTTGTCTATTTCAAATGAAAGTATATATACATGTTAGATGTATATATAACTATCAAAACCTTTGCGATAACGTCCTTTGTTATATCACAGTCTTTGTTTATCATAAGGAATCCATATTTATCTTTCCAACATACGCTACATATCTCTTTGAATTTTTCGAGTGACATGTCGGTACTTACATGATCGGTGAATATATGTTTCAAATTGAGCTCATCCTGTTTGAAAATAATCAAGCAATTGGCATAGTCGCGCAATCCATGTTTTGGACATTTAGCAAAAGACTGACAAAGATAGAAACTATCAATTGAGTTGTGTCTCCCTCTTGAAAAATAAGCACGAATTTTCTCCTGTTTCTCAAACATCACGTCATCGAATATTATTATCGAATTAGGCCTCGCTTCTGTGGGGTCTATGACCTCATCACTTTCGGTACAAGGAAAATATCCAAGCCCCTCAATTTTCTTCAATGTCTCCTTTAGTAACTGGTATTTTGGTTGATGTAAAGACTTTGAATATATGTACAAGTTTTCAAATTTCAGACCGTTTGCATCTAACAATAGAGATAACATCACATTTGTTTTCCCACAATTACTTGGACCACAGATTATTGTTCGTAGAGTATTAGGCAGCAAAGAGCTGTGACGTTGTGGTTGTTCAACATTCTCATTGCTTGACCCTAAGTTCATAATACTCAACGAGTCTTTTTGCTTAACAATCTTCATCATGCCTGAAGGCGAATCGAAATCATACTGGAACATATGTTAATAAGCATTTGTTCATATACTAGATGATGATGTTATATTGTATATGTCTGATCACGCGGTTAGGTGCTTCTACGCTTCTGTCAAAATCAGGTTTCAAATACATGTTAAATAGGTATGAATGTTGAAACACGTGTCTGAAACACGTGTCGGAATGCTGAAACACGTGTCTGAATGCTGAAACACGTGTCTGGATGCTGAAACACGTGTCTGAATGCTGAAACACGTGTCTGAATGTTGAAACACGTGTTGAATCATGCGAAAAACATGTGCATGAATGTATTACAATCATTATGATTATTCACATTTTATTCCTCATTAGCTCATCATAGTTCGTGAACGATGATGACGTCATCATCGTTCGTGAACTATGGTCGCCGGATTGAATCAGTTACTGTCATCGGTTCGAAGCAGTGACGTCATCATCGTTCGTGAACTATGGTCGCCGGATTGAATCAGTTACTGTCATCGGTTCGAAGCAGTGACGTCATCATCGTTGGTAAACTATGGTCGCCGGATTGAAACAATAAATGCCTTCCGTGACGTCATCATCGTTCGTAAACTATGATCGCAGGATCTTCAATTCAATAAAATTAACATTCTGCATATCAAGACTTTTCATTTGATACCTATAAAGCTATGGTTGACATTCATAGATCCGTCATGACAGTTCGCATGACAGATGCTTCATGGATCCACCACGTCACGCCCTCCAAGACGCGACATGACACCTCGATGAAGACCTCCCATGACAGACACCATGACAACTCTTTCCACCACCATGATGCTCTATGGTTTTGAGTTGGGTTAGCTCTATAACCTTCAGCTCTATGGTACGTGATAGCCACCATGATACCTTGTGACGGACACTCCGTCGAAGTGACAGACACCATATCTCACCGCGTGACAGATCATGTGATTTCAAAACCGTACGAGTCGCATAAGTCGGACGAGTCGAACTTGTGGCGACACCTCCACGAAGCAGTCTGTACCTTCATGCTGTGACGTCACACGTCTGCCCTGTGATAGCAGCCTGTCATCTTGGATTCGCACGAGTCGGACGAGCCGAACTGGTGACGCCAGATTGGATGAGTCAAACTTATTCTTCATAACTTTTCTCACTCCATCGACAATTGCACTTCCGAACCCAACCTTCTTTCTCATACCCATCCCCAATTTCCTCTTTGCCTTCATAATTTTATTTACACCGAAAGCGGCAATCCTTTCTCCAAATTTTGTGTCTTTAGATTTGACACGTTGCCAAGCAGCGTTCTCTAATATTTTATCCGCCTCGTGACGTCCTTCCAAACTAGCGTTTCGCAGATATGAAATATCGTGTTGGCGGCAAGCTTTATCGAGTGGATTGATACCTGAATCTCCTCTTCTCAACCGTTCTTCTAATTTTGTACCGGGAACCACAGAATTGATAACCAGGAATATGAAGTTCAAACGGGAGCTTGTTTATAAGCGTATTGAGAACACCTTCTCCTACGTACGCTTCCATACAGACTGATGAGAATTCAAGATTGCACCGTTATTTAACGAGGGGAGGGAGAAAGACCAAAGATCTCAAAATAATATTTTTTATTAATTTCAAAATTTTCTCAATACAAAAGACTTAAGTATAATCTTAACAATATATGTTTCAAATATTATAATCTTCACTCTTGAGTCACCCTCATATTCACGGAATTTTGTTCTATTATAATAACCATACCCTCGAGTCAATAATGTTCCAGCTATTTGTTCCTAATAATCTCCAAATGGTTAATGATGGGTTCATTGAACGAGATCCGAATTATTGATCCAACTGTTGTGATTATTATCTAGACCCAACCATTTCACATACTGTTGACCCCTCCTCTTTCGTAATATTTTTTCGACTAAATACACATCGGGTTGTTTTGTTTTCTGTAATTCTTCCTCATAGAAACAGCCGCTGATTGGTGCGTTGGTCATATCTTCTAGTAGATATGTGACCGGGTTGGTAATTTTTACTTTGATGATTTTAAATAATTCCGTACTCCAATTGGGCGTAAATCCCTTCTCAAAAATATGTTTAGCCTTACTTATTCGTACCACATCTCCAACGTTGTATTTGTGAGGCAGAGCTAACTTGATGTGTGAGTAGGATCGCTTCAATATCTCGCTCTCGATCTGTTTCGTCACTTTTATTGGAGCCATATTTATAGTACTATGTTTACGTTTATTATATTTTTCTGTGGTTTCTTCAAGTATATCAAGCCATTTGTATTTCCCGCTAAGACTGAAATGTTTGTAGAGCGATTCCTTTAATGTTCGAATGACACGTTCAGCAATGGCTGCTTTTTTCACACTATACGTATTATAATGATTGATATTATGTTTCTTCATTGGATCGTTAAAGTGTTTATTGAAGAATTCTTTTCCCTGATCGCTTTGCAGATTCCTAGGCTTACGATGTCCTTCTAGCAATATAGAACTGACCGCTTTCCGAACCTCTTCGGCTGATTTCGTTTTCAGCGGGCGTGTCCATAGAAATTTCGAGAAACAATCGATCATAACCAAAATGTATTTGAATCCTCTATTTTCACGAGCGTAATTACCCATTTCAGCCAGATCCATTTGCCACGAATCATCCAAACCTTTTATGATCGTTCTGCGTCGTTTGAAATTCTTCCTACTCGGCTTATGAAGCTCATGCACAACTTGTTCTCTACTCATCTTATCAATGTGGAAATCTAGTGTAGAATTAATTTTTTGGGTATATTCACAGGATTTGGAGATATACGTTTCACAGAGCCCTGCTTTGTTGTTGTGGATGATGAGGGTCTCTTCTTAGAAGGTTCCACAGATGTCATCCGTCGTTCTAACGCCTCCACTTTACTAGTAATGTCATTTAGACGCATGTTCACACTGTTAAATGTGTTATTGATCTCTTTCAATCCATTTCTGTTTTCCCTCACACTATCACTGATTGTTTTATATTTATACTCTTATTTTATATAGATCCCCATTCCATTATATTTATTCTGCATGTCCATCATATGTTTATCAATGTTGAGAATAACCTTCTCATTCGTTAATTTATGTTCATCCAGATCCTTGTTGATATCTTTGATCAAATTATCAACCCTAACATTGAAGGTATCTTTAAGACTGGTTTCCGTTTTCAGATTCAGTTTGTGTGTTAATTTATCAACATATACTTTATTTGCAACATCTCCATCATCATTCGGTGATTTTACGTTGCACAATCTACGATTTTCCATATCATAACTTCCATCGCTCGTTAGGAATAATCCTTGTCCGTGAACTTGTTTGAAATTATTATTAAATACATTTGTATCATATATCCACATGGAAGAGGAGGCTCTGCCAAACTTATCCATTGAAACCATCTTTATAACTGTGATGAATTTGTCTTACACCTGGTTTTTGTTCAATTACCCCTGCCTCTATCAATTCTTCTATTATAGAGATTATCTCGTTGTGATGATTACGGTTACCTGCATGCGAGGATGCAACAAGAAGTCTCAGTCTATCCACAATTTCGTTAACGTCATCCCATTAAACATATTCGATAGGTTTCTCGTTATATTCAAGCATATCATTTTTGATATATGCACTTCCAGTGTATGTTTTGGCTCTGGGTTTTTTCATGGAATCAATCAAAGGTTTCAGTACATTTTTGTATTTTACAATGTTTCTCATTCGATCAGCTGGATCGTTATTACGTCTATGGGCACTAGTCATTTCCATCATTTGACTGTAATTTTTCCCATCTTCCACAGTGTAAGTATCCGGTAGAACATCCCTGTAAAATATCAAATTATACAGTCCTGTGGTACCCTTGAACGGAGTACCCTTGATAATTATATTACTCTCACTATCAATTTCTATAGGTTGATTACCCATGAACCATTTGTCTAAAGTTGAATTATATTGCAATCCCATTCTATCATCGTATTTCTTGACATCATCATCCAATAGGAATCCTTCCAAGTAATAACGTGCTAATGTGGGGTATTGTTGCAGAAAGTCCTCTGTAGCCTCTGCATTATCTTTCTTATGTTTTCTGAATTCTTCACGAATCTGATCGATAGTAGGTTCGAGGGTAAACACATCCTCCTCAGTATTTTGGGGGTTATATACGAACTCTTCCCCTTCAGTTACAATATTTGGGATTGGTATGTTCTCCATTTGTGTTGCTGTAGAAACAATACTTTTAGGTTTAACCAATGAATTTTGTTTGATTATTTCAGCATTTCTCGCAATTTCCTCCAGAGGTTTAGATACATTCCTGAACATATTATCTAAAATCTCATCATTCTCAGCTTTACCCAATTTCACAGACATATATTTTTTCCTCACAACGTTTGCTAACTCCCAAATTTTTTTCTTCAATTGTTGTTTTTCCTTTAGCATGTTCCTCACACCCACGTCCATGCTGAGCGGGTTGTCTATTTCAAATGAAAGTATATATACATGTTAGATGTATATATAACTATCAAAACCTTTGCGATAACGTCCTTTGTTATATCACAGTCTTTGTTTATCATAAGGAATCCATATTTATCTTTCCAACATACGCTACATATCTCTTTGAATTTTTCGAGTGACATGTCGGTACTTACATGATCGGTGAATATATGTTTCAAATTGAGCTCATCCTGTTTGAAAATAATCAAGCAATTGGCATAGTCGCGCAATCCATGTTTTGGACATTTAGCAAAAGACTGACAAAGATAGAAACTATCAATTGAGTTGTGTCTCCCTCTTGAAAAATAAGCACGAATTTTCTCCTGTTTCTCAAACATCACGTCATCGAATATTATTATCGAATTAGGCCTCGCTTCTGTGGGGTCTATGACCTCATCACTTTCGGTACAAGGAAAATATCCAAGCCCCTCAATTTTCTTCAATGTCTCCTTTAGTAACTGGTATTTTGGTTGATGTAAAGACTTTGAATATATGTACAAGTTTTCAAATTTCAGACCGTTTGCATCTAACAATAGAGATAACATCACATTTGTTTTCCCACAATTACTTGGACCACAGATTATTGTTCGTAGAGTATTAGGCAGCAAAGAGCTGTGACGTTGTGGTTGTTCAACATTCTCATTGCTTGACCCTAAGTTTATAATACTCAACGAGTCTTTTTGCTTAACAATCTTCATCATGCCTGAAGGCGAATCGAAATCATACTGGAACATATGTTAATAAGCATTTGTTCATATACTAGATGATGATGTTATATTGAATATGTCTGATCACGCGGTTAGGTGCTTCTACGCTTCTGTCAAAATCAGGTTTCAAATACATGTTAAATAGGTATGAATGTTGAAACACGTGTCTGAAACACGTGTCGGAATGCTGAAACACGTGTCTGAATGCTGAAACACGTGTCTGGATGCTGAAACACGTGTCTGAAACACGTGTCTGAATGCTGAAACACGTGTCTGAATGTTGAAACACGTGTTGAATCATGCGAAAAACATGTGCATGAATGTATTACAATCATTATGATTATTCACATTTTATTCCTCATTAGCTCATCATAGTTCGTGAACGATGATGACGTCATCATCGTTCGTGAACTATGGTCGCCGGATTGAATCAGTTACTGTCATCGGTTCGAAGCAGTGACGTCATCATCGTTCGTGAACTATGGTCGCCGGATTGAATCAGTTACTGTCATCGTTTCGAAGCAGTGACGTCATCATCGTTGGTAAACTATGGTCGCCGGATTGAAACAATAAATGCCTCCCGTGACGTCATCATCGTTCGTAAACTATGATCGCAGGATCTTCAATTCAATAAAATTAACATTCTGCATATCAAGACTTTTCATTTGATACCTATAAAGCTATGGTTGACATTCATAGATCCGTCATGACAGTTCGCATGACAGATGCTTCATGGATCCACCACGTCACGCCCTCCAAGACGCGACATGACACCTCGATGAAGACCTCCCATGACAGACACCATGACAACTCTTTCCACCACCATGATGCTCTATGGTTTTGAGTTGGGTTAGCTCTATAACCTTCAGCTCTATGGTACGTGATAGCCACCATGACACCTTGTGACGGACACTCCGTCGAAGTGACAGACACCATATCTCACCGCGTGACAGATCATGTGATTTCAAAACCGTACGAGTCGCATAAGTCGGACGAGTCGAACTTGTGGCGACACCTCCACGAAGCAGTCTGTACCTTCATGCTGTGACGTCACACGTCTGCCCTGTGATAGCAGCCTGTCATCTTGGATTCGCACGAGTCGGACGAGCCGAACTGGTGACGCCACCTACACGAAGCAGCCTGTACCTTCGATGACAGCTGTCACGTGGTGGTGACACCTACACGAAGCAGCCTGTACCTTCGATGGCCATAACAGCTGGTTCTTATGGCCGCCATGACAGCTGGTCCTTATGGTCGCCATGACAGCTGGTCCTTATGGTCGCCATGACAGTTGGACCTTATGGTCGCCATGACAGCTGGTCCTTATGGTCGCCATGACAGCTGGTCCTTATGGTCGCCATGACAGCTGTCACTTGGTGACGCCATGACAGCTGTACCTTATGGTCGCCATGACAGCTGTACCTTATGGCCGCCATGACAGCTGGTCCTTATGCTCGCCATGATAGCTGGTTCTTATGGTCGCCATGACAGCTGGTCCTTATGGTCGCCATGACAGCTGGACCTTATGGTCGCCATGACAGCTGTACCTTATGGTCGCCATGACAGTTGTACCTTAGGGCCGCCATGCTGTCATGTGTTAGTCACGTGACTCTGTACATGTGACACACTTTTTATACACACCCTGTGTACTCTTTACAAATAAAATCCTTATCATCTACTTCCTTTCAAAACTGATAAGGACAAGCTCACACCGGATGCACATCGACAGCTAGACCGGAAGTGGAGACCGGATATCCTGTCGCCGAACTCGTCCAGTTCATCTACTTCCACAGTTTTTACATATGCACCTAGTTTCTGTTTGTCCCTATTGATGTACTAAAGTGTTTACTTTTTTCACAGATGTCAGCTTCACACAATGTTATCAACGTATCATGCATACATGTTTTTTAAATCCAATTAGAACATTTTTCAAACAGTAAAAACCCCTTTGCAGATAATTATTACATTTCAAGGGGTCTTTTCTGATTCTAAGAGCCAAAATATTGTACGGTTGAGAAAACAACTTTTGCATATCTTTTGGAATAGACTTAAATTTGACTGGTATAGACTATCAATAAAAGAATCGTCACAGTAATTTTGCCTTATTTTCAGAGCAAAAACATTTGATGAACTTTACAGTAGCATAAACTGAAACTAAACTAAAACTAAATTGTTATTTTTTCATTTTAGGAGTCCGCCTAAGATAGGTCGATTCAAAATTCCTATTAAATCAACTCCCAAAGATGTGTATTCTCAAGTAGAAGATACAGAAAATGATTCTTATATGAATGTAAGTACTTCTCGATTGGTACAGGTATTGTTTTCGTGAATGGAATAATAATAAGATCGATAGAGTGTTGATTGTGCGAAGGAATTTGCGGATTTCGATGCCATGCTACGAATATGACAAATAAGCTCACCTCACAAGAATTTGCGTCTGTGAAATGTCCTAATTTATCCAGTACAGGAGATCACATATATGATAATATAGTTGAACATTGAAACATTATATATACAGATACGGACTATTTGTATAACTTGGTTGGGTGAGAAATAGGATTTTCGGAGATCAGAAGTACACTGTACCAGTACTAGTGGTGGTCCCACAGTTGATTCACACAAGTTGAAGTCTTATTAGCATTGGAAAAACAAAAATTGATTTTACGTCAATTAGCTTTCTCACAATTGACAGTGGTTTAGAACCGTGTATATTGCTGGAATTACATGCACTTCGGGAACTGTGGTTTTGAACAAATCGATCATCTGAATCATCTGACCGGAAAAGTTTGGCGCTGCCATCGTGTATCAACAGTCGAGCTGTCCATATTTGAACAAAACAAAATAAACAAAAGTACTTATTCATACTCTATTATTTTTATTTCCAGGATTCATTCTGTGTAGACACACATATTATTGATGACAACCGGCATGAGCTATCAGATTTGGAAATACTTGAAATGAAGTTGAAGAAAGTTGAAGATAGCAAGCGAAAACATATAAAAATTCCATCTAAAAGGAAAAGAATAATTAGAATCTCTAGTGATGATAGTGAATAAGAAGACATTGTGGAAGTTATTAAAATGTAATAACATTGTTTTATAGAAATAATATAATATTACAAAATCTACAAACTAAAGTTCTTGTATCGTATAAGTGCTTTTCTCACGATATTGTTCCAACTTTATCTAATTATTATTGGAACATTCTGAAGACAATGGTGCAGATAAAAAATTTGCCGCTTAGAAATAAGGAGGTCATGGATTGTGATTTTGTTATTAAGGGGAGGTTTTTAAATATATTTATCTACGACCACTATACCGGGATATCAAAAATTATCTTGGTCAAGGGTGGTTGTGGAATCTGAAACGTGTGTCCTACTTTACGTTTGAAATAATTATGTCACTGTCACACTGACATCATCAATAACCTACAAATTTCATACCTATTTATTACAGTTGTAAAACAATAATGAACTACAAATTATGAAATAATT
This sequence comes from Endomychus coccineus, assembly GCA_958510875.1. Classification (NCBI taxonomy): domain Eukaryota; kingdom Metazoa; phylum Arthropoda; class Insecta; order Coleoptera; family Endomychidae; genus Endomychus; species Endomychus coccineus. The sequence goes on along the minus strand of OY294069.1, from coordinate 96,456,686 downwards.
ATGTGAACTTTGAACCTTTTCAGAGGTCGTGATAGCCACAATCCGGGTCAAAAACTGTTTTGAAATGGTTAATTTTCCGTAAATCGAATGACGTTCACGTGAGAAGCCCGTAGCACGCGAGTTAGAAAAGTGCAAACTGGTTGTACCTAATACGGCTTTACGACGACTTTTCGCTTGCCGTTTTCGCTCCATGTAGTTAGATTTAGTATCGGACCGTGCCCGACGGCCCTTCTTTTTTCGATAAATGTCCATCAAGTAATTTAATTAAAACAGTTTGAGCTATTCTCAGATCTCAGCTACGCGCGTCTAACGTGCGACTTACCAAAGAAAATTTTCTCGCGACTAAAATATACACGAAGCGGGTAAAAGCTAGCGGCCCATAGCCAAAAACACTTTATTACAACTGGCCCCGGTCGCACGGGGCAAGAAACGGCCCCAAATTAACAAGACCGAGGTAAAATGTATAAACTCTAACTTACGCGCAGCGAGCTCCTCGAGGCATATGTCAAAATGAGTTCGTTCGTAGCTAATTACATAGAACGTCTGGCGTTCATGCAATTATGTTTTTAGATAATTCGAACCTTCTAATTTCAATAGGCCACGTGAAAATCCCAGAGTCCAAAGCGCAAAGACTTCTGAGTTACAATATTTGTATAAAATTGCGAAATTTCGTACTTTTAGGAACTTCAAATTAATTATGACATAATTATTTCTAACGTAAAGTAAGACACACGTTTTAGATTCCACAACCACTCTTGACCAAGATAATTTTTGATATCCCGGTATTAGAAAGGCTAAATACGTCTGTTTTTTGTGGATTAGAAGCCTTCTAATACACTAGTGGTTTAAAATTCATAATACAACGTTTTGATTTTATAGTATTTTATTAACGTTTATCTCAAGAACGATCTTTGTCATTTTGCAGGATTATTCAAATTCACTTTACCTTCTTTGGTTCATAATTTCAACATTGATTTTAGCATTGAATACTTTGTCCACATTGAAGAGGCAACAAGGCATTTCTTCACATTGAAAAACTAGCATAGTAGCACCTCTTCTGTAATTGCTTCTTCTCCTATGGCCCTTTTTTTCACCAGTTGTCGAATTCCTTCTCGTATACACTTTTGCTTTTTGCTGGAAACACACGTAATGTTGCTTCTTGAGCCTCTTGCTGAATTTCAGCTGGAATGATGACGTTCTCAGCATTCTCACTAACTTTTTCTGTCGATTTTGCAATTTGTTTGGTTTTGTTGACCAAGAAACAAACGCATGTCATAGAAACGATTCTAAAACTTTCTAGTTTTCAGCTGAAAATCAATATTCTTGATCACAATATATTCCAAATTGACATTTTTCAAAATCAGAATTTTTCACCTGCTCTCACACGGCTTTCACTCTCCTAATTGACCGGTTTTGGGCCTTGGTCGTGAATAAAACGTTGAATTACATTCGGGAATTAACAGCCTCCAATCCTCTCGAAAAAATGTGAATTAGAAATTAGACGTCTTCTGGTATTGAAGAAACGCGTTAACTCTTCAGATATTATAGTCATGTACTTGAAATAATTACAGTATTAGTCGTGTTGTCATTTTTTTTGTACAAATCAGACAGTAGGTATTCGTAAACTTGGAGCACCTCCTTCACTCTACTTTTTAGCTCCTCCTTGCTGATTTTGCTTTGTTTTTCCTCCACCACTTTGCGGCTTCCTATTGGTTGATCACGTTCCTCCCCTTTCCAAAAGAGCTCTCGTATTGGTCGAGGTAAGGAGCTGATGGTTCCTCCCCAAAGTAGTTCCTCCTCCTCCCCAAAGGAGTTCTCATGTAGGCTTAGGTTCGAAACGGGGCTCAAGAAAGGTTCGAAATGTGCCTAGCTATATTTAAAGGAATCTGTTTCAAGAAAGGTTCGAAACGTAAGTCCTCTTCCAGGGGTTATCTTGAAGAGTCGAAACTAGGCTAGTTTCATTTAGAGGAATCTTCAACTCTGAATTGAATTACTTCTAATTCAATAGACAAGCCTCGCATAGATAAGAATTTTTACCGCTAATATTTTTAGATGGATTACCTGAATCAAATATAATTATTTTATAATTCGCTATATTATATAGATTGTAATTTAATTATGATAAATAAGTTCCAAAGTCGCTGAGAAAACGATGCTATATTGGTGCATTAACTGAAGCAATCATCATGTGAGTGATTATAAGAAATGAATAATCATCTTCGGTTAACACTGTAGAATTTAGCACCTGTGATAATCAGAAGCTACTGTAATAAATTTCGCTGATCATATTGAAGAAATGAGGATTGTGTAAGGTTCAGTGATCTCCGTGCAGGTTAGGAAGATATTGAAGCTCTTCCGGCAATGATTTGATTAACAAAAGCTGGTGTATGTAGGGCAAATTGAGCATAGAAGAAATGGCGAACCCTACTGTCACTTTTTAGACCTGTCGATCGATGCGATTTTTTGGTATGTTGTACTCGTAACCACCTCTTTCATTTACGAAAGTTCGATTCCTCCAGATCATTCGGTTTTCCAGTAATAAAATAGTATGTGGTGACGTTTCGTTTCGTTAAAATAAATGAAAACCTGAATTTTTTTGTTCCATAGTTTTCCCTCATAAATCCTAGATATTTTCGAAACTGAAGGAATCGAGAGAGTTTTTCCCCCATAATTTCCTTATCGAAGTGTCGTCTCTGTTGACGCTCAACAGATGTTATTATCCCTCATTTTAGTTTGTAGCTTAAAAATTAACTTTTTATTGGTTTAAGTTCAACTTTCAGATGTCCTTCAGCGTTATTGCATAGTTCTGTGAACTAGTAAAATATTTATATAGAGTTGTTAACAGTTATGGAACCTGGCATCCCAAGACCTTTTTGTATCCGTAGAGTTTAAGCAAGTGTATTTCCTTTTCACCAAGGCCAGGTAGAATGTTAGGCAGACCCTCAGTCATTATTGTGTTACTTTTAAAATAGAAAATAAGGAATAACCAGTCTAGATATAAGCTTCGTTCAGAGAACATCTTGTTCAAGTAAATTGTACAGTATAATCAATATATCATCATCAGAGCAAGTTACACGTTTAATTTCACTTCAATCAAACTACTCAAAAAATACTTCGTCTTCTGAATTTTTATTTACAAAAATTAGGAAGAAGAGCGTAAATAGCACTCCCTATCAACACCGAGTGTTCGAAGAGTGTGAACCGCGCTCCCTACTCAACAGTCTCGGTGTTTTCAATCCCCGCTACATTTTCGGCGCAGAATAACACATAGTGACCCCTTTTTCGTATCTGGTCCGAATTATAGAATTCATCGAAGATTGGTAAATACGTATTTCCATTAGAGACGCGAATTTAATCATTACAGGAAGAAGAACATCTGGCGCCGTATGAAAAACGACGTTTCACGAGAGGTGGGCCTAAATCAGTATAAAATACCGCATGTAAGCTGAGGAGTTGAGTTCGTATTGAACCTTTTTATCTTGTCCCAGAAGGGGAAGCGGACGACGAAGCAGAACCTTCAAGATTCAAAGTTAACATCTCTGATCATGACCGCCTGCTGGACGAGACCATCCTCCTCATGGACGACCTTAGAGAGCTCCTCTGGAGACCCAGCAATGAATTCATATATGAACGCGTCAATTGTGTCTCGAATGGCATCTTCCCTACTATGGTGAGATGTCTCCGAAGGAGAAAACCTACATGAAGGTCCAACCCGTGGTGGAGTGATGGTCTGGGAAAGTATAAGCGGTCTGTTCTATATGCCAGACGTAAATACCAACATGAGAATGTCCCAACTATTCGAGAGGCATTCAGGGCACGCTACTTGGCTCTGCTTGCGTAGTACAAGGGTGCCATATGGCAGGCTAAAATTGAATCTTGGAGGAACTCTGTCGAAGGCGACCTTGGAAGGGACCCATGGGGGTTCGTTTACAAGCTCTCCAGCAAGAAGCGGAAACTTCCGTACACTCAGTACTCTACCACCATAGATGACGTATCCCACACAATCGACAAGGCGAAACTCTAGAGTTGGTACTTCACCGTCTTATGCCCTCTGATGATGCTGCGGAGAACACTCCAACGCACATCCTACTCCGTGCAAGGGCTCTTGACGGCAACTGGAAACATGGAAGTCGATTCCATCTTCAGTATTACCGATCTTCGAAAGTGTGTTCAGGAAATTCCTAATGGAAAAGTCCCTGGGGCGGCCCATATACCTGTCATTTACCAATCATCAAAGTCATCTGTCCTGCCATCGAGTATTTCCTACTCGACTTATACAATTACTACTTAAGCTTTGGATATTCCCTGACGAGCTGGAAACATGGCATCCTCAGAACAATCCTGATAGAGATCCTTCAGAACACAAATCCTTGCGTCCTATTACGCTTCTGCCTGAGCTGGGCAAACTCTTGAAGCGTCTAATTCTTGCGACAATATGCAACCATGTCCCTGAGCACAGTCTTCCAAGTCAGAGGCAGCCTGGCTTCCGCAGAGGCAAAAGCATCATCGATGCGATCTTACACCTGATCAACTCTGTCAGCAATTGTACCACTAAGTACGCCGTGCCAATTTTTGTTGACATTTCTGGTGCTTTTGACAATCTGTGGTGTCCGGCTGCTATTAATGCTCTAGACCTTGAAGGTATTCCCCATAAGGTCCTTACTCTAATTAAAGACTACCTCTCTGATCGATCAGTGAAATATGGCTCACTTCATCATTTACGTATGTACGTTCTCCAAAGGCTGTCCACAAGGCTAAGTAATAGGATCAACTATTTGGAACAGGAACCGCCGGATGGGTGTTTCTAGGATGCCTATTCGGATGACATTGTTGCAATGATATTCGCTGATTCTCGGCTCGAGTTCGAACGACCTACGTTTGCTCTCGGCGTGGACCTCTGACAACAAACTCTCTATTTGCGTCGAGAAGACGAAATACTTTCTTTTTGGGACTGAACTCGTCAGAGACCCACTCTTCAAGTTCGAAGGTAGAAACATCCACAGGGTATCGGAGCTAAGGCGTCTCGGCATTGTTATAGACCAAAAACTTCATTTCGGACAGCCCATTGCATATATCTCGGCCAAAGTCAAATCCATATTCTAGGCTCTGAGACGGCACATCAGACCAACGTATGGCATGATCTCAAATTCCTTGAGGATCATTCATCACCGAGCCATCGTGCCTCTCGCGAGCTATGGAATATTGGTCACAGAATCCGACTGGTTAAAAATGTCAAGATGCTAGACTCTGCCTTTCCACCGGGTCTTAACCTGTCGTAATTTTCATGTTCTCAGAGCTGAACTTGTTGGCGCACTTGGCTGGTTCCCCAATCGTAAGCAGGATCCACCTCGCCTAATAGAGCATCTCGAGGAATATCAGGAGCTCCTTGGTGCTTTTGCACCACTTTAACTCCAGCACTCTCCTGTCGATTGGCGTTTCTTATGGTTACCCCTTTCTTACTCGGACGGTTTGACGCGACGGCCACAAGTATTACTAGATATATGTTTGTGACGTCTTTGTACCTGTGCATGCAAAGTGATTGCGTAATATTTTTTTTAATATGTTAAATGTTAATTTTCAGACACGCTTTTCAGCTTATCAAATAGACAACAGATCTGCACGTAAGAGGGTTAAGTCCAAGGTATCTCTGACTCTAATCCACGTGGATGAATCCGCAGCCCCACGTTGGAAATATTCCTAGATCGGAATTGATTTGTCGATAGTTGCATCTTACTGTTTGAGGCATCGCTCACCACATAAGCGATGGGTAGAGTGGGGACCTCATTTTCACTTTCATTAAAAGCGTGTAACTTCGCAAAAAAGGCAAACTACCTTACTCTTGTAAACCTACAGATCAATTTTGAAATTCAAGATAAATGTTAGGTGAGAACTCGAACATTTGAAAAAATCTGCAAATCAATTTTGAAATTCAACATAAAAGTTAGGTGAGAACTCGAATCATTTAAACATAGCTATTCTTACCGAAGTTAGCTATTCGAAGTTGAAATAAAGAAAATTAAGTGTTTGTTGATAGTATACGTAAGCGAGTCCGGGTGCTGAAACCGAACGAGTACCACACTAGTACGCATTTCACCTGCACCGCTTGTGAGTTCCATATACCGTATATCGCTTTGAGTACGAACTAATTAAAACAATTTTCGTTTATACTCTGACTACCCGATAGGTAAACCTATAATGTTTGAAGAACATCGTGCGAACCAGAGGTGGAATATTGGGAGAGGATATAGGCATTGGAATTTTTCTTCAATGTTTGAAGGTTATAAAGAGTTCCACAATGTCGCTGTTCGTGATATGGTATATTCCTTGCTAGGTTGCAGTTCCTCCGCTCAATTTTGACCCTTCTCACTTCCCTTCTTGTTGCTTTAATAATAACATAAGTTAGTTTCGTTTAAATCATCTCTTCATTCCGCAAATAAATTCATTAGTGGAAGGTCCCGAATTTTATAACTCTGTTCCATCACTTACAGTATTAAAAGAATAATTAACCGATAAGCATTAAATACGATCAAAGTCAGTAATTTAGTAGGTACTATTTATTCTGCCCCGCCATCTGGGCTCTGGTTATTTTCTCCCCTGAGACACTACCATGGGATAAAAGCTGTCTATAGACAAAATTGTGATTAATATTGAGGACCCTAGCTAATGTTCACGATGAGGAGTAGCCTAAATAACAATTTGTCGCTCGAAAATCAAAATAAACCAACTGGATTCAGATCCGATAAAGTTGAAGGACCGTTATATACCGTCGTAAATGCAAAAGCCAAAAGTCAATAAAGCACGCCACAAATAGACGCCTACAAGCAGGGACCGTTGAAAATAGTTACCGAAGGATTATTCAATTCGTGTTGTTTTTTTTTTCCATAACCGGAATATCGAAAAGAAAAGTTGAATAATTCATAGCTGTTGAACCGGTTATCCGAATTAATGAAGTTTGAAATATTTGAAATATAGTAAGATAAGGAAGCAAGCTACAATCATGTTGTTTGATCATCCCCGGGAGCTGTGCGATGTTTACGAATTTTTCAACGTAGACATATATTGTATGATACAAAAATAATACAATCTCTTTGAGTACGCAACATATACTTCCCCTCCTAGAAAATGACATAGTAAAATCACAAGGAGAAAGTAACTATCTTTGTAAGTAGGGACGATTTAGGTAGACAGTCTAATCAGATGTTGGTAAGCATTATCACTGTATTACCGACCCATAACGTCACAGGTCTAGAGATCCATGTAGCACCTTCTGCGGGGTCGCTGGTCGATAGGTTCGAAACATATCTGTATATATTCAGAATAATATATTTAGGAAATGAAAGTAGGGATGTCCGTCTTCAGAGTTAACTTACAAAATTCGCCCTAAGGTCCAGATTGATGGAGCTGCATTATCTTCCTTTAAGAGAACCATGTCTCCTAGTTTATCTCTCTCATCTTTTCCCCTGTCGCCAATATTCTCAGAGTGAACCACAAACCGTTGTATTTCGGTGATTATATCGAAGAAACATTTTAACCTAGAAACCTCCAAAGATACATAACACGTATAAATACTGTGTTGGCTTATATGTATCTCATTCCCCTCATGTCAAACTGCGAAAATAATTCGATTGTAATAGTTGATAAAGTAGTAGTAGAGTAATAAATATAGACAGTATCATGGAGCTCTATTGTTCAACCACGGTCGTACACACACTCATAATAGACTATATCGCGATTATTTGTTGAATATTCTTCAAATCTATGGGACTACGACTGACTTCGGTTCTATAATTTTAGTTGCATATGAAGAAACAATGAGACTTTATAATTTCTCTGAAGAGAATGCGAGTGTATGTGGGTGTGTAATGAGAAACAAAATATAATAAAGGTGAGATATTATGTTTTATATTTGATTCCTCTATTAATTTCATAATTTATATATAATAAATGAACGTTACTGTAGCGGTGTATGATAATAGTAGACATGATTGCTAAGAAACGGGAAAAGGGAGAAGAAATTTGAAATTTAGAAAAAGCAGATTGTCAAAAATATTTCCTATTATTAATAGAATTATAAGTGGAAAAGTGTTTTATTCTCCTATTCCGATTGATCAACGTGATACCAACAAATTGGTGACCCTTTCGACGTTTGATGAGTGAAGTTTCTGTTGAAAGTATCTACAACTTCAAAAAGTGAAAGTGAACTTAGCTCAAGGGTAAGTATGAATGATGACAGGCAAGAGACAGAAGTAAATAGGTTCAGTATAAGAATTCCTCCTTTTTGGCCCGAGAAACCCGAAATATGGTTTTATCAAATTGAATCTCATTAAAATTACATCGGAAGAAATAAAATTCAATTATCTAGTATCTAGTATTTGGAATATAATTCAAGGAAATGAATATACTAGAGCTAAAAATTTTCTTTTAATGTATTCAAAGAGAGTGAAGAACGAAAGATTAAAAAGTTAGTTACGGATTTAGAATTAGGTGATATGAAACCTAGTCAGCTTCTTCGCAGAATGAAAACTTTAGCAGGAGTTGATATTTCCGAAGCAACATTGAAAACTTTTTGGCTAGAAAAACTTCCAGATTCAATCAAAAATGTACTCACTGTTAGTTAATAGGGACTTGACAAAGTAGCTTTTATGGAGGATAAAATGTTAGAACTTAACCCACATAAAGAAGTTTTTTCAACTGAAACGCGGAATGATACGAATTCGTTGATCAAAGACTTAATGGTTAAGTACGAAGGTTCAGAATCACAGGTCGCTGCAATAGGACAGAGAAGATAATAGGGATAATAGTAGAAATTGTAGTCGCGCTGTAAGTAAAGATCATATTAGAATGAAATTTGATCCAAAAGGAAAATATTGTTATGCACATTTCCGATACGGTTCCAAATGTTTTCCAGATCGATGCAAATTACCTTGTGCTTGGAAGGTTTCGGGAAACGAGAATCTGCAGTAGAAGAAGCGGAAAGTTCTGCTGCAGAAAACATGGAAAATTGTTCAAATTTCCGCTTATTTGTTTCCGACAAAAACACGGGTTGTCGTTTTCTTGTTGGTAGTGGAGCTGTTGTATCTCTATTGCCAGCTACTGCTAATAATAAAATTCATAATAACGCATTTAAATTATATGCGGCTAATGTTTCTGAGATAACGACATATGGCGTAAAACTATCAACAATAAATTTAGGACTTCGCAGAGTTTTCAATGACCTTTTATTGTTGGAAGAATAGAAATACGTATAATTGGAGCAGATTTTTTGAACAAATTTAATTTGTTAATTGATTTGCATGGGCGGAGGTTAATTGATGGAATTACTAAACTTTGTGTTACTGGTAAAGTTGCTGAAGTATTTAAACAGTATACCATACACACAACGAGTAATATAGCCACTTCCTGAAAAGGTTTTAGTAATTAAGGATTACAAGTTGCCAGAAACGGTTCGACAACTTCGTACATTCCTTGGCATAATTAATTTTTATCGAAGATATATTTCGAACGCTGCAGAAATTCAAGCCTCTACCTGATTATCACAAGGGATCAAAAAAGAATGATAGTCGAGCAATTAAGTTGACGCCTGAGACTATGATTCAATTTGGAAAGTGTAAAGATCGTCTGGTCAATGCAGCTTCTGTGACCATTCCAAATTCAGATTTTCCGTCAGCACTGTTTACTGATGCTTCCAATAAAGCTGTCGGATCTGTGTTACAACAACATGAAGAGTCTGGTTGGAAACCAATTGCCTCCTATTCAAGAAAACGTAATAATGCACAAAAAAATTATAGTGCTTATGATAAAATAACTTTAAGGAATATACATGTCTGTAAAGCAATTCAAACACTTTTTCGAAGCGAAAACTTTTACTATTTTTACCGAACATAAGCCAATAACATTTGCGTTCCAACAGAAAAATAACAAGGCATCTCCTCGTCAATCAAGACATCTTCAATACGTATCTCAATTCACTACGAATATTAGGCATATTAAAGGCAAAGATAATGTCATACAATTATTCTCGGAAAAGTCACTTTGGTGTGATGTATCCACTCAAAAGTGTCGTTCATATATACCTCGCAAATATCGTTTCCAGGTGTTTCAACAGATTCATAATTTTGCTCATCCTGGAGTGAAGTCTACTGTAAAACAAGTGTCTTGTGAATTTATTAGGTCTGGACTCGAAAATGATGTACGTAAATGGGCTCAATCTTGTCTTATCTGCCAGCGCAATACAGTGCCTAGGCACACAAAATCGCGGCTGGAGAATTTCAAAGCGCCAGATGGAAGACTTAGTGTGGTACATGTGGACGTTATTGGACCTCTGCCATCCTCGCAGGATAATATTTACTGCCTTACGTGTATTGATAGGTATACCAATTGAATTAAAATTATTCTTATGATAAGAATAACTGCCGATACAGTTGCAAAGCTATTTTATAACCATTGGATTGCTAGATTTGAAGCACTGCATATCATAATTACATACCAAGGTCGACAGTTCGAGGGTGAACTGTTTAAATCTCTCGCTACATTGTGTGAAGTGAAATTCAAGCATACAACTCCGTATCATCCACAATCGAATGGAAAAATCGTGAGACTACACAGGACTCTGAAAGCAATACTTCGGGCTCACGATAAAATAACATGGACTGAGGTCCTTCCTTCTGTACTGTTGGAATCACGTACAGCTTTGAGCGACGACTCACAACATTCAATTGCTGGAATGGTATACGGTACAACTATCAGGTTACCTGGTGAATTCTTTGATGCACCTAAATTTCCGTTAAATTCAGAGAATTTCACCTCAGAACTTCTGAAAATTTTGGGTGAACTCCGACCACATGCAACTCGCACGAATTATTTTAGATCTGTTTTTGTACATAAAGATCTCAGTTCTTGTTCGCATGTGTTTTTACGACTTGATCGTGTTAAGAAGTCTTTGGAGCCGCCTTACAAAGGACCTTTCCGGGTGATCAAGCGATCGGATAAATATTTTACAATAGACATTATGCAGAATTTTAAATGTTTCAGTTAATAGGATGAAACCTGGTTATTTACTTTCAGTTTATAATATTTCAAGACCGCAAGACACAACTTCTAATCAAAATATCAATAACCACTCAGCAACGACTATAGATAATAAAGAGCCTAAACACGAAGTAACAAAATCACGATGTTGAAGAACGATCCGGTTTCCATCCCGATACCTTGTTGCGAGCGATGTTTAATTTTTAGTGTTTATTTAATGTTATAATTTAAAGTGCTTAATTTCACTAAATCAATATTTCATATCTCATGTCAGTTAGAATATGTTCCTTTGATTTTCTTTGTTGTTATTATTGATGGTAATCTGTATTATATGTATCGTAACTCTTCTTCGTTACTGGAGGGGAAGTAGTGTAGCGGTGTATGATAATAGTGGACATGGTTGTTAAGAAACGGAAAAAAGAGAAGAAATTCGAAATTTCGAAAAAGCAGATTCTTAAAAATATTTCTTATTATTAATAGAATTAGAAGTGAAAAAGTGTTTTATTCTCCTATTCCGACTGATCAACGTGATACCAACATTACCATATATTCTACGAAGCTTCGCATAGCGAATAACCTATAAACGAGTTCACACTGTCGATATATTATAACACTATTGATAAGATAATAATCACGCTTATCCACTAAAAATACCATTAAATTACAGAGGACCTTTCGGCTACCAAGTAACCATCATCAAAGTGAACAGTTTACTCTTGGTAGCCGAAAGGTCCTCTGTAATTCAATAGTACTTTTAGTGGATAATGGTGATTATTATCTTATCAGTAGTGTTCGCATAGCGAGTTCAAAATATCCATGCCTCCGGTACATGGAAAAGGCGACCTCGCCTCTGGGTCTTCTAATTGAGTTACATTATAAAAAAATGTATATATGGGGTGTTGAAATGATAATCAATTCGGATTCCTTGAGAGGGGCAACGATTTTCAAGGGGTCATATATGAGGAGCGCAGGGTGTATCATGTGACCTACGAAAACTGTATATATGCGTACACCTTGTGGTTGTTGCTCCCTACGAAGGTGTTGCCACATTATCGGAGGTCATATAGACATCTTTTTATCTGCGTGCTGGGTTTTTAATACATGAACACATAGCTTACCTCATATTCTTCTCAACAACTGAAACGGTTTTGATTTCAGAAAAGTTAATTAAACCGTATGGGTAACTGTGAACATGTGATTTTCTTTCCAATGAGCTTGTTAGGGGCCAAATAGTTTAATGATTTCATTGATAATATCATGAAACTGTGTGACACAGTCATCTACATTCATTTATTTCAAAATACTCTGATCTACTTGATATTAATACTGCTATACTAATAATTGTTCCATTAATAGCTTCATGAGTAGTATTCAGAAAATCATAATATAATACCTGGTGGTTTATTGTACGTATTTAGTTCGCTTAGATAAACGTTGCGTTCGGGATGATATGTCTCACTCTTTACCAGAGGTGTATTTTCTGTAATGGTAACAGGATTTTTGATGCATAAGATTAAGCCTAGAATAAAATTATTGTTCTATGTCGTGAGCTTTTTCACTCCAGTTACTGATTATGAAATGATTTTTTGAGGAATAATTCAATTATGAATGATTATGTATGTATATTATTGCTTGTTTACATAAACAGATGCTTACATTTCTCCCGTTGTCAAAGTAACTCAATAATCATTTATTACAAGTTACGAAACAAGTGATTAAATAATTGGATTCATAACTATTATCTTACTTTAAACTGAGGATGGCGCTAAATTATTGATTTAATTTTTTGATCCTCACATCATTATGTATGGAGCAAAATTATTTCACTTTTAACAAAAATTGCTATAAACAAACAAGCGTATGTGCAATGGGCAACCACTTCTCAATTTTTGGGCAATATTTTTGTAAGCGAACTTTAAGCCTCCTTAAATCAAAATTGAATCAGCATTCAAGAGTTTGGTATTTTTCTTGATTACAAGTAAATATCTTGATTTACATGACTTTTTGGATAGCCTCAATATTCAATTTGATTCACCAAGATTCACCCGCTCAAAGAAATAGGTATACCCCGGCGGATTCAGCTACCCCATTTATATATCAAATAGCTCCGTTTAATAGTCTTGTTCATAGATTATTGAACGTCCCTTTCAGTTAACAAAATTATAACAACGAAGTTGAGAAACTTCTGCAAATTGCGTTGTACAATGGTTACCACAAATCTTTGATCAATAATTCAATTTCTAAACAAAATAGGTAATTGGAATGTATCCAACCAACCAAATTAGAACCATCACCTTTAAATACTTCAATAAAATTTGAAAGTTTCACTTCTCATTCTTCAGTAATTAATAAATTCCATAGTTTGTTTTCTCAATTTGCAATACTTATAGCTTATAGATGTAAGAGCAATCTAAAACACCGTTTAGGCAACACTTACGATAAAGTTCCCGATTTTGACAAATCCGGGATTTACAAAATCAGTTATGAGTAGTTTTCAAAATGCTACTTGGGTCAAACTAGAAACATTTTAACCCGTTACAAGGAACATTTTGCCCATATAAAGAAAAATAATGGTGAAAAATCAGTGGTAGCCGAAAATTTCTGGAAAACAGATCACAACCATTTCTCAAGGAAGTTTATCACTCTTAAAACACAGTACAGACAAGGTCTTTTAGGTAATTTAGAAGGGATGGAAATGTTTAAACGAAAAAGCAATTCATTAAATGACCCTAATTTTTTAATAATTTGATTGTGTGATATGACTCCGACTGAATTTAAAAAGGAAAGGTACTTTCTATGAATGATTTGCTGCAAAATTTGATGAAAACGCGTAATTTAGAGAAGTAGACCAGGCCTATTTTTTAACTAAGTCACTAGTAGAGACAAATAAGGCAAAAAATAGGCTGAATCTCGGAATGGAAAGCCATGAGCTGAAAATCAGCATAGACCTGTCTTTTGACATTCTAAAAACTAGCTCAAAAGTCACATAAATCACGGTTACGCGTCTGGAGATAGTCGACGTCAAAGATCGCGAAAACTGTTTTTTTGTACATAACTCATTTCTCCTATTCATCGACTCGTTCGAAGTTATTGTGAAACCTATATAGCCTACAATTAATGTCTTTCCTATCTTTTTTAGCATATCAACCGTTATTGAGATATCGTGCGGAAAGTTGTATGCCTTACAAAGTCAATTATTGAGCAAAAATATAATAATTATTAGCAAATTCTAAATACTTGATCATATGTTAATGAATTTGGAAAATATTACTTATGCTAATGAAGCTTTAACATCAAATTTTGCCGCAAATCTTTCACACTCTTTACGGCAACTCACAAAGATCAGTACCTTTCTTGTATAAATTATGGTCAAGTGGTGAATTGAAGCGTCTGATCTGATAAAATTCGTAATTAAAAATACTGGTATACATCACTTTCCACTAATTTAAAATATATGTTGTCTTAACTTTGGTAGGTATTAAATTCGCGTCGGCGGAGTCGACGCCTTCTACGAGTATTAGCTTCTTATGTCGCCGACACCCTCGACAACAGCTAGTTATTTTTATAAAGTTGTAAAGAATCAGAGTATAATTCTGGCTTTATTGGTAAATAATAGTGTTTAATAATCCGAATAAAGCACTAAAGCAAACCATTAAAAAATAATTATTGTGAATAATTAATACCTAAAAGAATAAAATGCCATTTTCTCAATGCTCTTATTCATTCTACCTGTTGCCTTTTCGGTTAAGTGTTGTTTCGATTTTTCAGCACGTAAATTATTGATAATCAATTTTAATATTAGTCCGGTCAATCTAGACCAAAAAATGAGAGTGGAGGTACATAAAATCCCAACAAGCTGAAAATCAGCAAAATTGTTCAAAACATAATTATGAATAATATTTAAAAGTTCCCCATCATTCCCGTGTATGGAAAAGATTTTATTCAAGGTCAAAGGTCAAGAAAATGAGTTTTTTGCGTTTTCCAACAAAACGGTAAGTTTTATCATAAAAGTACCTCGAACAAAAATTGTAGATCATAGAATTATCTAAAAAAATGAATCAATACTTTTTTTCCTACGATCCACCGTTTCTGAGATATAACGATTCAAAAAGTTATAAAAGTTGTTATCGTCATAACATGCACGAGTATCTCTAGAGTTGTTATATATTATATATTATATATTATAATATATATATTATATATATATATATATATATTTATATATATATATATATATATATATATATATATATATATATATATATATATATATATATATATACTTTTTTTTTTTTTTTTTTTTTCACATTTAAACCTGGTCGGGGCTGCTGCGAGCTCCGACAACATCGCAGCAGTCGCACCAGAAAAAACCGAAAAGGCGGTTAACCGAAGCTACTCCTCCCCACCGGTCGGTAAGTAGCTTCAGGTTCCTAAATCGTGTGCCCTAAGTATTCTAATTGAACCCAGAATGACTGCCTTTTGCATCCGGTCTATCAAGATCTGCGCCGAGTTCCTACAGGCCGGAATGATCTTCAAGTTTGAACGCAGCGAAGACCGAATTCCGCCCAAAACACCGATGATCAGAACCACTAATACGACCTTGTGGCCTGGGTATAGCGTGCGGAGCTCGAACAGGAGATCTTGATATTTTGTCCATTTTTCCTCCTCTTTCAAGACTATGTTCTTCTCTGCCGGAGCGGAGAATTCGATGACATACATAGTCTTGATTAGTTTATCGAGGAGGACAACGTCAGGCCTATTTGCTTGTATGGACCTGACGGTCGGAAACGGATAATTCCAGAAGATCTGGCATTTTTCGTTTCCGACAACGGACTCAATATCCCCTGGCATGTAAGGCAGCACCGGCTCTTGGTCTATTCTGTACGAGTGCCTTAGATGGTAATACAGTACCCGTAGGGCCGCATTATGGCGATGGGTGGTGGAAAAGCGTCTCAGGCGCCTTTCGACAGGCCCTGCAGCTGACATCAGGGACCTGCACACCCATCACATTGCGGCGATAGACCAAGGTGTTAATTACGCCATCTTGGCAAGCTGCGGTAAATCCCTCAGTCTCGGATGTAAGCCCGGCTGACCTTAGGTAGCCGAAGGTCAGCCTAGTTGACAAGCCGAGCGTGTCGATGTTTCGATAGAAAACGCCGTGTATCGGCTTGTCAACATGCCGCCTGAGCGTAAGATCTTGCTCCGCGGCATTTATCTGGGCTTTCAGGCGAGAAGGTAGGAGCTCGAGGTTGCCCTCTAGTCGGCCTTCTCGACTGATCTGAAATTCGAGACCAAGTTCTTCCGCAGCTTTTTGTGCTGCCTTAACGATAAATGCCCCCACTCCGGCCAATTCGTGACTTTTAACAAGGCACAGGAGGGGGTCCGGGCTCCTAAGAACTTTACAAGCTATACTCAGAACCACACTTCGATGCAGACCCTCCAGACTGAGGAGTCCCCTACCTCCCCGATGACGTGGGAGATAAATGCGGGAAACGGACGATCTAGGATGCAAACTGTGATGGATATGCATCATTTTCCGGGTGTCTTTATCGAGTCTATGCAGCTCATCGACCGTCCATTTCACCACTCCAAAAGAGTGGAGCAGGACTGGAACGGCAAGCATATTTGTTGCAGACACCTTGTTCCCACTCGAAAGTTCGGAAGACCAAATCTTTCGAACAAGGTTTCTGTATTTGCCGCGGAGAGCCACCTTTACCTGGGAAGCGTCATAATTAGGACGCTGTTCAATTCCCAGGTATCGATAGGTCTCTCCAGCATCGAGGTGATGATTGAAGAAGTCGCGCCAGAAGTCGAAGTGAGAGACGAGGTTAACGACGAGAAGAACGTCGACAAAAAGGAAGACGCGAAACAGAAAAGTAGCAGCAAGTTGAAGAGTAGTTCTAGTAGTTCTCGCAGTAGTTCCAGCAAATCGAGTAGTAGAAGTAGAGATAGGGATAAGCATCGATCAAGTAGTTCGAAAAATAGCTCGTCGAAAAGTAGTAGTAGCTCTAGCTCGAACAGAGATCGCGACAGAAAGCGAGATAAAGAACGAGACCACAAGAAAGAACAACGGGGCGTCGAAGCAGAACAGTAACAGTATATATATGTATATATATATATATATATATTCGAAAGGTAGTAACGACCGTCACTAGTTGAAATTTAGAAGGTTTGTTAACGGGAATTTCGGTCTGTAGTTGGGCAATCAAAAGAAAACTATTTTTTCTATACCAATATTTCGCAATAATTTATTGCTTCTTCAGGGTACTACAATTTTTACAGATTAGATGACAATTATGTATTTAGGTTAATACTTACAGAAGTTTAGGTTAATATTAAACTAGACATTTCTACAAAAAACATTTAGATTTTTCTTCTCCTTATTATAGTCATTGGACTGAAGATTCTATTTTCCAATTATGTCACCAAGTTAAATTTAAAATAAAGACGAATTACAATGAGATGAAAATGGATACATTTTAAAATTTGACATTTAACTAGTCAGGTTATAACGGTAAAAATACACGTGCATATCGGACTAACAGCTGATTGTGAAGTCTCTAATGCGCAAAATCTGGATTTGAAAACACGTCACCACCATGTGTGTATATATATATATATATATATATATATATATATATATATATATATATATATATATATATATATATATATATATATATATATATAAGTTTAAAGTTTCTTTGCCTAATTGGCCACTATCGTGTATGTAACTTAAGAGATATAGAATTAAATTTTCTGAATTATGAAGATAACTTAGATAATTTAACATAGGATTATAAAGATGAATAAACGTAAAAGATATATATATATATATATATATATATATATATATATATATATATATATATATTCTTTTGTTGATATTCTTGAACCATTTGTAATATTTGTATGTTTTCTTGGTATATTGGTTCGTATATATACTGATAATGAAATAAAAATTCTGTTTTGACGTTTCGACAACGTTTATTGCCTTTATCAAAAATTGTTAATTGAATTAGTGTTTCCATGTAATTTAGAAAAGAATAGATGATTTTGATTAATGAAATGCGTCTGCAGCCGACTTGTGTTTTAAGATCCAATTGAAACTGCAGAAAACATTGGATCGGTTGTGAGTGAAAGAGTAATGTATGGCTAACTACAATTTGAAATAGATTGAATTTGATTAAATACAAGACATTCCAATATTGTACAATTATAAATATCTATGAATTATTGAATGAATTAGTTACTCTATGATAAGTATTTCTATCGTAACTATTCAAGTTTAAGATAATTCTATGGAATTTAACCTCAAAATTGTTACTCTATAGTGTCATAGTTAAATAATACTTCATCTTTTTTAGGTTGAATTTTAAATAGACAATGGAAAGTGGTACTTCAAATTAATAAAATTTTGTTAAGTTTGAATTAGATTATTGTACAGTTTCGAAAGATTGGAATCTATTTTGTCATTTACACAATTGTTCTTTTTAATTTGAATAGATTCTAATATCAAACGTTTGTTGTCGTTTGTTTCAATATTTAAAATTTTTGTATTGTTGTAGTCGAAAGTATGGTTAGTGTCTTTCACATGTTTATTGAGCGCAGTTGATGAATTTTTGGTATATTTGTGGCCATTTAATCTTTTTTCGAGGTATTGTGAAGATTGGCCAATATATACCTTTTCGCAATCTTTGCAAGGGATGGAATAAACAGTATGGGTTATTTTTTTGAAAGGTACGCTGCTTTTTAATTTTGTAAAGAGACTTTTCTGATTTAAATAACTCTTATGACATATATGTAGGTCATAAGGTTTCACTATATTACAAATTTTCTCTGAAAGTCCACTGATATATGGTAGTGATATGTAATGCCTATCATTAGTTTTCTCATTATTGGTATTGATTCCACCAAATGAGTTATAAAATTTATGAATTTTGTCTTTAGTTATCGAATTTACTAAATCAATGGGATAACCATTTCTTATTAAAGTTTCTTTTGTTTTTGTAATAGATATAGTTCTCAGTTCAGGAGAACTTAGTCGAATAGCTCTATCTATTAGATTTATAATAACATTTTTCTTATATTTTTTAGGTATATTAGAATTGAAATTAGTATACCTTCCTGACCAAGTAGGTTTGGTATACCATTTTGTTAGAATTTTGTTATCATTTGATTTTCTTACTAAAGTTAAATCTAAAAAATTTATTTCGTTATGATTTTCTAATTCAATCGTAAATTGTAACTTATGGTGAAAGGAATTGAAAGAATTCAAAAATTCATTACATTTGTTTTCAGGGATTGCAGCAATACAATCATCAACATATCTTTTGAAGAAATATAATATAGCCTTCTTCAAAAGATATGTTGATGATTGTATTGCTGCAATCCCTGAAAACAAATGTAATGAATTTTTGAATTCTTTCAATTCCTTTCACCATAAGTTACAATTTACGATTGAATTAGAAAATCATAACGAAATAAATTTTTTAGATTTAACTTTAGTAAGAAAATCAAATGATAACAAAATTCTAACAAAATGGTATACCAAACCTACTTGGTCAGGAAGGTATACTAATTTCAATTCTAATATACCTAAAAAATATAAGAAAAATGTTATTATAAATCTAATAGATAGAGCTATTCGACTA
Organism: Endomychus coccineus; assembly: GCA_958510875.1. NCBI lineage: Eukaryota > Metazoa > Arthropoda > Insecta > Coleoptera > Endomychidae > Endomychus > Endomychus coccineus. The sequence goes on along the minus strand of OY294069.1, from coordinate 96,437,004 downwards.
AGTTCTCCTGAACTGAGAACTATATCTATTACAAAAACAAAAGAAACTTTAATAAGAAATGGTTATCCCATTGATTTAGTAAATTCGATAACTAAAGACAAAATTCATAAATTTTATAACTCATTTGGTGGAATCAATACCAATAATGAGAAAACTAATGATAGGCATTACATATCACTACCATATATCAGTGGACTTTCAGAGAAAATTTGTAATATAGTGAAACCTTATGACCTACATATATGTCATAAGAGTTATTTAAATCAGAAAAGTCTCTTTACAAAATTAAAAAGCAGCGTACCTTTCAAACAAATAACCCATACTGTTTATTCCATCCCTTGCAAAGATTGCGAAAAGGTATATATTGGCCAATCTTCACAATACCTCGAAAAAAGATTAAATGGCCACAAATATACCAAAA